>CM046038.1:58461665-59061665 GCA_025215565.1 Flaveria ramosissima
CGGTTTCAAAGCCCAAGAGAACCCTAAATTGTCTCCCCATGGCCATAGCAGCATGAGGGTAGGACCCATGGGTTCAACCCACCCATCTGAACACAACACATCTCCCAAGTTTGCTCATGACATCAACATGAGTGGTGGCAATGGTGGTGGTGGTAGTGGTGGCAATGGTGGTGGTAGTTGTGGCAATGGTGGTGGAAGTGGTGGTGCAGTGGCTGCAGTCTCCATTACCACCACTAGAAGTGGGTCTGACTCTGTTGTGAAGAAAAAGAGAGGTAGGCCCAGGAAGTATGGTGGTGATGGGTCACATATGGCTCTAGCCCTCACACCGGCTTCTTCGGTTGGTGGTTCGCCTGGTTCGATCACACCAACCCCGAAAAAGAACAGGGGGAGGCCTCCTGGCAGTGGTAGGAAGCAAAGACTTGCAAATGTTGGTATGTTTACTTGTCAAATTAACTTGCTTTAGTACTTGTTAGTTTGCATTCTTTTTCATAGTTGTCAATCCATTGTTTAATAATATGAAATTTACTAAAGTTTCTTGTATGCATTATGTTTGTGTCTTTTAGTGGACTTCATTGTTGAAATTGGCAGTGCATGTGAAATTGTAAATGAAGATGTGTTTTTTTTCAACTAATTTGGTAGAGTAACTGAATAACATTTTAACTATTGATGGGATTAATTATTGCTCCATATATAACTAGATGCTACTTTTTATTTGTGTTATGTATGTCTATGATTCTTGATTTAATCTATAAATTGGCAAACAGGTTTCTTCGTGAGTGTAAATGATAGGCGATTAGTATTGTAGGTTGATAAAGCATGATAAAAAGAAGGTTGTATAGGTGACCATAAGCGCAAGTGTGCAAGTAGCCGTTAGTTTGAGACATCTCATATAGAAGTTTTGTTGAGTTAAAGGGGAGGTATATGTAATCTACATATAGTGAGAAACTCACATGTGTGCATAAGCCTTATTTGTTTTTTCCTGTAACATTTTCATTTACAGGCCCTAGAAAACGAAATTGATGGTAATACATTACAACTATACTTTTTGCTTGAAATTTATGTTATAACAATCTTTATCTTAAATCATAATCTATACTATATATAAAGCATATGAGAGGGGTAGTTTAAGATACCTTGAAATCAAGAACAGTTACTTTGCTCAATGCATAAGGTACAATCATTTTTAAGGGTAAAATAGTAATTACATAATTATGTCATTATGTACGGATTACCCCCTTATAATTAGTTACATAATAATCCTACACTTACTAACACTTACATAAAATTTAAAATATTTGCACTATTTGAACTTTGCATTATTTTAGGAACCATATAAACCTTTAAAATTTGCATGATTTTAGGAACCTTAGGAACCATATAAACCTTTTAAATTTGCATGATTTTAGGAACCTTAGGAACCATATAAACCTTTTAAATTTGCATTATTTTAGTGCGCGCTTGTCCTCAACATAGTAGATATTTGTAAACTACTACAAGAATAACAAAATACAAGAAACGCGTGCCTGATGAAAATGTTGATCCATCACATTACGCCCCGCCGCATCGCGCGAGCACCCTTCTAGTGTTTTTAATATTCATGTAAACAACGTTTGTGTTTTTGTCATATCAAATCATCAATTCTATCCTTACATTTTGATGTGAAGCTTGCTGTTTTGAGAATCAACGTTTCATTTGTTGGTAATTTATTGTTCTTAGTGGTATAAGGTTTTGAACTTCTAAACCAAGACACATTCCCTTTTGGTTTCTGAATCTTTGATTCATGTCTCTAATGCATTCTCTTTTTCTCATCAGGTGAGTGGATGTGTGCTTCAGCAGGATTGGCTTTCACACCTCACATCATCCATGTTGAAATTGGAGAAGTAGGTGACTACCAATAATACAACACATTATTAAATTGCATCTTGAATATGTTATCGAGTACTATCCCCATTGCGAAGTGTAATTAGTAAATTTCTTACGTTCTCATAGTTTGATACCACCTCTTCATCTTTGAACAAACAATTTAAATTGTTAGTCTACTATTTGATCATCTCCGTACTCTTTTGGTGAAAACGTTAATTGTAAGTTTAAATGTTGCAGGACGTTGCAGCAAAGATACAATTATTTGCACAACAAAGGCCAAGGGGTCTATGCATAATGTCAGGCAATGGTTCAGTCTCTATGGTGCAACTACGCCAATTTGCATCTTCTGGTGGCACCGTGACTTACGAGGTTAGACCTTGATACCCCAGACATGTGTTCAGTTAAAGTGTTTATTATTGTGGTTTGGTTGCCTATATTATTACTTGAGAGCTTGAATTTATAACCATTGTAGTTTGTATGTTAGATTACTCAAGTAGAGTGGGTAAGTGTCTTTCCAACTTAAATGGGAGAAATCTTGATCTGTTTCATTAAAATTCTGTCGCTTTTCTAAATTACGTGAAATTACAACACTGCACGTTATTTTCTTTATCAGAAATTTTTTTGTTAAAATCACATACACACCCTGAGATGCAGAGGGTGTTTTAGATATTTAATAATTAGTCACATGATTTTCTAGTATATGCCCATTGTTGCATTTTTGTAGTGCTTTTTAAATCATATGGATGAATCTTACATGGTTCTGTTGACCTTTTTCTAGGGCCGTTTTCAGATTCTATCTTTATCAGGTTCTTATCTGCTCCTTGAAACTGGTGCATCCAACAACCGAACAGGTCTTAGTATATCATTTTGCAGCCCAGATGGTCATTTCCTTGGCGGTGCAATAGGTGGTAAGCTCATCGCATCCAGCCTGATCCAGGTATCTTTTTTGCAACCCCCTTTTTAGTTTCAGTTTTAAGGATCCATAAAAAGTTCCAATATTCAAAGAAGTCCTAAATGTTTCAATCTTCAAAGAACCCTTGACAAGTTTTAATCTTTAAAGAACCCATAAATAGTTCAATTTTTAAAGATTCTAAATTCATTGTGTAAATTTCTTTTCTTTCAGGTGGTGGCATGCAGTTTTGTGTACGGTGGTTACAATTCTAAAAAGGCGAAAACAGACACACCCACGGCAGATGAAAAGAGTCCCAGTTTTCAACTCAATGAGACTAGCCCAGCTCCTAGCCAGCTGATTTCATGGTCACAAGATTCACAGGATGAAATGAGAAACTCACAAACTGAGATTGACCTGACCCGTGGATGACTGGGTGTCCCCGTATAGGCTTGTTGTTGTAAATGACCCTGTGAAAAACAGAGAATTGATGATCTTTATGAGTATTATTGGCCTCCTAATGTTGTTTCATTTGTAGATTATAGATAGGATGATGGGCTAACGTATT
Source organism: Flaveria ramosissima (assembly GCA_025215565.1). NCBI lineage: Eukaryota > Viridiplantae > Streptophyta > Magnoliopsida > Asterales > Asteraceae > Flaveria > Flaveria ramosissima. The sequence continues at coordinate 58,464,986 of CM046038.1, forward strand.
TGTAACAAAAGAGTTAGCATTCTTTTTTAGTTTTTAACTAGCTTTAGGAATGTTTATCCTGGATTTGCTAATCTTGAGCTTGTAATGCACCATTGTTGCCTATTTGTTGTTAGTGAACATAGTCAATTTTATGTGCATTTTTCTTCTTTTGGGCCATGTGTTCCTTTCAAAGTTCTAATGAAGTTTCATTCATGTTGTTGCTTGCAGATTGTTTATGTCGATGTTGGTTTACATCTGCAGTGTCATGAAAGGTGAACATGGCTGGGAGGTTCGAAATCAAGAAGAGGGTTGAGAGGGTCTGTTGACCCGGTCATAGGAGTTTATTGGTTTCCTATATATAAAAACCGAGTTTTTAAGGAAAAAAGATGATTTAGACCCTATAGTTATAGTTCGTAGAAAAAGACCTTATGACGAACCAATTACAAAAAAAAATTGGTTCATTCACTAGCGATCGTTGAAGAACTTTTGGCATAGGGGAAAGTTTGACCAAGACACATGATACATCATAAAATTAAGCTCATCTTTTGCTGACATCAAGTCATGTATTTTGGTTTCCATCTTTCAACCCATCAGTTGTAACCGATGACATTTAGTTCAATGGTATTTTCTCTCATGGCAATCATGATTATAGTATTAAACAATAAAAAGTATAATCACCAGTAAATCACAACATACCAACCATTAAAAGCCAATAGCATATATCAATATCATATACCAATAATAATCCAACCTTCATCTGACAACAGAATAAACATGAAAACATTTAATAACTTAATTACAAACAAGCAGTAACATCTATGGTTGCTAATTTATTGTTAAAATAACTTAAGGAACAACCACTCATGATCAAATCTCAAGCAACATTAAGCAGCTTCTTTATATCCTTCTGCAATTAACAAAAGCAAAAGAACATGTTTAAATACAGTTCAAGCTTTTAAACACAAAGGATTATAACACAAAAGTAACAAAACATAGCATACCTCAATGCTCAGAGGACTGGTGGTGGGTGCATATCGGTCAACAACCTCTCCATCGCGGTTGACCAGGAACTTTGTGAAGTTCCACTTAATACTGTCACCAAGAAACCCTCCTTTGCTCGACTTCAAGAATTTGTACAGCGGATCGGCTTCTTTCCCATTCACATTGACCTGCATTACATTAGTCAACACAAAGATTCAGAATGATAAAAGTTTAGTGAATCTGGAATCAAGAAAGTGTCTTGGGGGTGTTTGGACGCGCGTTTTGAAAGTGTATGTATGATCTGAATAATCATAACCATCTACTTTAAGTACGAAAACAAAAGAATCACAATCAACACAGACCTTACTAAAGACAGGGTATTCGGCTTTAAAACGAGTGCAAGCAAACTCCTGGATTTGTTCGTTCGATCCGGGTTCCTGCCCGCCAAATTGGTTGCAAGGGAATGCAAGAACCTCAAAACCTGTATAATCACAAAGACAGTTTAGACTTAAAGTGTTATTTTGACAGACCAAAAAAAACAAAGGGTTATACTTATAACTTATAAGACTATCATAGGATAGCTCAAAAGAGTAAAAGGGCAGAAAACCAACCTTGATCCTTGTACTTCTGGTACAATGTTGTCAACTCAGGATAATTGGAATTAGTAAAGCCACTGTAACATAAGAAATGTGACATTCATAAGATTACTCTAGAACAGTTATGTTGTAATATAAATATGTAATTGTACTAATGATAAAATCTTGATCTTGCAGCATACCATTGTGAAGCAACATTGACAATCAGCAAGACTTTCCCCCTGTACTTACTAAGCTCAACATCTTGTCCCTTTACATCCTGAAATAAAAGGGGGTGAACATAATTAAAAACACAGGTTATTCGCGATTAAAATAAGCAGTTTAAATGAACAATTTGAAGTTGTTTTTTTAACGGCTGGTTATTGGTTAGTGGTTAGAAGTTAGTAACATAAAGTTAGTATTAATTCACCGATGCGGCGATGTCAAGGTTGTTAATTCCAAATTCTGATCAACAAGAAGATAAACAGTTTTATTAGATAATAAAATCTTGCTTTTGCTTTTCCAATATATCCCTTATTGGTTGCAACAAAGGGTTCAAACATAGACTTTGAGTTAGCTTCTGCTTTACTAATTATTTCAAACCAACCAAATCATATTAAAAGCCCAAAAGAAAAAAGGAACAAAAAAACTTTACAAAAGTAATATTTTGGGCAAAAAGGTGTCAAGAAACAGGGTACCCACAAACTAAAATAATCATAAAATCAAGAAAAGATGCAAAAAGATCAACCCCAAATGGATTTCAATTCTATAATCAAGTCCCATCTATGTGTTCTTTGACTAACCACCATCTGTTCAAACAAACCCCACAAATAAAATTGTATTCAAAAGTAACAAAACCCCTAATTCAATCACAAACAGAACTAACATAATCAATCGAAAACAATCACCAATCAACAAACCTTAACAGTGAAGTCATAAACTGTCTTCTTAGCTTCAGATGCCATCGTTCGGTTCGATCAAATCAGAATTCGTAATCTTTTTGAATTGATTGTTGAAGAAAACAATACAAACTTGTGTAATTTGTGACAACTGAAATGGGTGAGGGTTCAATTTATACGAATTGATGGGATCGGATTCATGGGTCAAATGGTGTGGATGTGTATGAATGCAGAAGCAGCAACGTGGTCGTTTTGTTGATGCTGTTCTGGATAAACGTGTCGGTATAGCGACAAGAGGAAATGAACGGTCTTGATTTGATCTTGGGTTGATCAACGGTTAAAGATTTTCTTGATTGGGTGAGATGATGTCGATTGAAAGAATATTTACATTTAGCCCGTTTAAATTCAAAGAGTTCATAAAATCCACCTATAATTTTTGTTCTTATTAAAATAGAAAACTTCGATATAAGTTCTATAAGGGTATCATTAATAAAATCCACCTATAATTCTCAAAGCATTTTGTTTTGATATAGTCACTTAACTTTTATTAGGTCTTTTAATCATAATTAAGTGGCTTTAAACATAAACTTTTTTAAGTAACTCTAATGAAACACTAGTAAAATATAACTGTTGTTTATATAAAATTACACCATAAGTCACGTATACAACATTCATCACCTTTATAATCAAGCGAGTTTATATTTTAGTCTTTTAGTCTCTCCTCTCTATCATGTATCACAATTCACAACAAGAACCTTATTTAGGAAATAATCGACTGGATCTTCAAATGATGTTTTCTAGAACTCCAACCTCTGGTCGCATTTAGTGGATTTCTTTATAAATATAACATGATTAAATCTCATAATAGCTAAGACTGGTCTAACCCGATAATCAAACCTTACACGTTGATAAATTTCAATGACGTTATCAAAGCTATCAATTATCACACTATCAAAATTTAATCAGGGGACACTTAAACGAGGAGGTACATTCTAGACATATAAACTATTTGAAACATGTGTATTGAAGTCTTACCGAAAGAGCTCTTGTATAAAACCTGACGAAAGATTTTTGATATAAAGCGAGTCAAGATTATAAGTCGTAGAATTATAAATCACATGGGGTAAATAGCCAAAAAGATATCTCTAAGGGAGTAAGTTGTAAATATGTAGAACCGAAGGGATGTTTTGTTGAAGTTACGAACAAGAAATAGAAGGTTCTAGATTTTGGCGTTTTCACTTTTTATCGTAGAATTGCGAGGGCGATGATGTCATTATCCTAATATTCTAGAGACCCTGCACTTTGTAGTTTGTTTTATATATATCTCCATTAAAATATTTAAAAAAATCATTTTATTACTTTAAAATTACTTTTCAAATTCATAGCGTGTGTCTTATTTTTAAGAGTAAATTGCAATTTTCATACCTGTGTTCTGGGGGTGTTAACAGGATCAGCCCCAGCTTAACAGTTTGCATACCTGAGTTTACGAATGCTAACACTTTACGTACCTCCGTCCAATTTCCGTTAAACAACTGTTAAATCTCCCCCACGTGCTCCTCACGTGAGGGGTAAAACTGTCAATTCACCCAATTTATTAATCTTTTAAGAGTAAATTGCAAATTTCATACCTGTGTTTTAGGGGGGTTAACAGGATCAGCCACAACTTAACAGTTTGCATACCTGAGTTTACGAATGCTAACACTTTACGTACCTCTGTCCAATTTTCGTTAAACAACCGTTAAATCTCCCCCACGTGCTCCTCACATGAGGGGCAAAACTGTCAATTCACCCAATTTATTAATCTTCCACCGTCGGTAGGGTTCTGGCGTGTTTATGCCGTTTGAGTTCCGTTAGTTTCCATATTCTGATCTTACTGTCCTGATGAGATGTGAACACTTTTTCGTTATGAAACGTGAGGGATTTGACGAAACCTGATGAGGAATCGTTGACGGTGAAAGTGTCGATGAGGGAGAACGACGTCGTGTCGAATACATGGATGCGGTCGGGGTAGGGTTTGAGGGCGGTGAGGGTAGGGTTTGAGGGCGGTGAGGCAGCGGTGGGAGACGGTGAGTTTGAGAGTCTCCGGCGAGAGGTTTTGGAGGGAGGGGATGGAAGGTAGGGTTTGGAGAGAGAGGTTGTTGTAGAGGCTGCTCACGGTGAATTGATAGTTTTGCCCCTCACGTGAGGAGCACGTGGGGGAGATTTAACGGTTGTTTAACGAAAATTGGACGAAGGTACGTAAAGTGTTAGCATTCGTAAACTCAGGTATGCAAACTGTTAAGCTGTGACTGATCCTGTTAACACCCCTAAAACACATGTATGAAATTTGCAATTTACTCTTAAAAGATTAATAAATTGGATGAATTGACAGTTTTGCCCCTCACGTGGGGGGAGATTTAACGGTTGTTTAATGGAAATTGGACGGAGGTACGTAAAATGTTAGCATTCGTAAACTCAGGTATGCAAACTGTTAAGCTGGGGCTGATCCTGTTAACACCCCTAAAACACAGGTATAAAAATTGCAATCTACTCTATTTTTAATAAAAAACTGAACTCACGAGGTCACACTGTCACAACTATATCAACTTTATATTATATCTTTTCTTAAGGCAGACTTGTAATATATATTTTCAAACTAATAATAATTAAAAACTATGAGAAGTGTGTTAACCCTTGTATACTATTTAATTAGTTTACTGGTTTAGGAGGAGAACTCATTGGCAGCGCTGTCTGTGTTCGCGGGCGTGTGTGGCCTTTCGCCATTGGGTTTACCCGGGTGACCAGGCTTAAAAATTATTCGTTGGCCGTTCAAAAAAAATTTAATTAGTTTACTAGAAATTTACCGTGATGTATTTAGATTTTAATTTGTTAAAAATTTATTTTATTTTACAAGCCAGACAGGCATGCATGGTATCAATTTTTTTATCAAGGAAATTCAAGAGATATGAAATTAAATAAAAGGAGTGAGAAGAGCTAAATAAAACATTAAATTTCAATTTTTACTTTCTTTATTGAATCGATATATATGTATTTTGTGTGGTTCTAACAATTCCTAACATACCATTGGTTTTAAAGTTAACGTGCTTCTATGATATAAATGTCAACATGTATGTTTATTATTTTCGGATTAGCTTGCGTAATTTAATTAATGTTTTTTTTTCTAATATCTGTAATGAATTTAATTATATGTATGTTTATTATTTATGTCTATATATAGTTAATTAATATAAAATGTGTAGATTAAAGATAGTTTATTTGCACATGAACTCACTCACATATATGAATTATGAATTATGAAGCATACATATGCTCAAACTCATAATTTTTAGCCGGGTTGAACAAATTCATGGTTAGTTAAATTGACAATTTAAGCTTCCTTTTATGTTTTATTACTTCATTTTAAAACTCTTCAATTACAAATATGTATTATAACTTAATAAAAAATAAACTTTTTGATACTTTAAAAAGCAACTGTTTAGTTATTTAACCCCTTGGATTGTTGTATGTAAATTTATTAAAATTATCTGTCTTCAAACACTAAAACTTAAGGTTGAGTGGATATTACAAAATCACAAAATGGCCTAAGCTTTTTGACTCCCTGGAGTCAAATGAGCTTGGATTAAAAGGTTCTATTTTTAAAACATTAAGTGTCGAGTTTAGCAAAATATATTAGTAAAATGTTAAAATAACAAAAAAACAATATAAATAAAAATGTTTTATTATAAACTACAAAGAAAACAAATTGCAAATACATGTGTGTATATGTACTCAAATAAACATAAAACATACACAAAGTCACAAACTAAAAAGTTCAAGTGAGTTAAAAATATTTATATAATCTTCACATGAGAAAACATGAGCAAGAAAAAAATTGTTTAAATAGACTTATACAAATCTATTGGTTAATAAAAAGAGAGAGAAATCAATAAGTCCTAGATCAACTGATTTAAGAGGAGACACCCTATGATTTTTCAAAGTGAAGGTCATGAATTGGAGTTTCATCCGGTACAATATGCTCCTAATGAGCTAAGGGTTTTACCACAATGGATCTTTTGATGGTGGGTTTCCCTTGGAATGGTGGGCGAGCCGGGTCACTAGCGCTGTCTGTGTTTGCGGGCGTGGGTGGCCTTTCGCCAATAGGTTTACTCAGGTGATCGGCTTAAAAATTATTCGTTGGCCGTTAAAAAAATAAATAAATAAATAAAAAGAGAGAAAATAATTATTGAAATCCCATTGGTTGGAAAGAAAAAAAATAAGTTGTACTTTTGTCTGGATCCTTATTGATACCGACTTCTCACCAGAGAATCCCGGATCTTTCGCTAAAACTATAACCGTTTTTGTTTGTTTGGGCCTCCACCACCGTATAAACACACCCTTCATCTCCACCACTTCACACAACCCACCTTCTCAACCTCCTGTAATTTTTCTATATTTTAAACCGTGTGTTACACGGATTTAATACATAAAATATTACTATAATAAAATTTATTAATCATAAAATGATATTTTAAAATATAATATGACTGAAATTATATATGAAAAATGACTATAAGTAATAAAATAGTTATATCAACCTTTTAAAAAATTTGTTTTTTAAATTTTTTTTCTTAATTAGAAATAACATTAATAAATAGATCTCTTTTCTTAATTTATTAAATTTAAAAAAATGTTAATTAATATTATTAGTAATTAAGATAATTATTTAATAGGAGAGAGAGAGACGATAAAATTTTAATGAGTATGATTATGGTGTTGACACGTGTCATTCCAATATATTTAAAAAAGTAATAATAATAACTTTCTGAGGACTTTTAAAGAAGAAATATAAAATCGGTTTTTTATTATATTTTGTTTTATGTTCAATGCCAATTCCACAAAGCGAATGTGTAACGTCTTTATGTGCATGTTGATATACACCATCAATTGAAACTACATAAATGCTTCTATTAGATATCTTATAAATGAGCGTTTTCGATGTTACGTCTTGAAAGTGAATATGTGACGTGGAATAACCATAGTTGAATGTTTATAAATGTTCGTATGAGATGATGATGTTGGGACATGCATCTATCTTTTAAACTTTTAATAACCAATTGTTTGAACATTATGACATATTTTAATTATTTAAAGATTTGTATATAAAAGACCAGCCGATCATGAAAATCATGTTGTTTCGAACTTTTAAGGATATACGTGTAAATGACCCTAAATAATTAGATAGCTATAATAAAAAAATGCACATAATTTAAAACTTATTATGTATCCTATATTATCATATTAAAGCCAGGCATTATATACAACTTGATAAGACAACAGTTTGATAAGTACTCTAAAAACGTGTTGCAAACATACCATTAACAATTTTAAATCTTTCAAATTCTATGTACATTCACGTTTCATAAGAAGAATACTAGCATTATTATAAAAAAAAAATCTATAATACAGTTTAATCATACTTCATGATTAACATTTGAGTGTAAACTTTTTATATCTATAATATTGGTTTTTGTCTATGTAGGGTCGTAACTCGTATGGGATCTTCTTAGACGATCACAATATAATGAAAATCCTTTTAGGCAAGATTTTGCTTGAAATTATTTGAGAGAATTGCAACAAAACCTATAACATAGTCAGTTTTGATTGAAACCTTAAGTATCTCATAATTTGTGAAGATTCTTATAATTTACGAGGAACTTAAAGTTGCAATTGAATCTAGTGATAATATAGATATTGTTGCACTTTTTTTAGATAATTTTAAGCAAAATCCTGTATGGAAGAATTCTCATAACATTAGGCTCGTGCTTTGAACAAGTAATGTGGATCTTAGTGTTATATGAGAATCATTGAATAATTCATCTCCAACAATTGAAACACCGTTTGCAAGTACTCTTTACAACTCCCGCTACCTCAAGACCTGCTAATATTTTATTCGTCTCCAACATTGGTTGTGAATACAATTCACAACAACATGCTTTTGTACAATAAATTCCCTTAATTGGGTGTTCTATGAAAACAAATCCATACTTATGTACACAACTTAAGTGTCACATTTAAAACCAAACAATTTAAACATGTCACAAACTTGTCACAAAAACTTAGGATAAAAAAAACCTAGTTGAACAAATATAAATAGTATTTATTATGGGTATGTATTGATTTGTAAGTTTTTTTCCTCACATATGACATAAAAGGATCTCGTTTTTGGCATGGACGGTTCTGATGTTTTGGTTAAAGAGCTATGCAAAAATCTATTTGTTTTTATCTTGTAATCAGAACTTGCCTTTGTCATAGGTGAGTTTCTATGACCAGCTTTCCAACCCATCCTCATTAGAACTCACATTTCTTCTTCCAACCACCAGCATTGAATTACGAATCACTAGAGAACTCATTTATGTTATAGGTGGGTTCTGACTACAATACAAAAACAAATAAGAGTCTCTAACTAAAACAACTAAAACATGTTTATGTCTAAAGTGGTTACACTTTATGTCAAAACATAAATAAAAAAAATCTTACAAGTCAAACACTTATATAGAAAGATATATAACTTATAAAGGGTTGGGTTATATAAATACTAATTTTTGTTATTAATACATTCTATTGTCTCTATCTCTTTTCATATATCTATACGTATATATAAAAAAAATAAAAATAAATTTGGTGTACCGATAACAAACTCTTACCTTCTTTTCTTCCTTTCTCTTCTTTTTATTTATTTTCTTTTCTCTTTATTTTTTTATAATTTTGAAAGGATTGATTTTAGATTTCATTTTCCTTTCATTTTCCTCCATAAGTAAACTCGTAACACAAATTTCTAGCAATTCTTTTATTTTCTTTTATTAAAAAAAACTTTAGAACACAACTATATTTTCTTTCCTTTCTTATCTCTTCTTAAATGAGACTCGGGAACCAGCGTAAAAGAAATCTAACAACATATGGTCCTCGATCAGCATCATACTCGTATATCCATCGCAGTATCTCTTTTTTATACAGGTGAGTGTTCTTCACAACCCCATAGCAACCTGATGTATTTATCTTCTTAATCGTCTGTTGTTTACAACATTCAAATTGTTTGATTGTTCGAAAGGGGTTATCTTCTCAATCTTTTGTTTCTTGAATCTTTCATACCCCCTCCATCCAACAAAACCCTACTTTGATTTTACACACTTGAAACCTTCTGATTTCCAAATTCAATTTTGGCATATAATATTATTATTATTTGTTCATCACTCAAATTCTTGGATTATAGGTTAAATGCTGCCATCAATCCCGTATGGTTATGATTATGTGTTTGTTGATTTTAATCGCTTAAGATAACAGGTTTGTTGGTTATGTAAGTTTCTCACATTATGTTCTTTTAGTTGCAGTAACTTAAGTTTGATTTGATCCCAATTAAGGAACAAAGAACATGGAAGATAAGAAATATGCTGCTGATATCGACTCGATAACCAAAGCACATGCTTTAATTAAGCCTTATGTTCATAGAACTCCTGTCTTATCTTCAGAAACCCTAAACTCCATTGCTGGAAAGAATTTATTTTTCAAGTGTGAGTGCTTCCAAAAGGGGTAAGAATGTCTTCTCCATGTTCTTTATCAAGTGGTGGCAAAATTAATAGGTTGGGTAACTGATCAAAGAAGTAATATTTGTGGGTTAAAAATTGGTCGGGTTGGGTTGACCCGAAGAACTATTTGCCTCAAAAAGTTCATTGCCTGAATCAGTGAGTTTAAAAGATTACAAAGGATATATGATTTTAGTAACAATCTGAGTGTTTTTTTATTATTAAAATGAACTTTTAGTAACTGGATTGTTTTGATTTGACCCATTAGAGATAAATCATAACCCGACTGGACCCATTGAAATGTAAATGGTTTTAATTGCTACCTCTACTTACTATTGAAATTACCACATTTTTGCTCATTACAATGGAATTTTACATGTTTTTTATATGGTGTTTTCTCTTTGATGGTTATTAGTGGAGCTTTTAAATTTAGAGGTGCATCAAACGCTATATTCTCTCTTAATGAAGAACAAGCAGCCAGAGGAGTTGTAACTCACAGCAGGTATTATGCTAACACGGCCGAGTACTGGTGTACGCTGACAATTAAGGTCAAACATACTAATTTTAACAACTGGGATTGTTAAGTGTCCAACATTGGTTTATACCCAATGGTACAGATGGAAAAAATTAAGTCTATAACACATTCCGTTGTCTTTAAAAACTAAAAAATATATACGATTGATCTTAATGTCTTGTTGACTTTTCGAATGAAGAGTTGCAAATTAACCATCAATACTGCGGAAGTGTCAAGAAAACAATATAGCTTGCAGGCATTCTTGGGTTGGACAAACTGTGCAAATGTAATTGAAAAAATCATCTTTAAACTTTATTTGTCCAAAATCACTCATTTAAGCATAAGGTTGAGTAGTTATCTTTTTATTTCCTTGCACTAAAAACCTAATATAACGATTTTGTAAGTTTACTCTCTTTTTTGATTTTTTGAATATAGTGGTAATCATGCTGCAGCACTAGCTTTGGCTGCAAAACTTCGAGGAATTCCAGCGTATATAGTTATACCAAAAAACGCTCCAAAATGCAAAATTGAGAATGTGAAACGTTATGGAGGTCAGATTATATGGAGTGAGGCTAATATGCGATCTAGAGAAGAGACGGCAAACAAGGTGTTACATGAGACCGGAGCTGTTCTAGTTCATCCATATAATGATGAGCGTATAATAAGGTATTTATAATTTTTCTGATCTTTAAGATATTATATCTTTGAACCATGATTTTACTTCTTATGTTTAATCAGGAGACCATATGTAAGATGCATGAACTTACCTCTTTTTTTTCTATTGATATCGAAAATTCCTTTTTCATTAACATCACTACAATTTCTATATGCAACTTATAGTATGCTCCTGAAAAGCAGCAACATTTTCTTTTTATCAAACGTCAAAAGTTAGTTACGATTTTGTCCATTATTATAATTATTACTAATTAATGCTATTGTTTTGATGGACACGATTGCCTTATTTCCTTTGTATGTAGGGTACTTAAGACATTTGACTAATTGACTTCGAGGTCACATGTGTTATGTTGATGTTCACAAACATACTATTGACACTATTTATATAATATCATTTGTAAATGTGTGGTAACATAAAGAAACTCCCATTTCTTAGTTGTTTTATCTATCACATGTACTTTTAAAGTTTGATTTACAATTACAATTAGGCTCCACGTTACGTTCTCTTGTTTTTTTCTACAGCGGCCAGGGTACATTGTCACTCGAGTTTCTTGATCAAGTCCCTCAACTTGACACACTAATAGTTCCAATAAGTGGTTTGTATATTCTGCTATCATCTATGAATCTTATACTATTTAGTTGTTTAGTTAGTTTTCTTTTTCATGTGAACTAGAAACATGTAGGTGGTGGTTTGATATCTGGAGTTGCGATTGGAGCCAAATCAATAAATCCTGCCATACGGGTCCTCGCTGCTGAGCCAAAAGGAGCAGATGATGCTGCACAATCAAAAGCATCTGGTAGAATCATAACCTTGCCTCAAACTAACACCATTGCCGATGGGCTTCGAGCTTCCCTTGGAGATCTTACTTGGTAATATTATCTCGTTAGTCCTTCACCACCCTTTAAGTAGACTTCAGGTTTAACATTTGAGTGTAAGCTTTTTATGTCCAAAGTACTGATATTTTTCATTCATGTAGGCCTATTGTACGGGATCTTGTAGATGATATTATAACTGTCGAAGATAAAGAGATCATTGAAGCTATGAGATATTCTTATGAGATACTTAAGGTTGCAATTGAACCAAGTGGTGCAATTGGTCTTGCTGCCGTTCTCTCAAATAAATTCAAGCAAAATCCTTTTTGGAAGGATTCTCATAACATCGGGATCGTGGTTTCCGGAGGTAATGTGGATCTCGGCGTTCTATGGAAATCATTAAATGATTGATAATTTGCACATTGTCTTTAACTTGAATCGTTGTATCTTAACCTAAATGATTGGTTATAAAATCATTTATTTAGTTACCAGATGCATGTCAAATTTATTTGTGGTTTATGAGTTGATTCAAATTGTATATATATTTTTTTGTCTTTGAACTATTTAGTTATGATTTGAGTTGAATTAGACTTTGGCTTATCCGGTCATCGCTAGCAGGAAAAAGAAACCAGACTGGTTGAAAATCAAATAACATATTTTATGAAATTATAAATACATGGAACTATCTGTGAAAAAAATGTTTGGCAAACGCACACTGAAAACAACCATGATATGTTTTTAACATGTTAACTCACACACCTACTTCTAACCAAATCCAGTCATCAAGAGAAACCCATGAAAATAAACAACGAAGTATCCCAACATTAGAATTCGTAGAAAGAAAATTCTAGTAATCTTTTAAAATTCAGCGTTTGGTTACAAAATAATGTTACATGGACAGCAGCCTGTATGAGCAAGATTCAATATATATGTACAAACAATATGCATGTCTAACACCCTTAAAACCATGTGTGTACTTACATGACTTTACAAGTATAGCCCGGTTTACAATCTTAAAACACTACTTCAGGTCACAAACATGTATTACTCCGTCTTAACTTGTTAGTCAATGAATCTGTAACAGTAGGAACCTCGTGTAGTCTGACAATGAGACCATGGTTCAGCTGCATTAATCATGGGGCCTCAGAGATGACCGAACCAACTATACAAGAGCTACTGGACTATAATATACACATTTACTTGATTCTGTTGCTGCACAACAAAATCGCATGCTTCATCTCCTCTGTATCTAGCCATGTTTGCACCACCACCTGCCGAAAACTTAAGCATATATCACTTGCAACAAATTTGATTTCTAAACATTTAACAGCGTATGAAAGCTCAATATTAGCTGTAACAATCAAGTAGCTCATAATGTTTGTATGATTCCATTTTGTATGCAAAGATGAACAAAGATGAGTGACCCACCATGGCATTCAAATGCGGTCTTTAAATATATACATATGCTAAGTGGAAAGTTTGACATTTATAAGTCAAACATGCATACCTCTTGTACTTTATTTCCGGCACGAGCAAGCAATTTGTACTGATTCTTGAACATGGATACCATATAAACCTGCCCATAGACTTTATTGAATACCAAATACCTAAAACCAACTAAAAAGCCATGCAGAGAGTTTCTCTCTATAAAAAATTACTTGGAATTCAGGGGTCAAACCGGGGCTTAAGAAAAACCGCCCTTTTGATACTAACTCAATGCCTTCATAACTCTGCAGGCCTTTGAGAAGTACTTCAAGATCGGTCCACTGTCCAATTTATAGGAGATTATGTTGGTGAACAATTGTTTCCATAAAAACTTAAATGCACAAAATTTCTAGTTAGAGCGAATAATAAATTTTGGCAAGTGGAATGAGCAAAATAACCTCAATTTCAGGTTGATCTGGGTCAAATGTACTATCCAAGACAGCATTATGATCAATAACAGCCTCCAAAGATTCAGTCAACGGATCTGGCTGCCACAAAAGAATTGTTGCATTATAATCACCAACAATCTTCTTCTCTTTTAACATTTAAAGAGTCATTGTCATTAAATTGAAAGTATTAAAGAGACTTGAAGATAAATTACCATTATTTCTTTTAAAGATAAGTATATCCGTTCAAGTGAAAAATCTAACTGATGAACTTTTGCATCTACGACCTGTAAACCAAATGATTCTCTTTGTTTTGTATACCGTTTTGAACAAAAAAGAATGTAGAAATTGGTTTCATCTCATGAAATTTCGGTTTACCTGCCCAATTTTGAAAGATGATGTGGGGTTCGAAGTGGCATCCCATGAAACTTCTGTCTGGTGTATCAATGCAGGCACTCCTTCAATCTATATCATTAAAATCATGAATAAAAAAAGGGTCTTTAAAAGAAACATCATGTGATGAGTACCCTTACAAAAAAATTGTTACTTGCCTCAACAAAAATTCCAAAATATGATATCTTTTTTATGCAACAAGTCACAATATTTCCAACCTTAAGCTTAGCCTGCAAAAGCATAAAATAAGAGCTCAAACTCAACATAATACCCTGTAAAAATAAAGCAATTTCAGAAAAATAACTGTGTAAAATTTTACCATGAGGTTTCTCTTTCTCTGGATTGACTCTTCCTGCTCTTTTGGCTTTACAGAAAATATTAGCTTCCTTGATTCTCTGTCGGCCAAAATCACATTCACTTTAATTTTCTGCAAAGGTAAGTATCTTTGTGTTATTGTTACTAACTATTATGCCCTTATCCCATGAAAACTTGTTAAGAAAATAGAAAGATGTAATACATTAAGTAGTTCAGTAAGCGGGAACTATCAACATCAAGCTAATTCTCATTAGTTACCTCCGTTTTCTTTAAGTACAGCTCAAGTAACTTATAACAACTACGTTTCTGTTGTTCTGTTATGTTTGTTATACTACTAGTACTTTTTAATACAGATCTCTTACTATAAACAATGACAACTTAACGAAACTGCAACCATCAAGTAGGCACATGATTGTAACTAAAGTGTCTTAAATAGCCTTTAATAATGATAAAATAAGACTCCTATGGACCCAAAACAACAGTTCAGCACTTTATAACAATGAAAATAGACAAATAGATTTTTAGTTCAGCAAGGTGCCAAGAAAAGGAACATTTCAACTTTCATATGTATTAAACAACTTCAACAACTACATAATATATGAATCAAATCAACTGGAAAATAGGTTTGAATCCAGCTTCCAGTGAATTTATGCTTTTAGCACCCTTAGGGGCAACTACCATTGGTTAACATGGTATTGGCAGGTCCCATGAGTTTTCCATCACGATTATCAAAAAATAGAGAACATTGCATGCTGGAGAAAGAATTTTCTTATTCATGCTTTTTCCAAATGCTGAGAATGAGAAAATATCTGTATCTTGTAATAATGACTATGGGCGAACAAAATAAGTTCACTTAAAAGCAGCCATGAAGATGGATGTTCAAATTTTGTTAACACGTTATCTTTTTTTCTTGTAACATAAAAGAAATATTAACCTTCACCAACTAGTAATTAGCTCATACCTGCCCAACAAAGGTTGACAAGTATTCAAGTTTCTCTTGGTCATAGATGGCAAGAAGATCCTCAAGTTTCATATGCGGGAATCTTTCCTCCTCAATCTTTTCAGGATCTACGCTTATAGCATCAAAGTTTCTAACAATGCCTAAATGTTTCCTGTATGCAGCAGGATCCATGCCTTTCTTCCTCAACCACGATTCAAAAGCTAAAAACTTCCACTTGGTGGCAAGATTTCGATATGGCAAAAATCCTATCAAAGAGCCAAAAGAAACCTGTAAACAAAGGGCAAAACATAAAATAAAGTAAAAACCAAAACCATGTTCCCTTATACTAAAGGGAAAAAGCAAATCTCTTTGTTTAATGTTGCTAGGTCAGCAGGTTTGTTTCATGAACACTTACAGCAAATCCTTGGGTGCTACAGCTTATCAATTCCACTTCTCCTCTTCCTGTGGTATTAATCATATCTTGTGCCCTTTTCCAGTCCGTATCTTCACTATCCTATGATTGCATCACTTGGAGTTCAGGTTTAATAAATTCATATTATGATGTGGAAAAGTGGACAGGTTGCTTAATGGGTCAAAATGGGTAGGATTTGAGGAGTTTGTTTTTAGTATAGGTCAAAATATAAGTTGAGTTGGGTTGAAAAAAAAACAGTTTTTGACATTTTTGTATAAATTGTTAATGAGTCAAACATGATTTTAAAAAATGAATTGTAACTGCTACCCCCAAATTAGTGATCATTACCTTCAAGAGCATTCCTGTACGCAAGTTTTCACTTGTAGCGAAAAATGGAATTAGATTCTCAACCTTAGTGTTCCTTCCCCCAATGCCAAACATCTCTTTCACAGGTTGGTCTAATCTATAACATATCAAAAGTTAAATAAAATGCATAAATGTCTACAGATTGAGATTATGATTTGCAACCCAATATCACATGCATGCTTCATGACGCATAAATACCATCTCAGGTGTGATATAGAAACTTGCAGAATCAAGAAAATTACATGTACTAAAGTATGTCTTACTAAACACTATTTAGGCGCGTTTGCAAGTGTGATTAAACTACTTGCTGTGACTTGAAGTCACAATTATCAATAATCAGGTTAATTGTTTGCCAAAATCTGATTACAAGAGGTGGTAAAATGGATGTCAAGCAGGTTGGGTAACAGGTGAAAGCAGGACATCTTCGGTTTGGGTAAAACATGTCGCGATTAACCCGAAACAGTTTTGTTAAAAAAATGTTGGAACTTTCAGCAAACAGCAAGCCAAATATGATTACAACAATTATATAATTTTGTCTATGTTTCTGCACGCACACACACACACACACACACACACACAAAAAAAAAAAAAAAAAAAAAAAAAGATGTAAGAAGTTCTATGCATTAAACATGCATTTGGGGCAACTTTTCACTTTAAATGATAGAAGTTTAATACCGAAATTTCCCTTTGCACACCATGTGATCATTTGAAAGATTAATGAATCAAGAACTTAACTTCACTGCAAGATGACACGCACACAAAAAAGTACCTTTTAGGTCGTCCTTGCAAGGTGGCATCTGGAGATAGTTCTGTAACAGAGTCGGCTGCTATATCATTGCTTTCCTGTGATTGTTCAAGATTGGATGCTGTCACTTTCCCCATTTTAGAACTTGAATCAATATTTCTTGAATGTTTGTGATCTCCATAAGCTTGATCAACTTTTTCAGTTTGGCATGTACTTTCTTTAATATTAATTGTCAGCTCTACTTCATTAGATTTAATAAGAGGTTCAAGATTCCTCACCAATACCATATGACTAAACCTTTCCTTGTCATCTTCTTTACCCATTTGCAAAGATAAGTTAGGTTTTAGGGACAAACTTGATGACGTCGTTGTCCCAACATCATCGTCATCGATAGTAGTTGACTTCCACAAAATAACATTTGGAGCCTTTGCAAGTGGTTCTTTAGGTCTCTTTCCTTTGTCACATTCCGGGTTCAGTTTTCTATCTTTTATCTAGGCAAGCCATATAAAAACATAGAAATTGACATGAAAATCATAGCAAATTATGCAACGAAACTTAGCATCATGATTGATGAAGCAATGTTCATGCTGCAAGTTATATAAATGGTACTTTCCGAGTTCCAAAGTAGATTCTAGGTAATTTTTTAACATAGCCTACCATTGCTGTGTAGATTATAGTGATAGACTATGTGTATCATCAATTCATCATGGCATGTTTTTGTTCGAATATAAACTCATTAATCTTTCATCTCTATTTCCTCAAAAGTGGTCACCTAGCACTTCTAAATCCAGTACTAGATTACTATAGTGTCCATCCAAACAATAACATATACACATCAATTTTGAAGTTAAAGATAAGTTCTTTCACCTCTTATCATTTGACTTTCAATATTGGGTTTTAAAAAACATAAACAAGACCTATGATTTAGGTTTCAAAAAATCAGCAACAATGCCACATTACAAACAACATAAATGCAAACACACGATTACAACCCTAATTATCTTTTCAAGATTTGCCAATCAAGAATGCCAAAAAAAAAAACTTTCTTCTTTTACAGAAATACAATCTAAATTCACAATGAGTCATCTTAGAGCCAATCAAGAACACAATTTGCATCTTTAAAGGCCCAACAAATTCACATCAAACAATCGCTAACACCAATTTCAACTACACCCAAATCAAATACACCTTAAAACTCAATGCTAGTTCAAAATAGAGCAATCTTTACACACACAAACTTAAAAAGATGAGGAAGAGAGAGAGAATTGGACCTTGGAAAGGGTAAGTTTTGGGTTTTCACCGATTAATTTATCAAACTTAAGCTCCAATTGATCCCAATTTTGAAGCTTATTGCCATCCGCAAAAACTACAACTTTTGATTGTTGTTTGTGAGAGAAAGAAAGATTCTTAAGGGGTTTTGGGTATATGTAAAAAGGGGTGAAGAATCGAAAACTCAAAGCAGTATTGGTAGTAACAGTAGTCAGAAAGATGCAGCACATTTTTCACATCAGATTAGATAGGCACTGGTGGATTACTGTGTGTTTTTTGGGTCGTGTAAAAGAGGATATGTTGGAGGGAATGGTGGTGTGTCTTGTGATGATTAAAATCTTCAAGATTATGATTTTCAGTTGCAAGATATTTTCTGGGAGAGTTGTGGAATCGATAGATGCCAAAAATAGAATCAACATGAGATTTGAATAATCTGATGAGTTTTTTTTTATTTGGTAAGGATTTGCTGCTAAAATTAAAATCAACATTAGATTTGTGAATCATTTGAAACCGAGTTCTTAAATTTGGTAAGGATTTACTGTCAAAGATAAAATCAGTTTGCGATTTGAATCAGTTGAAACCGAGTTTTTTTAATTTGGTAAGAATTTATACTAATTTATTAACCATCTAAAATGTATAATTTGTTTTATTATATCAAATTTGAAAGAAAAAGAACCAAAATATTACAAATAACAAACATGACCATAAATTTAAAAAGAATATTATTTATTTATTCAATACAGTAAAAATATTAAACAATTTTAAATTAAAAAAAAGGTGAAAACTGTTTGGTACTATTATTATAGTACTTAATATAAACAAAACTACATAAAAAGATGAAAACTATTTAGTACAACCAACATATTATGTATCCACATATTATTGCCAAATGGATAACTATTTGGTACATCATCAATGGAGCGTGATTGAGTGTCATCATAGCTCATACCCCATATGTTAAACGGTCATGACCTTATCACACATGAGTTTTCTAACGAGCCTAAAAGAGATATAATAGTGTACTAATAATTAATTGTTTAAATTCAAATAATATATATATAAAATAACTCACAAACCATAAATTTCATTAACGAGTAAGGATGAGTGGGTGACATGTGTGAGATGACATTTATTTCATAGTTATTTTTTATTTACCCTTAATAACTATATCGTGTGTCATCTGTTATGTCAAGACACTTGATAAAAAATTGTTCAAGCAAGTACAATGATTTTTTGATTAAGCTAAACTACATGGATCTAAATTTAATTTTATAAATACAACGTTTACATTAATAACAAAAAAATAGTTCAAAAGAAATCAACATGGGGTGGCTGCTCGCTAACTTCAATACGCTCTTTGATCTGAAAGAAATAACCATAACATGTGGTGTAAACCTGTTGAACTAACTACTAGAGTGTTTATAGACTAGAAATTTAAACATACTAATACGAAACATGATATCATACTCTCCAACAAACCTTGCTAAATGTAGAAAGAAATGTTCTTCCTTCATGATCTTTTATCCAACTTCATGCTGCTTGACCTTCTCTCCTTTGCCTCTCTTCGTTTGTTGCATGTCATTAATTCATTTAAAGTTTTGAGGCTGTTTGGTAATTTCTGAATTATTAAGTGTTGAACCTATAAGATGTAAGAACCATTAAGTGTTGAACCATTAAAAACTAATATATCTTTAAACTATTCAAAGGCAAGTGTCTGACCAATTCAGATAAGAGGTCTTAATCGTTCAACATTAGATCTCTTAAACATTCAGCATTAGTATAATGCTAAACCATTCAGAGGCAAATGTTTGAACTATTCAGACATTTGTTCGCGAAACAAACAGTCTGAACCATTAAATGTTAAACTATTCAGACATCTGAACCATTAAGAGGCTGATTCAGATACTGCCAAACAACCCTTTTGTTAGAACATCAAAAGCTACACATTTGCAGACAACCACAAAAATGGCATCAAACTTGTATTTTGTTTCAAAAGAATCATCATAGTCATGACATGTATATAAACATACGTGTACATATGTATTTAACTTTGGACAAATAAGTGAATTCATGAACGTTATCATCGATGTTAATAACACATGAATCTATATTATTAAATGTCGAGCTCAAAAAGTAAATACAAAGCAACAAATGATTGCTATGTTAGTTAGTGTCACAATTCTATAATAAGATGTAAAGGAAACTTTAGCTCTAGAGTAAAAATTAATTCTTTACAAAGTGTGTTGCGGATGTGAACATGACCTTGAGGGTTTAACAGTCATGACTAGTCGTGACCTTCTCATGATTGAAACTAGTGTTTTGTGTAACTCGTCATGACTACATTTGTTAGACACGCGACAGTGAAAATAGAAGACAAAGTTGGGATGCCCATATTCAATCCACTAAACGTTCATTATACGTCCATACCTACCAATTGGACCGACTAAACATGATAATTGCTTTTATTTATGGTAATCTTTTGTGCATAAACATCACACGTTGTTACAAGTTCGGTTAATAGTGAGATAGAATGTACATGTCATTAACAGCTAGATCAAAGATAGTAACAAAAAACAACTATACGCTTCATCATGTTACTCTTTAACTAATATTTTCATTCAAGATGCTTCTGATTCTATGGGTATCTCTTCGGATGTGACTTGGTCCTCTATTTTTTCAGTAGATTCGGAGTTCTTTTTCATCGATGCCGTTTTGGACAGGTGAGCATAGTTGCCTTTCTCTTTAAATAACTGCGCGAAGTGCGGTTTGCAGAACAAATTCCCATCTAAAGCTGCGTAATTAGATGGTGTCAATTTGCAACCTCCTCGAGCGCATTTGAAACACTGCTTGTGGTAAAATTCTCCCTCCACCGTTACCTGAACATGGACCAATTATTCATTAATATTTTAAAGAATAAAATATATAAATCCAAATAACTAGTAAATATTTTAAAGTATAACGATTAATCTAGCAATGTAAAAAATTCATTATATTGTAACTTATTGGCTCGTATGAATCAACAAACCTTTTCTAGTGGATACACGGTTTTATGACAAACTGCGCATTTATCTTGGGTTCCTGAGAACATGAAAGACCATTTACTAGCAGCCTTGCTAGGGTTTTTTCCCTGTTTGACACACAATAATGTTAATATTTATACAATCATAATTAATGTGTGTGTGTGTTTTAAAGAGTGTGAAAACTTGAAAGAGACATTTACGTACCAATTCATTTGTTCTGTTTGATGCTGATAACCATAGAAAATAGAGTTAGAAATAAGAATAACATAATAACAGTCCAAATCTGATATATATAAAGTAAGAATGGTTCACGTGCGCATTGAAAAATGGTGCACAACGTATGAAGTGGCAACATAGTTGTGTGTGAGAAATTTAATATGCAAAGTCAACATTGCATAATAAATGGGGGTGGAATTATCACCCGATAAATAATAGCACTTGATAGACAATTATCACACATGTCTTAAATTATCACGCAAATGTCATGAAATTATTATATACTAATAAAATTATCGCGCAGGGGTAGAATTATCACGTAGTTGTTAATTCTGACTGATAACTTTTTACACTTAGGAAAAATAGACTTTGTTTTATAACTTTCCCATATATAAATGTATGTATTTATACAGTTTATCAAACTTGAATTTGATAGGAAAATGCTCGTGCATCAAAAGAAAATGAAATATGGCGCATTGAGACGAAAAGTCAACGTTGATGAATTTTGTTTTTTTTCTCATAGTTATGAAATCAACATCGCCTCAATCCTAGTAATTTAGTTGTCTTAATCAACAGTCTATCGTCACTGCACACACTTATAAGAAAACACTTTTTATTTGATCTTTGGCATTGATAACCAATATAGTAATAATAATAATAACAATAATAATGATAATAATAGTAATAATAACAATGGTAATGATAATAATTTTACAAAAGCAGTTGGAGAAACTCACATGGTATTCTTGAGATACCTCCCATCTCCTTGAACTTTTGATCGAAATGAGGCTTGCAGTAGAGTGACCCTTCGAGTTGAAAGTAGCTACTCATCTAATGTTAAAAAATTAGAATAAAAATAAACTTTTCTTCTTGTTTGTTTTTATTTTTTTTAATAGAAGAATGAATAAAGACGTTGTTCGTTTATTTTACCTATCTAATATATAAATGATAAACTAAAAACTTGAAAATGTAAAAGAAAATTGATTATGAATTATTATATGTATCTTTTAAAGACACTAAAATCTTATGACAACCCTCCAGCCAAATTATGTAATTTAGGTAAATTTGAATTAATAGATTATCGAATACACAAGTAACATAAGAAAAATGTGTTTCGTATTAAACAACACGTAAAATACATGTTGATGCTACTATGTGGTTAAGAAAACACATACCTGTAATTTCCCATTACATTGGACACATCTAAAACATATCTTGTGATATGGGACTCCATCTGCTGATATCATTTCAACGAAATGCACAGTCTTATCGCACGCCTTGCATTTCTGTATTGTCCCGCTGAATGACATTTTTAGCCACCTTGAATGTTTGGAAAAATAAAATAAAACTGAAACAGATAAACGAAGAAGATAACTGAAATAAGCCTTCAACCAAAACAAAACGATTCAAATGGTTTTCTTTTCTCGATTAAAACTAAAAAATTGAATTTGTGTTATTGACTGGCCCGTATTGTTTTGGCATTAAGGGTGGAGCTAGATTCATGCTTTATGAAATGGGAGTCAAAATTTTTGAAAAAGAACGGGAAATAGCACACTAACCCCTTGTATTCTAGTTTCAATAAAAACTATATATATACAAAATTTGATGTTTTAAACTATGTTATATTTATGCAGGGCCGGCCCACTAGATTTATTTGTGACTCATTCGACTTGGGCCCCAAAAATAAGGGCTTCAAATTTTTTTTAAAAAGCTTTATATTGGGCTTAGAATTTATGGGCTTGATCCAATTATTCATAGTCCATATTTTCTTAGTCCACAACAAAAATGAAGTATTTAGGAATTATCGGACATGAATATAATCAATTAATTAAAAGTCGAGGTTGAGAATTGTGAGGTGAGAACCACCGATTGAAGGGTTTTTTAACCACCGCTAGTCTGCTACGATCATCAGTTCATCATTCATCATCGAACTCAAAAGTATTCTAATCCAATCTCGCCAAAGTTCCTTTGGACCACCGCTACAATCATCATTGATAGACTGATGTGACGAACAACCGATTCTCGACAAGTAACAGGCTACGGTGACAGGAAATCAGATGGTGCGAATTCGAACGGCCGATCATCACTTATCTCCTATTTTTTTTCCTTCTTTGTTCAACAAATCAACTATCAAGGTTAGTTTTAAGGTTTTTCTTTGGTTTGTTGGCATGTTGCTTTTGTTCAAAGAGTTAGTAGTAAAGATTCATTGCTTTCGAATTGTCTGGTTTATTTTTTTTTTGTTTAATTACTTTTTAAGTTTGGCTGCTTTTTGGTGTTTAGAATTTAGATTTTAGCTTTTTTTTTTCTTTGGTATCTTAGTTTTAGGCTTAAGATATTTAGGCAAATCATAAGACAGTTAGGCTACTTTTTGGTGTTTAGAATGCTTTTTAATTAATTAATTTGGTGGTTTTTGTGAATTACAATGTCAATTTTTTTTTAAAATGCCTTATTTTTTATTTTTTTTGATTGGCGCCTCAAAAGCCGTAGAGCCAGCTCTGTATTTGTGCAAACAACCCATCGTCACGACACATCACTCATCCTTTGAATCAGACTAACTAAGCATTCATATAGCGCATAAGTCTGTATGATTTGTGAGGTTGTGTGTTTTTTTGTCAAAATCTATCACACGAATAATGAATATTAAATATAAATATAATATTATATAAGGAGAATCAAATAGATTATAATATTCGGGTCTTTGTTATTGCACAAGGGCAATACAAATCACATTAGTGACCCTTGTGGTCGTGACATGCCATGAAGAATTCAAATTCTAATCGTGAAGTGAAACAACTACGCCATACTTGAAGTTGATCCGTTACTTGATAACCTTTATATGCATGTAGGGGTGTAAACAAATCGAGCCGCTCATGAGCTATTAAGATTGACTGATCAATAACTTTAACATGGCCAAGCCTCACATGTCGAGCTTAAGCAGACTCGCGATATCATTTTAAAATAAAATATCTAAAACCTAGTTTTTCGCATGTAAACTTCTAATAGATAAATGCTTCAAATACGAGGGTTTCACTTTTAATTTCATTCGTGACTTGCATGCTATTTAACTTGTAGCACTAGTTTTATAATACGTATATGTCTAAGCCTAGTACGCTACATATAACACATTAAACACGAGTTTATGTTGTGTATCTAGCTATTACTTTAATCAATTACATGATTTTCTGTATTTTCAAAATATAAAGTTGTTTTACATGGTCTTTGTGCAGTAGATCTAGTGTAACATCCGGCCTCTCGTACCCCCAATATTGTCCGTTTCGCTCACGATAAGCTCATAAATTTACTTTTGGTTGACCAGATGAAAACTTCTCATGGAGGTCACCCATACCTGGATTGCTGTTACTTGAACATGCTTAACTATGAAGTTCACATCTAATCAACAACCAATACGACCAAAACGTGTTGATGATTTTAATGACTAGATATTACTTATGAACCAATAATCCCTCATCTCATTTTAAGTTTAAGTGACACTTGTGACAAAAAAGTTATAGACCCAGGTTGGGCCAAAATATTTTCTCTCGTGTCGGCATTGTGAACATTCTATACTTAGGTATCGGAGATGATCCGATGAGTCAATCGTCTGTCGGTAATCTTTTTAGCCATTAAATAGAATAATTTCAGACTTTTCGAGATGTCTTTTTATGTGTTTGTTGGTCACGTTTATCTTGAAATGAACAGCGGATCCTTGTGATACTGTATATCGGATGAACTGCAACGTGTTCGTCAACAGTCAAAATCACCATCTCACCAACAAACAACATTGCAACTGAAAGATCATCTTCCGATGAACAATTACAGTACTAACTACAACAACAATCGCCGGTATTCTCCCGGTGTCGGCAACGGCGGAGGCTACGACGGTGGTAATTATCAACCAAACCCTAACCACTACCATCAACCTCGAAACCCTAATCACCAACATCAGTTTCAGCAGAAACAGCAGTCCGTACAACAGCACAATCAGCAGCAGTGGTTAAGACGGAGCCCTAATCCCCCTGGTTATTCTGCTGCTAATGTTAATAACGAAGTTGAGAAGTCCGTACATTCAGATGCCAGCGTCGATTCAAGGTAATTTGTTTCGATCTATTGGATTTACAGTTATTTTACTGCTCAATCAAATTAAGTTATATACAATTTAGTTTAATCTCGAAACCCTTGTAATTCTTATTGTAATGTCACATTACTAGCTTGGTGTAAGCAATTGTATATGTCATTCATAAACTGTTCTTTGTGTTAACGATTAATATAAGTGGGTTATTTTGACAAGGGTAGATAACCTTTTGATTGCACGATGAGCTGTTTTGAAGAAGGGGCTTATTGTGTTGGGTATAATATTTATGGTAACTTATTATTCGGACAATGTTTGACTTGCGAGTTATTTCGTTTTCAGCAATTTAAGTAGATATAATGATGAATAGACGATTGATCATAGCCTTTTTGAGTATAATATTTATGGTAGCTAAGGATCAATACCCTGCTATAGAATTGAAGTTACTTTTTTTTATTTGCGTGAACTATCTTTAGTTCTTTTAAGAATATTTATGGTAGCTTATTATTCGGACAATGGCTTAGTGTGTGTTCCTTGATTGATCTGCATTATTCGTTTTGATCTACTGAAAGTACTTGGTAGATGATGCTATGTGACTATCAGATTCTGATGTCAATGTTTTCTGTTGGGCTATGTGATCTGGTTTATGTGATCTGGTTTTCTATTTCTCTCTTTTATACCGTGTTGATTTAGTTTAACTATGCTAAGTTTACAGCTGCATAGTGTAACATCTTGCAAGTCGTATGTCTCAGTAGGATGACAGATTTCCTAGAGAATAGATGGTGGTTCTTGCTCTCTTTTCTTTTTGCTTCAATTTCTTATGTTCATTACTAAAAAACTTCTCTTGTATCAACTTATGTGCACTTTACCTTTTTAGTATGTCATTGTCATGACTTCCGTAAAATACTAAAAAAGACTATGTATTTTGTGATTTACATTTATGGTCTTTAGTTTCTTGATTTGCAATCTTTATGCTTGTCCTTTGGCTGGATATTATCATTCCCTCAAACTTACTAAATACTAGTGCCTGAACCCTGGAGAAGTTATCCTCTCCCTTGTTAGGGAATGCGTGATAATTTATCTTAGATTTGTTTTTTTGTATCCGGCGGTTATGATAATCGTAATTTTCTTCTAAATTGTTATGGTTAATTGGATTAGATGTAAAATATTTTTCCCTTATGTG
Organism: Flaveria ramosissima; assembly: GCA_025215565.1. Taxonomy (NCBI): domain Eukaryota; kingdom Viridiplantae; phylum Streptophyta; class Magnoliopsida; order Asterales; family Asteraceae; genus Flaveria; species Flaveria ramosissima. The sequence continues at coordinate 58,491,780 of CM046038.1, forward strand.
GTCTTTTCATTCTAGATGCATTGCATAGTTATTGGACATTGTGTTTTAATGTCTACTTATGAACTTACACCAATGCGTATTGTGTGGGTTTAGCTCTCAAGACTGGAAGGCGCAATTGAACATACCTGCAGCAGATACGCGTTATAGGACTGAGGTACATAAGCAACAATGTGCTGTTCAACACGCTCTTTCGTCAGCTGTGTCACATTTCTTTATCTTGCATTGTCTCATTTTTATATAATAATTATGTATGCACTAATAACACATTTACAGTTCATGAATACAAGTTATATAACTGCCATATTTATGATAAGTTATTATTTTCATCTTATATATAAACATGTATCTAAATTTTACGATTATAATGGAAAATCAGTTGATTTAAAGAACGAAACATTTAGTGATTATGATGAAACCAGATTACTAAAAATCTGCATTTCTAATATACCTGTCTCATGAGACAATTATTCCATTGTTCCTTTACAGGATGTCACTGCTACAAAAGGAAATGAATTTGAGGATTATTTTCTAAAAAGAGAGCTACTTATGGGGATCTATGAAAAGGGTTTTGAAAAACCTTCACCTATACAGGAAGAAACTATCCCTATTGCATTAACTGGAAGTGATATTCTAGCAAGAGCCAAAAATGGAACCGGAAAGACAGCATCCTTTTGCATCCCGGCTCTTGAAAAGATTGATCCAGATATAAATAAAATTCAAGGTCAACATTTCACCTCATGTGTTAAAAGCCTCCAATAGTCAGATTTCTTATTTTAACAATGCATTTTGAACAACAATTTTGAACAATATACATTTCACTTGAAGCTAATTTGTAGCTACCATAATGGTTACAGTTGTTATATTAGTTCCAACAAGAGAATTAGCTCTACAAACATCACAAGTTTGCAAGGAACTTGGCAAGCACTTACAAATTCAAGTAATGGTCTCTACTGGAGGAACAAGTTTAAAAGACGACATCATGCGCTTATATCAGCCTGTCCATCTACTGGTCGGTACCCCTGGAAGAATTCTTGATCTTACCAAAAAGGGAATATGCCAACTGTCGGATTGTGCAATGTTAGCCATGGACGAGGTAAACAAAATTTGTATATTCATGCACATTGCAAAATGCAAATGATGATCAACTGCACTTTGAGTATAATCTGTTTTTTTCACTTAATGCAGGCTGATAAACTGTTGTCTCCAGAGTTTCAACCGTCAGTGGAAGAGCTAATTGGATTTCTACCTGAGCAGAGACAAATTCTGATGTTTTCAGCCACATTTCCAGTTACAGTAAAACATTTCAAAGACAGATACCTGAAAAAACCGTATGTTGTTAATTTAATGGATGAGCTTACTCTTAAAGGTATCACACAGTTTTATGCTTTTGTAGAAGAAAGACAGAAGGTTCACTGCCTCAATACTCTTTTCTCTAAGGTCAGGTCAAAGCTGGAATATCTTTTTTTGTTGGCGAGATATTGTCGATAAGTTTTTATTAATATTGATGCTTATTAACAGCTACAAATCAACCAATCGATCATCTTCTGCAACTCGGTCAACCGGGTTGAGCTATTAGCTAAGAAAATTACAGAGCTGGGTTACTCTTGCTTCTATATTCATGCTAAAATGTTGCAAGATCACAGAAATAGGGTTTTTCATGATTTTCGCAATGGTGCTTGCAGGAATCTTGTTTGTACTGGTATAATTTAGATGTTTTTCTTTGCTATTTATGATTTACTGTAATTTCGGTCCAAGTTTAGTGTTAATTTGGTGCTGGCAGGATGGGGGGATGGCGGGTCTGGTATGAGTTAAAACATGTCATTATCAGTTCAGGCTGGAATGGGTGGGGCTGGGGCTGGTTCACCCACAACAACCTTTATCCATTATTAGTTTTCATAAATAATTATTAGTAGACTTTGATTATAAAAAACAATATTATTACAACAATGATAAATATTTGAATAAAATGATTTAAAAGATTGCATGCACTAGAAATAGACTTCGCCTCGCTGTCAACCCGCTCTTTCAGCTAATTTTTTTGATTTAATCTGTTTGAGAGAAAACACAAGTACACAACCTTATCGAGATTCATATACAGTCTTCCATTTCTTTTACACTTGCATTTTCTTTCATCAGGCACTAGTATATTAAAACACATACCGTAGTCCGTAAATATTGACGGAGTGTAAACCAAGCAACTATTACTTCGATTTGGATATATATTTGCATCTTTAAGATGATTTTTTATAATATTGATCAAGGTCTATCTTGTAGATGATATGACCGAGGAGTACCTTGATCCACACTAATGTTTATACGGTTTGCCCTGACAGATCTCTTTACAAGGGGTATAGATATTCAAGCTGTTAACGTTGTGATTAATTTTGATTTTCCCAAGAATGCTGAAACATATCTGCACAGGGGTGATTTAAAGTTCTATTCAACTTAATAAGCTAATATCTGCCTTTGAATGTTCATTGAATGAAGTTTGCCAACTGTGTTCTTAGGTGGGCCGTTCAGGAAGGTTTGGACATCTGGGGTTAGCTGTGAATTTGATAACATATGAAGACCGCTTTAATTTGTAAGTATTATTTTACTTCCATGTAAATTTTGATGGCAATGCATTAACAAATTTACCTATGACAATGTGTTTGTGTGCAGATATAGGATCGAGCAGGAGCTTGGAACCGAAATAAAACAAATTCCTCCACAAATCGATCAAGCCATTTATTGTCGTTGACCCATAAAAATGCTTAATTATGGTGAGTAACGAGAATAATTCTGGCTCATTTACTTTAACGGGATGGTCATCCCAACCTAACCTGTCTAGGTTCAATCCGCACCAAAAATTACCAGTTTCTAACGTGTTACCCAATTACCCTTTCGTGAACCAGGGCCGCCCCTTCATTATTATCAGAGCTTAAGAGATCTCTTTTCTCAGTATACTCACACATACAAACCCGTTTATGTATCTCAACCCTGAAAATTATTATGGAGAAAGAAGTAAGCTGCTAACAAGCAATGAGTTGAGGAATTATGGGTTTAAGAAATGAAGTTTCTTTCCTGTTGTCCTGTTTCTCCATTAAGTTATGCATCTGTTATATACTAGATTGGTATGTAGTTTTTAGTGATTATATGGTAGTTTCTTCTGCATATTTCAGAAAACCAAAGACAGAAAATATCAACAAAAGAAAACAGAAAAAAACAAAGTTAGATTTGTTATGTTGGTTTTCAATGGTAGAGTAGAAAAGAGAAAAAAGAAGTCTGAACTGCGTTTTAGATTTGTTATGTTGGTTCTCAATTTGGGTTTTTGTTTTCTAATTTCTAGCCTTTGTTTTTATATACATCAAGTATAGGGTAAACAATTGTTTTCATAAGTATAAGTAAAAAAGAAAATCATCTTATATATCACAAGTAAGGTAAAAAATAAATTGTTTTCATACGATTCTCAAATTTTATACCTAAAAAACTCTTACATTAAATGGATGCATACATGTTTATGATGCCAACATGCGTGTATCAATGTAAGTACTTGTGCATGCTAATGTTATAGGTATGTATTTACATACATATACAACTGTATGTAGATATGCGTAAAATAATAGGTTACTTGTCATTTGCAAGTAATACTCTCTAATGTCATCTTCTCTTTCATCCTTTTCACTTGTTAACTTCTTCTTCACTCTCTATCACATAGGGGTTGTATGATTGATTGGAAATGATACAACATAATGAATGATCGATATGATCATTGATAAGCCAATGTGAGGTTAGCCCATTTGATAGAGGATTTGTCTCTTAGAGAGGAGGTCATGGGTTCAAACCGAGACGGTGGTATAATATGAAGTAATTTAGGAGTATGATAAGTTTGCCGTTCAAAAAAAATAACCATTGATAAAAATAATATTTTTCTCTTCCGAAAAAAATAAAAGTTCTAGATACAGACACACGACCTTCAAATTAGTCTTGTTATCATCTTTACATCTAATCATTCCAAAAAACAGTTAATTAATAATATATTCAAATTTCGCAAGTGTATTATTTTATAACATAATAAAGATTCGCAAATACGATACAATTAAAAAAAAAGATGATTTGATAGACAGATCTTCTGCTCGACGTATCGCATCGGGATTTGATGTAATCAACACTTTGATTCTCTCCGATTCCTCACTCAAACTGTTTAAATACCATCAATTCGATTGCATCTTCAATTCATTAACACAATCAGAAGAAAATTAATTGAAGTTTATGAAAGTGATCATATCAAAGAAGATCATATATATCGAAAATGAAGGTGGTGGGTTTATTGGTTGTGGTAACAGCATCGCTTCTGGTGGTGCCGCTGATACTTCCGCCATTGCCGCCACCGCCGATGATGCTGATGTTCTTTCCGGTGGGGATTATGGCAGCACTAATGTTGATGGTGGTTGTGCCTATCGAATCTCCTTTTCTTCATCACGTTCATCACTTAAATAACGAGTTTTGTTCACAGTAGTTTCGAGTTTCGATTAATTAGAAAATTTATATATATAGATGTAACTTTTTTTTATTTAATTTTTGTAGTCTATGTATTCTTGAAAGATTTTCTAATTGATCCCACATACATCTATATGTATCAAGTACATAGTATAGTGGTAATGAGTTATCATAAAGAGAAAGGTAACCTATTATTATGTTATAAAATTGTAAGAATCGAATTACAAGGAAAACAACTATGTCAACACAAAAAAGTAAAAAAATAATTTATATTTGAATCTTTAATCGTTTACACATAAACACAACATATTGTCATCTATGTTGTGAAAACCGAACCAAACCGGTTGACAGATAGAGATAGAAGGTATGGATAAACGGGGTTTCATTAGTATTAACAAGATTTGCTTAAAAGGGATCATTTTGCAAATATATTATTGACACTGATAATTTCTATAGCAGGTTGTCGACATAACAGTTAAAAAAACATTTGTAATCTCAGATATGTTACATGTTTTTAACAATTATTTAAACACTTAACTGTTGTCGACATAACAGTTTAGACGAAGAATGCCACATTGAATTAGACAATTAAAGGCAAAAATAAAAAATGTATAATTTAAAATTAGTGAATATTTTAATTACTTTTTACTTGATTTTGCTGTTAGAAAAATGAGTTGTTGTTCGAAATATTAATAAAATATTCTTTTTATATATATATATTTTTAGTATATAATAATAAATAAAAGAGTAACTAGGATGCCACATGACACTTTCATGTTACTATTAAAAAAATTTCCCACCTAAACTAATATATTATTTTAGTCAAATTTTTTATTTTAATAAACTAAATTAATAGTAACAATTCATTTTAATTTGAATTTAATTTTTTTATATTATCAACTTAATTGTGTAATCAAATTGTTTTGAACTATACACATTTTTATAGCCAAATACGATTCAATTATAAAAACTAAAAAGAAAAAAAATATTTATTGATATAATTATATATATTAGGTTAGTGTGATTTTAAGACAATTTGTTTTTAATTTTAGATGTGTCAATTGTATGTTATATTATTCAAAAAAATATTTGTATATTTATAACTTATAAATGTAACTTTTATTTTCATTGTTATAGTAATACATAACTTAATCATACGAAATGTTTATATATTTGTGAATTATGTTGTTTTTATATTTTCAACCCTTGTATTACACTGGTTTACTAAATCTAGTATATATATAGGAGGGAATAATAAGTTGGTTTCGGACCGTGTGTCTAATCATGAGTGGTTTCTTTCGGGCCCGTGGTCCAAGCCAAGTGGTTTAAATACACTCTGGGTTACGTGTTAGGGCTGCACCACTAGCCCATGCCTTTAATGGATGACCAAACCTAACGGTTTGCACAATTAATTCATTCGAGTTTTGTAAATACTCTTTTGATAGATTGTTTTAGAAATCGACGAATATACATATATAAGAAAATATGATTATTTCGTTGAGTTCATTATTATTTTGTTGAGCCACTACCATGAGAACAATATAAGAAAATAGTACTATATATTGTTACTAGAATTAATAAAAATTTAATCAACTTTTAAAACTACATCATAGTGCCTTTAAAACTACTATATTTTTTTAACCAACATTGGTATATAGATACTTTCTGCTATTAAAAAAAATAAATGAATATAACAAAAAACATGTATCAAAAAGATCTCTGAATTTAAACTGTTATAATGATTATTTTTTACGTTGACGTTATAATAAATTGTTATAATGATTACTTTTTATGTTGACACTATAATAAATTTCTAGGTTATAAAATTTTAAAAACTAATACTTAATACATTATAATATAACAATCATAATATGATGTAGTGTTAAGACGCCTGAAGGTCTCTCAAAAGACCCAGGTTCAAACATTCACTAGACAAACATTTAATTTGGACGGCCACATTAAAATCAAACACATTTTAATATGCTAGAAGGTGCCCGCGTGGGTGACATTTTATATACGGCATGTGTTTCTAGTATTTTGTTATTCTTGTTACTATTTTTACAAAAGTCTATTATGTTTTTTATAATCTAAAATTTAAAATACCAAATAATATGTTCTGCATGACTACTTGCACATCATTTACGCATTAACTCATTGTAACTCAAAAAATACAGATCAGTTCAGCAAAAAGTTTACACCAAAACATTTAAAAAACACGGGTTAGAATTGTAGTATCAAAAAGTTTTTAAATGTGATAGATTAAAAGATACAACTGAAATCTTAAACAAATTAAGTTTTTTTTTATTTATAGGTAGATAATATAAACTTTTATGTAAGTGTTAGTAAGTGTAAGATTATTATATAACTAATTGTAATGGGAATATTTTACTCTAAAAATGACTGCATCATATTCATTGAATAAAATTATTTTTTTAATTTTATAGTATCTTAAAATATCTCTCACATATGTTTTACATATAATATAGATTATATGTAAAATATTAATATGTTGAAAAAGGCAGAGGCTAGAGTAATAAGGTGGGGAGTCTGGTAGGGTCTGGTCCTGGACAAGGATATGACTGCTCACATACGCTTTGAGTTAAGACTCATATGATATATATTTGTTCATTTCTCCATCTTTAAAGCAAAGTTATTATTGGTAGATACACCTTATCAAGGGGCTTAAGTGTAATTTAATACTTCTCTTTTTAGCCATATTCTACCCTCTTTTTCCTAATAAACTTTCTTCAACAATTTATAATTGGTAGATTGACCTTTTCTTTATCCTAGGTATGTAATTTTTTAATGATTTTTGATGTGGATGCGATAATACAGTATGTTTTAATACATTTTTAGAGTTTACATATGTATGTGCATCAAAATTCTTTTATAAAAGTTATCTAATGGAGTGTAAATACAGTGTAAATCCGATAGCTATTGGTGGTTATTGTAGCCACATGATTTGTTAATTAAAAAGAGGAGATGGTTAAGACATTTAAGAAAATGAACTAAAAGTAGGAAGTTGTACGCGTAATTGTAACGAGTTAAACACATCGTTGTAACTAGTTAAATGTATCTTGTAATAAGGTTAGAGATAACTTTTTATACCCAACAGACAACAATACATTAATTCATTTTTAGAAAAATATCAAATTGAAAATATAGTAAAACTCATATTAAATCAAAGAGAATACGATCTTTTTTAGCTTTATTAGTGTGTGTGTGTGTATATATATTGAATTATATATGATGGATGGACATTTTTTGTATGATCGTAGGATTTTCTCATGACTTGTTGTATCAAATATCAAGCGTTATGATTGAATAACAAGATAGTGTTATTTTCTCAGCATTTACCTTATTTATTTTAACTCGAGCACAAATTTTAAAGTGAACAATTAACAATAGTTATATTATAAATAGAGTCCGTGACAAGCACGATATGATATTATAAAATTCAAACTTTTGTATAACTTTTATATTATTTCCTTACTTGTTGCGCAAGTTCTGGCAAAATTGTAGTTTGTGTGGTAACTCTTGATTACTTATACATAATAATTAGTTCAGGGATTGATTCATGACAAAATTTAAATTAATTTTTTTTAAGTTTTGTGTTTTATGTCTATCTTTTATATTACATACATGTATTAAAATATTACAGTACAACTTTTCAAATTTATATTTTGAAAACAAACAATGAAACTAGTTATTTTCTCGGATATTATATACCCTTAATTATAACATCATTAATTAATTACGACTATAGTTAGTTATGTGATATCATAATCAGGCATGAGTTCGGCTTTTGTAGCCCACCTTATGAGTTGTATTTAGAAAATGCCTTTATACTTAAATAATAATTACATAATTAATGATAATTCAACATAAGAATTGAAATACATTTTTAAAAAATAAAATAAAAATAAGCACAATAAAAAGTGGACCACGTGACCGTTAGGCTGTCCTTTTTCTTGGTCACCAACTTCTCGTCCTCAACCATACTTTGATTCCTTCTATATTATGCAAAATGACAGGTGTGCCCTTTCAACTATGAAAAAAGAAAAGTATAACATACAAAATATGACTTAAATAGTAAGTTTGTAACGTCACTTTCAAATAAGTATTTTCATATGCATGTTCTCTCACCCTACAAATAATAAACAATAGCACAAATATTACGAATTCAACAAACACATGTCATAAACATAGAACAAAATGGGTATTATAAACTTTATTCAAAAATAACAAAACATTTAAAAATTTTAATATTTTTTTCTCTTACCAATTATCAACAAATTTTTGGTCTTTCATAATTTAGCATAAGTCCATCATTTATCGCACACCAAAAAAATATATTAACCTTAATCCGAACACACAAACAAATATCTAACCTTAGAGCTAGGATTCCTTGCTCAAAAGAATACAAATATATAAAATAATATTTAAACACTTGATACTAGTTCACCAATAATCAACAATCTAAAAATCACACAACTTTGTAACTTATATGTGATCTGATTTAGATAACAGATGTGTACTCACAAATCAACTATGTTGGTTCAATAATTAAAATCAAAACAAACTATTAATAACTCCTTAGCATTTTATTATTACTTTTGGAAGTAATATTTTTATTTTGTGGAAGAGATACATGGCAATAAAATGTCATATGGATCGCATTTTTTGATTCTATTGGTAGGCATTTGTTGAAAAGTGGGTCCTACAACAATCAAACAAAAACATAACGCACACATATGCTTAATTAGAATAAATAAATGAGCAAGCATCAATGTTAAATTGCTATTTGCTAACTACAATGTTTATATTTAAAATACAACATAATTATTAGCTAGAAAACCTAAATTCATTTATTCCCAATACAATTATTTGTTTGGTCAATAAGATTTATGTTCAAAAAGTATCAATGGCAATTATTATAAGATCGAAAAACTCTTTGTTATGTTTTAATTGAGTTTTTTCTTAAAAATTTATAACAAAAATATTATTATGTTGTATATCAAATCAAACGCTATCGATCATGCTTAAAACGAACAAGTAAACATGAATTTATAATTTTATAGCACAAACAAAAAGTAATCAAATTATAACAATTATTTGATTATATTCAAAACTAAATATATCAAACAAAACAGTTAAATGAGGATGAAGAAATAACAATACACCACTTGGTCGTCTTAACATTGTTATTTTCCTTTTAGTTTTTTTTATTCTTTCATTTTAAGGGTTAACCTTTGCTTTTTTTTATACCCTATATTTCCTTTACACTTGTCGGTTTCTCTTATTCACCCTCATCCTCTTCCGGCACCTCTTTTTCGTCACTCGACAGATGAAATGTTTCTTCATTATAATTGAAAGCTTCACAACGATATTCTCGAATATGTTTGTGAGTTGTGACATCGGAAAATATGGGTCTTGTGAAAGCAGAAAGTGTGCTTATTGGTTGTAGTAGGTGACGGTTGGAAGAGAAGATGGTTGTGAGGTTTAGTTTTTTACGAGGTTTTTGAAATTGAGTTGTTTTTTAGTGAAGTGTGATGATGAATCCATGACAAAAAGAAATAAGAGGATTAGATGTTTTTTAAAGAGTGAATTGGAGCAGGGATTATGTATGAAAACTTAAGACTGAATAATATTTAGTGTTAAAAGTTTATTTTGTAATGTTCATATGACCATTCAATAGTCAAACGAGCTAGTGGCAGTGGGTTGTTATCTCGGTGGAACATGGTGAAAATTCACCGGACATAAACTAAAAAAAATTTTGGGTTCGAGGGTGTTGTTCCCAACCAAAGGCAGGGAATTCCCCATCTTTTCTTGAGATCAACACCGTCTCATCTGCACCTTGCAATAAAAAAACATTTAAAAAAACTTGTTTACTCTTTCAATAAGATACCACTTAAATTATCTACGTAATATTCAAGGAGAATTTATTGAATATAATTATTCTTTAATGGAACATAATATTTGACTTTCATGTATTGAAAGCTGCACAATTAATATTTATAATAATAATTGTTAATTTTTTAACCTTACAGGATTCATTGAGATATTAAATTTTAGAACTGTAGATTATTAAAAACACTTAAATAATCAAAATTATAAAATATGATTTGATGAGAAACTTGTTTGCAAGAGGATATAATACATTGATTTCTTAAACTTATAACTTTGATTTAAAAGTTTATAATGTAACGACTCACTAACTAAAAAATAAGGCTAAAATATAAAACTTTAAATCATAATTTTCTGTAAATAAGAGTTAAGGGTAAAATAAAGAAATTTAGATGTCCGCTTTGCCTTCAAGAAGGATAATCCGCATATCAACTCCTAGTTTATGTTACTTTGCAACTATTTGTTTTGAATGGCATGTAAGCGATTAGAAGTTAGTAATATCACGTTACTAATAATTCGACAATGACAATGTTTAAATCTTGAATCTTCAAGAAAGACAAATTTTTCTATCTCCCACTTGAACCACCGGTCCAAAAGATTATTTGTGTATTGATGTGGTATTTAGCCTGTTATATATGCATTTAAGATTGGTGACCTGCTACAACTTTACAAGAATGTTAAAATGGGTGACTTATTTGAGACTGTGTATGTTATTATCCTCACTACGTGCTAGTGTATTTGAAAAGAAAGGAACGAAACCATTTCTAATAAAAAAAAGCTCTCAATCAAAAATGTCATCGGTGAGGGTTTTTGGTTGGTGAAGAATAGAGCCAAGATGTTTGATTTAGGTTGACCAATTAGTGTAATTTTGTTATTTAGATCCATATTGTATTTGGTATGCCTTTCCTCTTGTGTCTTGGTAGAGTTCAACTTGGATTTTTATACATGTGATGTTTGCAGTTCAAAGAAAAGGACATTTACTCTTTCTTATAATTTTTTGAACGGCAACTCATTAACCCACTAAATCGTACTTTTAAATCTACATATTTTGTTGAATGTGAAACTTAAACTTTCAACCTTTTGAAACGTAACATCTTTTTTATAATATCGCTAGGCCAAAGGCCTTTGGTTTGTTCTTAAATAAGGTATTCGACTTCATGTGTGAAAGAAAAATATTTATTGTTTTTTATTCTCTTTTCTATTTTTTTAAAACAGATCTTTTTATAGAAAGGTTAGAAAAAATGGTCAGGGTCATCTTTAGGAAAGAATTGGAATAATGAAGACCAGAAATAGTAGATGGTTTTAAAATCTAATTTAAATAATAACACCCATACATAATATAATACATGACATATTAATATATTGAATCATTTATTTTTAATAACTACATCCGAATATCCGATCACAACTTCGAATACAAGTCTTAACATATAAATACCGAGTTGAAATTAGTAGTTTTATGAAAAAATACGTCCTCAAGCTAAAAACACATCTTATTTATTTATGATTCTATAACTGATATAACTTTGAATATATTATTGTTTTGCAAAATGGGATGAGCAATTTATACCAATGCTATAAAGTTATTAAGATTTGTACATTAAGATCATCGAAATACCATACCAATGCTATCAAGTTATTCATTTGATTTATTTCTATCATCTCTAATTATAACTTTATAAAACAACAAATTTTAACATCACCAAAATGACCTAATCATTTCATTTTTTAATCAAAGGACCTAGAAGTATCATGTAAAGTGTTAACGAGTATTCGAGTAGGATCTGATAAAACACACTCTACACTACATATATCATGTTAAAAAAGCTAGAGTCAAAAACTTGACACATTACAATAACACGTTTATAAAATAAAGGTTGAGTTATACAAACACTCATTTATGTTATTGAGACACCCTATTATCTCTATCTCTATCTATGTATCTATATGTATGTATAGAAAAATATGAAGATGATATAATAAATTGGGTGTATTAATAACATACCCCTTAAAAAAATTAAAGATTCGGACCTAACAAAAAATAGCTTAAAAAATAATTTAGGTTTGTTATTAAAAACAACAAAAGAAATTTATTTTTCACAAAGGGAGATGATTATTTAAAGAAGTATGATATCACATGACATAAAAATCTAAGAGAAGCTTCCCCTTTTCACTTTTGTGTAATTTGTCCCCAAATCACTTTTGTTTATTCATCATTGCATTGTGGTGAAGCAAACATTTAATAACTTCTTACATTTCCAACAAACTGTAGATGCCCAAATTCTTTAATTCATTATTTATTATTCACTTCTTCACTCACACAGAGAGAAAGAGAAGACCTTTGATTAGATCTATTGTGTTTGCTTGTGAGCTTTCAAGCTCATTCTTAAATACATTCACGTGTTCTTCGATATATACCACAATCTTGCCCAAAAAATCATCAATCTTTATTGAATTTGGTGTTGGGGTTGTGATATTTTGAAGATCAGTGTAGTTGTGATCAAAGATATGGTGATTTTCCGGCGGTTTCGCCGGAGCTCCGGCGAAGTTGCAGACTTGAGTTAGCACAGTGAAAGCACTGTGATTTTGGTTTACAAATGTGGGATTTTTGAGGAGTTTGTATAATTAGATAGTAAAAATGTTTAAATCTGCTAGATGGAGGAGTGATAAGAGCAAGATCAAAGCTGTATTCAAATTGCAGTTTCATGCAACTCAGGTGATTAATGATTTGATCCCCACAAGAGTAAAATGTGTGTGTAAATGCATATTGAAAGCATTGGTTCATAACTGCATATAATGTGTTTGATGAAATGCCTCAGAGATGAACTTTTGAGGTTATGTTTTAGTAGGCATTCTCTTTCTAATAAAAAAGTAGTTAATTTTTATTAAGATGTTAATAATTATGGAATATTTCATCATCTTATTCATGTTATTTATGAAGAATGCAAACTAAAATGGAATTCAATAGGTCCTCATTTCTTGAATCTCTTAGGGTTAGTTAAGTGTGAGTGAATTGGGTTGGTAGTTGTTCTACTGTTCTCTTTTCCATTATATTCTGACAATTAGGAGATCTAGTTCATAACTAATGAAAAATATAAAACTGAGATCATGATCCAGTTTCTGGCTTTCTGCAATCTGATGAAACTAAAACTTGCCTCAAAATATTTTTCCAAATAAGGGTCAAAATCTTTTGATTTATGATTGTCTACCCATAAAATTCGGTATGATTATTTATTACTTCTATATTTTCTATTGGCTGCAAGATTCTAATGCTAGTATTATTGTTTCTGTATATGTAGCTAACAACAATTGGTGGAGATGCTTTAACAATAGCTGTGATTCCTAGTGATGTTGGAAAGCCAACAGCAAGATTAGAGAAAACAAAAGTTAGAGATGGAAGTTGCTACTGGGAAAAACCACATTTTGAAACTATGAAGTTGACTCAGGATCAAAAGACTGGAAAGATCAATGAGAAAATCTATCGCTTTGTTGTGGCAACGGTACATATTGTTGCATATTCATTTTAGATTCTCTCTATGCTTCCAAATCAATGCTCTTGGTTCGAAAAGAGTTTTACTGTCATGAGTTTTTTTTTTCTTACATTTTCAGGGTTCTTCAGTTTTTGGAGTTGTTGGAGAAGCTTCACTTGATTTTTCGAAGTATATCGATGCTACAAAGCCTTCTTCTCTTTCTCTGCCTCTCAAATATGCAAGATCCACAACTGTATTGCATGTTAGCCCCAGTCCCTTCTCCGTCTCAATTTTTTAATTTATGAGTTTATATTTTCATGCTTGTTTAATGGTTGTATGTGTTGTTTAAACTAGGTGTCAATTCAAAGAGTGCAAGATCAAAGGTAAACATGGATTTCGTGATGTTTTTATAAGTCAACTTTTTTTCACTTTTTTGAGGTGTTGAGCATTTAGCTTTGATGCTTTTACAGAGAGGTTGCTGAAAGTGAAAATGTGAATGAAGACAATAAGGGCTCCAAGGCACATTTCAGTAATGATGATAAAGAAGAAAGCCTTCAAAGTGACACTATTGAAGTAAGCTCTTTTTTTCAACCTTCTGAAGTAAAATACAGACCAATGATCCTTAGCCCAAGTGGCCAAAGTGAGGTACCCAAGACATATAAATATGAGGAGGTCTTAATTTTTAAGTCTCATTCTTAGCAAAATGCTCAGGGTTGAGCCATGGGGTTTTCCCCGTTACGGTTTCCTCCTGAGGGGCTGGGGGTGCGGTCTCGGATGGGTAATGGATAGGTGGGCCCGATTAAAATAACACATATCCTTCAATTCGTACATTTTCCATTAAAAAAAAATAGTTATGCAATTTATTTAAATCCACAGTCGTTCATATAATTATTATGAAGTTCTTGAATCTGGTAATACGTTCATATATGAAAGAATAAAGTGTACTAAAATAAAACTAGACTTAAAATGGTGAAGGAAAGAAAATTCATCCGAACTATGGCAATTATCCAGAGTCCAATATTTAAGGATTTTTTGGATGTGTCTAAACTGATGATGGTAACATAATTACATAAATTGCAATACAGTTTTGAGATTTTGCAAAAAAACTTATTTCAGATTCAATATCATATTTTCTGATCATATCGAGTCACAATAATGAGATTTAGAAAATGCTCTTATATATGAATCATGTTTCATCAGGATCACGCGGTCTTGACCGATAACATTAGCAGAGATCATGGGGCATCCAGCGGATCCGATATCACGCTTTCAGGTTCTGATAGCAGCTCTGGACTTGATACTCCATGGCAACCAGAACCTATGAACACTAAACTGGCTCATGAAACCTCTAAATCAACAACCTATGAGGAACATAAAAGATCATCACAGTGGGATTGGTTAGATGGTTCAGTTCATGAGTTAAGTACAGATGATTCGTCTACGTTAAGTCCAAGGGAGACCCTTTCTAGAGAAATTTCTGAAGAGGGTTCTCCAGATGATGTCATCAAGAAGCTCAAGGGAGAACTTGTAATTTTAGCTCGGCAAGCTGAGGTCTCTGACGTGGAAATACAAACCCTTCGTAAACAAATCGTGAAAGAGAGCAAAAGGAGTCAGGATCTTTCAAAAGAAATAGCTGCATTGAAGGAAGAGAGAAATGAATTGAAAGAAGAGTGCGAAAAGATGAAAGTCAAAGTCAAGAATAAGTTGTTGACGGAGGGAGGGGATCAATGGGCTCTTGTGGATGAGCTGAGACAAGAACTGAGTTATGAAAAGGATTTGAATTCCAATCTCCGGTTACAACTTCAGAAAACACAAGAATCAAATGCAGAATTGATTCTTGCTGTTCGCGACTTAGAGGAGATGCTCGAGTCAAAGTCAAAATGCTCTAATGCTCCAAAGTTGCAAGAAGTCAACTCTAAATCCGAGTCTGATGATGAAGATCAAAAGGCATTAGATGATATCGTTAGAGAACATAGTGGCATGAAAGATGCATACCCACAAGAGCAAAAGATAATTGATCTTTATAATGAAATAGAACTATACAAACGAGATAAAGATGAGCTAGAAATGCAAATGGAGCAGATTGCTCTTGATTATGAGATTTTAAAGCAGGAAAACCATGATTTGTCCTACAAACTGGAGCAGAGTCAAATTCAGGAACAATTAAAGATGCAATATGAGTGTTCAACATCTTATGCCACTGTAAACGAACTCGAATCCCAGATTGAAAACTTACACAATGAGCTCAAATTGAAATCCAAAGAATTGTCGGACTCGATTCTTGCAATTAAAGAACTGGAAACCCAAATCAAGAATTTGCAAGAAGATTTGGTTAATCAAGCTGATGGGTTTGAGGTGGATATGCAAGAATTAATTCATGCAAAAGTTGAGCAGGAACAAAGAGCCATTCATGCAGAGGAAAATTTAAGAAAAGTCAAAATTCAAAATGCTAATACAGCTGGCAAACTTCAAGAAGAATTTAGAAAATTATCAATAGAAATGGCATCGGCTTTTCGACAAAATGAAAATGCAGCTATGAAAGCCATGGATGAAGCCAATCAACTCAGGGTAGAGAAAAAGCATCTTGAAGATATGCTCAAGAAAGTCAAAAATGAGTTTGACGATCTCGGGAACCAATACGAAGAGAAATTGGTTGATCTTACAAACCAAGTAACTCTAAAGTCGAAACAATTAGAGGAGATGGAGAAACACATTGAAAGCTTATCTCATGAGCTTACTCATCAAGAAACTAGTTATAATACCAAGATTGAGATTCTTGATGGTGAAATAAATGATCGTGAAACTGAGATTCGTTTGGTAAAGTTGGAACTAGAGAGCTTAGAAAAGGAATTTAGGGATTTGAAACATGTTAAATATGATAAGGATAATGAAGTTGAAAGGCTGCAAGCAGATATAGAACGACTAAAATCCAGATGTAATGAGATGAAACAGTTCTTAAAGGAGAATGAATTGGAGAAAGAAAATTTGAAAAAACAGGTATCTCATTTAAAAGGTGATCTCAAGAAGAAAGATGAAGCTATTAGTAGCTTTGAGAAAAGGCTCAAAGAGGGAAACAAACCAACTCCAAGAAACAATAAATCTGTACCTGTTTCTCGCAGCCTGAAAGAGGTCACCAATATGAAAGACAAAATCAAACTACTTGAGGTGCATTTTCTTACTCTAGTCCAACAATCTTTTGTTCATTTTCATAATTGTTATATTATTACCCTCTGTTGGTTATAATTATAAAGATTATCATTACTACAGTAATCCAGATCTTTGAATAAATTGATTTATGTGATTTTATGTATAACAAAATAAACTTTAGATGCCTTTCAACCCTGTTTGAGTAATTTGACCCGTCCCATTCTAGCTTTTACAATTTTAGAATTTATCCTTTTAAGATAAACTTAACTGCAAATCAACTCATTCATAAGTAAGTAAATGTGTGGAAATGCTCACCTCTAATGGCGCCTGATTGGGCGATATGGCATTTGTTAGAACAGTCAACAGTTTCAACTTTCATGGACTAAAGGGTTTAAATATCCCTCCTTTTTATTTTGGCTTTTGATGGTATCGCATATGCTTGTGCTAAATTTGGAATTCTATTTATAATCAGAGTCAAATAAATCTAAAGGAAATAGCTCTAGAACGCGCTGAAGCTGTATTTCTGGAGAAAGAAAAAGATCTTAAACATAAGATCGAAGACTTGGAAAGACGATTGGAGGTTCTTGATCAAAACATTGAGAATCCTCAGGTAACTTCACAACACAGTTTATGGTGAAAAAGTTCAGGATAGTATATTTATTTATATTTCAAATGTTCTGCAACTATCTTTATATGACATGAGTGATTAAATCTTCTTCAATCACAGGTATGTACAGCTCAAAATCCAAACCCTGCGACCAAAAGGTACAAATTGACTAAAAACTTGATATATTTTCAAATTTCTTTTTTTTAATCTGTTTGACCATTTTCATTTTTTGTAAATGAGACCCATTTTAACAGTCTTCATTTTGATCTTAAATTGTGAAGACAAATTGGACTCTAGAAAGTAGAAACTGATATCTTATCCCATTGTTGTAGTGATGACGCCATTGAACCCGCAATTAAGAAGACCGGAGATGAAGAAATCTTTGAATTATTAAATAAAAACAAGTGTATGGAAGTAGAATTGAAGGAACTGCAAGAAAGATATTCAGAAATAAGCCTAAAATTTGCAGAGGTAGAGGGTGAAAGGCAACAACTTGTAATGACCCTTAGAAACCTCAAGAACGCAAAGTTGATGGTACAAAGATGATCTGCAATCATGTTGTGAAGTATGTAAATTGGTATAAATGGTTTTCTTTCTTTCTTTCTTTTTTCTTGTGTTATTTTATTTTATTTTATTTTTTCGTGTTTCTTGAGGATATTACATGTACCAGTACCATGTAGATTAGCATGCTAACCCCCCAATACTTAATCCATGGTTTGTTACTTCCATTAGATCTTCTAATGAGTGGTGATATGTGTTGCTTATGCTTGAGAAGTTGTATGTAGAGATGCCAGCAAACAAATTTGTGGAATATTTTACATTTTTACATGTTAAGATTTCTAACAATCGACCCAACAGTATTGCATGATAGGTTCATCCTCATCTAACGTGTCGTTATTAGCAGTATATGTTTATAAGATTTAGCACGTTTATAAATAAAAGAGAAGTATATGACATATCATACATATTTCTAACATATCATACTTTGCGATAGTATATTCAGAACTTGAAAAAAAATCACATTGTTATGCAAAAAATTATAAATGTATTAAACTTGACTTGTCTTGATTTTAAATAAATCTTTAAACGGACAAGCTAGTTAAACCGGTTGAAGTGATATACATCCGATGTACCGCTTGTCTTATAAAAAAAACTTTAATCGACACTGATATGGAAATGTCATTATATCAAGTCACATTTAAAATTGATGTCAAAGATTATACATTTATTTATAAACACTTAACACAAGGTTTTTCAAGCGTGTATTATTTTTATCTAATATTCATACTTTAGGTATCGTGGTAATTATATAAATGTTATTAGAGTCAACCTATTATAAGGATTAGAGATCTTAATTTCTAACCACTCCACTAGTAATTGTATCTTTCTATGATGGCCTATCACAAAATTTGATTCGCTCCCGGTTTCTCTTCAATTGAAAATTGCGAAATGTTATAAAATAAAATAAAATAATATACACATTTTCCTCAAACTTTCTTTCTATAATATTATATTTCAAGTAATAATATGATGGGTCGTGATGCGGTAAGTGTTATAGTCAATAAATATCTTTTTTCAGGAAAACTTTACAGATAAAGAAGTATTTTAATTAAATCATTTATATTTTTATTTGTTTCAATTAGGTTAATAATATTTTTATTTGTTTCAATCAGGTCAATAATATTTTTTTTGTTCCAATAAGGTCACTAAAGTTTTAGTAGTGTTCCAATTAAGTCACCCATTTTTTTCAGTTTTTTATAAACAGTTCGCAAAAAATTTTAAATAATTCGGTTTTTTTATTTATATTGTTAATTTTTTAAATAATTCAATCTTTTCAAAAATATTGTAATTAGTGAATGATTTAGTTAGAACAAGGCTAAAACTTTAGTGACCTTAGATGGAGAAAAAAAATCTAAGTGACCTGACATTGATAAAAAAAATTATGAGTAAACTAAATAGAACAATCTTAAAACTTTATTACTATTTTATAAAGAATTATTCATTTCTTCTAATTATATCCTTAAGTAACTTTTAAAAAATATATATTTAGGTAAAAATAATAATAAATTTAAGTATATTTCTCAAAAAAAAAATTCAAAATATCTAAAACACCGCCAATTTATTAATATCACATCAATCAGAAAACAGAAATCAAAACATTCTCACATTACAAAATCCCTCCTGTATCTACACAATCTTTTCCTTTTATACTTCTCTCATTCTCTGTGATCTTCTTGAATCCCAATTGTCATTAAATCTCTCGTCGACTTCAATCTTTCGTTAACGGGTGTTTCTTTAATCTTCTTAATCTCACTTTTCAACCATCTTTTCACATTTTTATACCCATTTGATCCAGTGGGTTGCTGTTAAAAGATTGATCGGCTTGTATCTTGAAGTATTTACAGTGTTCTTGTTGTATGAAAGATTATCTCTTTCATGCATCATCTCTGTTTTTTTTTCTTGAATTCTTTGAGTGATTTCAAGAAAATGAAACGATTGGTTCAATTTCATTTTATCTGTGTTACTTTGGGATTGATTCTTGCTACTAGTGTTGCAGTTCCACCAACAGAAGGTATGCAATTTTCGTTTAATTTATTGTTTATCAAAGATCTTGAATGGTGTTTGAAGGTTTTTGTAATGTTGATTGAAGAAATATAAATATTATACTATAAATTAGTCAAATTATACAATTCTTGATTTCTTTTACTGCAGTTCATGCTCTTACAGTGTTCAAAGAAGGTATATTTGATGACCCATTACTGGTGCTATCAAACTGGAATGCCCTAGATTCAGACCCTTGTCATTGGGTTGGTGTTTCTTGTTTTGATGGTCATGTTATAAAAATGTAAGGAGTATATTATCCCTTCTATTCATTTGTCTTTAATTTAGATAAAGTGGACCCTGAAAGATGTATATATTTAAGAATGATATATGGAATGAAAGTATATCAGGTGTCTAACTATTGTTTTTGCAGTAACATCTCTAGCTGTTTGATAAAGGGATTCATCGCTGAAGAACTGTCTCTGCTTTCATTCTTACGCGAATTGTATGTTTTCTGTTGACATCTTACCTTTCTTAGTATAGCCTAATAAAAAGTTTAAAGAATTTAATCAAGAAATGGGTCATACTTGCAGGATTCTACATGGGAATCATCTCCTTGGTCCAATACCTAAAGAAATTGGATTGCTAAAGGGTTTAAAAGTATTGGATTTAGGAGGAAACCAGTTATCTGGACCTATTCCAAGTGAAATTGGCAATCTTGTTAGCATTGTTAAAATGTAAGTCTATTTTACATTCAAAGTGCATCATTTCAAGATTTATATAAGAGGTTTTCATAGTTCTAAATCTGGTTTTATATTGATAGAAACTTACAATCTAATGCATTGACGGGAAGTTTGCCTGCGGAGCTTGGCAATCTTAAGAACCTTCAAGAGCTTCGGTTGGACAGAAATAAACTGCAAGGAGTTGTTCCAGGTGCTAATGTTACAGATTATGCTTCTGCCATGGCAGGAATGTAAGTTAGAAATATTTCAACTAATTTCATTACATTTATGTAAGTAAATAATATTTCAGTTGCTTTAAATGTTTTGATTGTTTTTGTACAGGTATGCCTCGAATACGAATGTTTTAGGTTTTTGTCATGCGTCTCCTTTAAAAGTTGCTGATTTTTCTTTCAACTACCTAGTTGGGAGTATACCTAAATGCTTGGAATATCTACCGCGGTACCTTTCTTTATGCTTCACAACACAAACTGGCCCGTTTCAACAGGACTAAAAACAAACTGTTTCAACCCGTTTGACCCATTACTCAACTCGTTCAGACTGCCCATTTTGTGACCTCTGATAGTGTTTATGCTCATTTCGTTTGTTCTTCCCTTGCAGGACCAGCTTTCAGGGGAATTGCATAATGTACAAAGATATCACACCTCGGGCTCCTGAACAATGTGGTATATTTTAGTACAAACAGACTAACACTATATTATATATATGATATAAAGCAGTATCATGTCCAACTAAACTAACAGAGATGGGGTTTCCTGAATGTAGGTGTTGCTTCACCAGCTAAACCTTTGAAGTCAGAAGATATGAAACACCATCCTGCTGAAGATAAACAAAAGCTCAACCTGCGTTCATCAAAACCGACATGGATTTTAGCTCTTGAAGTGGTGACAGGAGTGATGGCAGGGTCCATCTTCCTTGTAGGCCTTCTCATGGTTGCTCACAGGTTGAAAGTCAAATCACCAACTATCATTACGCGGAAGAAATCCAAAACTGAAAAAGAACATATGGAAATCTTCATTGGTGAGGAAGCTTGGTTGTGTACGAAAAACATTATTATATATTAACTGATATAAAGTTAAATTTCTTTTTTGGGTATGCAGACACTGATATGCTAAAGGATGTAATGAGATATAGTCGACATGAACTTGAAGTTGCATGTGAAGATTTTAGCAACATTATTGGGTCATCATCAAATATTGTAGTTTACAAAGGGAACATGAAAGGTGGACCTGAAATTGCGGTTATATCTCTTTGCAACCGGAAAGAAAACTGGACAAGCTATCTTGAGCCCTATTTTCAAAAAGAGGTGATGCCAAAAATCTTGAACTTTTATAGTTGTTTTCAAGATTTGTTTTTTTTTATATGATCAAGTGTTGTATTGTACTGATCAGGTGGCTGATTTGGCAAGGCTAAATCATGAAAATGTAGGGAAATTGCTGGGATATTGTATTGAAGGTGTCCCATTTACAAGGATGTTAGTCTTTGAATATGCATCTAATGGGACATTATCTGAGCACCTCCATTGTAAGTCCCTCTCCCTATTACATGTGGCAAAGTTGTTGGGTTACGGGTTGTTATTTGTGTGGGTCGAAGCATGTATGGTTCATCGACTTGAAACATTTAATGTCCAAAATCTTAATGACTTAATCAGGCCAACAGTGACTCAAATAAAGCTTTCAAAAATAATCTAGCTTTTAAGTAAGGTGATTATAAGGTTAAAAATACACTTTGAATTGGTCCTGTTTGACCTTTTAGCTTTTGTTTTTCCCTCATCTTATGCATTCGACCCGTTAAGGATAATACATAACTTGAATCGACCGAACAGTCTAGGTTTAAGATTTGTTTGCTGTAGAGAAATATGGTCAAATGTTTTTGCTTTAATGTAGATGAAGAAGGGTGTCAACTAAATTGGACACGAAGAATGATGATTGTTTTAGGAATCGCTAAAGGTCTAAAGTATCTTCACACAGAAATTGAACCTCCTTTTACCATATCCGAGTTAAATTCTAGTGCAGTATATCTCACAGAAGATTTCTCGCCAAAGGTACCACCTTTACACCTTTTTAGAAAACAGCATTTGCATATAGACTGTTAATCTGTGTTTTACATTTTTGTTTTCTTGATTTTTGTAGCTAGTTGATTTTGAAAGTTGGAAAAGTATTCTTACAAAATCAGAGAACAACTCTAGTTCTATTAGCAATGAAGGTGCCGCGTGTGTTCCACCTGATTCGTTAGCAGTGCGCCACTTGGATATTCAAGGTAACATCTGCGCGTTTGGTGCTCTTCTGTTGGAAATCGTTAGTGGACGGCCTCCAATCTGCAAAGACAAAGGATTCCTAATAGATTGGGTAAGAATTAAGAAATAATAATCATGTTAGTGAGTAGAGGCAGAGGTATCAAAAGGATTGATGTCTTTTTGAAATTTCAAACAGGCACAAGAGTATCTTGATGAACCCGGGAAGATGGCATCAGTTGTAGATCCTGCACTGAAACAGTTTAGCGATGAAGATCTTGAAGTGATACGCGAGGTTGTAAGAAGTTGCATTTATGTAGGGAGTACAGATAAAGTAACCATGCAAGAACTGTGTGCAATGTTGGAAAGCAAACTGCAGACCGCAGGCTCATCAGAGTTTACAGCCTCTTCGTTAGCATGGGCTGAGCTAGCGCTTTCAACATGACACGAGTCGCAAAATCTAACCACACAATGTAAATTCTACTGATCATTATATACAACCTCGTTAGCATTGGATTAAAGGTTCTTGCTTTCTTCATATGCATATGTCAATGCTGACTCGACACGCTGTCCAGCTAATAGACGTTCTACTATTGGTTTTTGTATTATTTTTAGGCCCATCTTTCTTAGTTGGAGCTCGAAATTAAAGAAACAACACATTGTTGTTCGTTCCGATATTAAGACATAGTATCAATCATTAGCTTCAAGAATCCTGTTACTTTTTGTTATATGTATTATACATATAATTGTAACTTGTTTCGTATAAACATAACTATTTCACACAAAATAAAAAAATCATCTTTATTTATTTTACACAACATAAGTACACAATGCTTCCAACAGTCAAGACACAAGTAACATAGCGTCATAGCTAGTATTCTCGATCAAAACGAGGATATTTGCATTTGACAAAAGTAGACCCCTGACGGACCACTATCAGGTAACAATGCAACCATTACAGGAGCTTTGGCACCTTTTTCTGGGGTCATGCGCCCAGTGTGAGACGTGATATCGGTTATCACATAACCTGGATGAACACAATTCACAAGAATATTAGGGTGCTTTCCTGCCAAAAGCCTTGTGTAAGCGTTAATTGCAGCTTTTGAAATCTTATACGCGGAGCACGTTAGAGGCCAACCGTTTTCTAACAACTTGTTGTCTTTAAAGTCCTTAAAAAACCTTTGGATGATCCCATCAATCTTTTCTTCAGTAAGATTGTTGATATCTAGAAACTCAGCTTTCACTGTCTCATTGTGGATCCACTATACAAACAATAAGATATGATGAAAGATAGTTACAATGACGTATGAAACTTTTTATTTTATATTTCTGCTAGTGCACGCGCGAATTACTTACGTGTAGCACTCCATAATTCGAAGAAACATTAACGATTCTTGGTGAATTCGAGAGTTGGAGAAGGGGGAGAAATGCTTCCGTTACTGCTTTAGTTCCATAATAGTTTGTCTTCATACATTCTTCACCCAAATTATAAGGTTGATCGATCATCGATGCTACAAGCTGTGCATTTTCGTCGTTCACATACTCCTATCAAACCATATGAATGACCATGTGTATTTTCAGTGAGAAATGTAATATCCTTCACATTACTAAACAAACAAGTATGACTGTCTATAATTCCGTCAGTGCCTCGACAATTTTTTTGTCGGTAATGGCTTTTACTGACGGATTACTAACGCACACGTTCATCGATAATACTCATTTATTTAGTAATGTCAAACATGCTATAGAAAATATTTTTTATTGACCCTTAACGGAACATATCAAATTTTTCCAACGTTGTCTAAAATATATTTCTAATGATAACTTGTTTTAATTGTAAAAATAAGTTTTAGTTATTATGACAATAAATAAAAACTATGCACTTACATATCCTGCTCCATCTTTGAAGGCTTTAAATTCATCATAATTTACGATTATTCCATTTTCTGCTGCGTTATTCACCTGGAAAAGATTTTACACAAGATCACAACACGAACACTACTTATTTGTCTGGAAATAGACCTTTAGAAAATGAATTTTTTAGTGTGATGTAATTAATTTCAGTATTTATAATATCATTAATATACCCAAGTAGTAATCATTAACTTATTTTATTGGTGGGGAGGGCAATGACAAATCCATTTGAAGTTAACTAGCAAGCGTGACCCGTGTTATGTACGGGTGTTATAAAAATTTAAAAGTGTTGATTCTGACAATTTATGCATTAATATTAACAAGCCTTAAAAATTTTACACGTGAAACAAAGAAAAAAACGAATGAGTAAATATCACATGGTAACTTTATTAAAGTTAATGGGTAACTTGGTTAAAAGAAAATACATAAAAACTTTATGAAAGTCTAGAAGATTAAATATAATTTTGACATAACTCGGGATATAAGTGTAAAATTTAAATAAATCGCAAAATGAGCAGGTAATCAATCAGTAAATAAAAAAGAAAGTATTGTGATTAATCTCAATAGATATCTATGGGTTTAAGTGTAGAATTATAAAAAAACAAAGCAGGCTTATGATTACTTTGAATGGAATATATATATATATATATATATATATATATATATATATATATATATATATATATATATATATATATATATATGTATATATATATGTATGTATATATATATGTATGTATATATATATATATATATATATATATATATATATATATATATATATATATATATATATAATGATAATATAAAGAAAACTTACAACTTCACTATTAATCATCTTTTTTATTGTTATATATAGTAGGTTTGCCCGCATGGTGCGGTAGTGGGTGTTGATGCTTTTTTCCGACCTATTTTTAATTATATTTGTGTATTATTATTACTATTATTTTTATTATTATTAATTTAAATATTTAGTAGTTATATAGTTAAATATTTAAATAAGATAGTATTTAATTTAAATAGTATTTATTTATAATATATATAAAAAGTAAATGTAAATTTAAATAATAATTTCTAATATTATAAATAAAACAATATGAGTTCAATTAGATAATTTAATGTGTATTAAATAATGTATTAATTAAGAGAAATTTATTAGTTGAGGTCAAATTAGGAATTATTGCATAGAATATTTGTACTCTATACTTATAAAATTATTTTATGTGTCTTAAACTTTAAGTAAAATTAAAAATGTGTTCATCTCAAAGTTTTATATATAGTATAAGTATGAAGCTTAAAAGTTCGAACCCCATCTACAAGGGATTGTTATAAATAAGTTGTTGTAGATTTGATAAAGTTTATAGATAGGATGACAACTAAATGTTAAAAAAAACAATACTTTAATTTCATATATTTAATTAGTCTTCATCTTGTATGTCTTTGTCAGCTTGTGTCACTGCACGTTAATTTTCAGTAATTTTCTAAAACCAATTACTTGATATATTTTTATATAAGTTCGTTAAGCTCTATTTTATGTTGTAAGTTAATCGATAACCTAAAAGACGAGTAAATTACTGTTTTCGTCCCTGGGGTTTGACGAAAATCATGCTTTCAGTCCAATACTTTATTTATTACACTGACGGTCCAATAGTTTTAGTATTTGTTTCAATTTCGCCTGAACCATTAACACCGTTAGAATTTTCTGTTAAGTTAATTTGAAATGACAAATTTACCCTTATCCCCACCTACCCTTCCCTACCCCTTTATCTGCTTTCTCCCTCTCTTCTTCTCTCTTTCTCTCTCCAAAAAACCCTACACTCACTCATACACATTCTAATACCACCTCCACCATCTTCTCCGGCAGCCACCTGCACCGCCCTCCCCGGCGGCCACCTGCACCGCGCGCCACCTGCACCGCCCGCCACCTGCACCGCGCGCCACCTGCACCGCCCGCCACCTGCACCGCCCGCCACCTTCACCGCCTGCCACCTTCACCGCCCGCCACCTGCACCGGCCGCACCTGCACTGCCCGACACCTACATCGGCCCCCACCTGCACCACCCGCCACCTACATCGGCCCCCACCTGCACTGCCCGCCACCTTCACCTGTTGCCACCTACATCGCCCGCCACCTGCGCCGCCATCCTCGCCGCCACCTGCACGGCTGCACCGCCCACCACCACCCACCACCACAGAAACCCGCCAGATCTTAGATTTTAGGAGTAGATCTGATTTGTGTTTGAAAAGGAGTGTGGGAGGAGACCAAAATGATGGAGGTGGGCAGTGGTTCTTGAGATGAGAGAGAAGAGGATGTAGTTTGGTGGTGGAGGCCGGAGATGGAGGTGGAGGCTAGAGATGGTTGCCTGTAATGGTGGTGGGTGGTGGTGGTGAGCAATGATGGTGGTGATGAAGGAATACTAAGGGTAATATAGTCAATTCACGTTAACTTAACAGAATTACACTAACAGAGTTAATGACTTGGGTGAAATTGAAACAAAACTTGAAACTATTGGACCGCCGGTGTAATAAATGAAGTATTGGACTGAAAGCGTGATTTTCGTCAAACCACAGAAACGAAAACAGTAATTTACTCCTAAAAGACTATTAATTTTAGTTACTTGTTCAACTTGCTCGTTTGTTATCATGGTTTTAAATATGCTTCTTTTTGTTTTTTACAATAATATCTGATAACTAAAATATTTCAAAATAATAAAATACACAAAACAGTTATATACGCTTATACTTTTACATCAAAATCCTTTCAATTATTTAAAATGTACGCCCTTTTACTATTTTTTTTGTAAAATAATGATTTGTTAACACTTAACTTAATCAAAATTAGGTATTATTAATTATTTTCTTTACAAAAATGCTAATGTGACTTTATTGAATTTTGATCAATCAAAGCGTAAAATTTTATTTTATTTTATTTTATCTTATTTTTAAATCCCAAGCACATATACTTTAGATAATTTTAAGGTAATTTTTATATAGATTTTTTATAAAGACGCATGTAATTCAAAATGATTTTGAGTCTATAAAATTTCTAACATGTGGTATTTAGTATATATGTATAAACTAGCATGGAATATGATAAATATACTATGACATATTGTATCTCACTTACCAAGATATCGAGTTTTTGGAATTGAGATTCAACAAATTTGGCCAGACTAGAAATACTCGTTGGATCTTTAACATCGAGTTGATGAAAAACAACATTCACGAGCCCGGAATCTTTGAGCTTTTCGATAGCTTCCAAACCACGACTATCATTTCTAGCGGTTAGTATGACTGTGATGCCGTTTGAGGCCAATTGACGACATATCTCCAGTCCAATACCTTTGTTTCCCCCAGTCACGACTGCAACTCTAAAACCAAAACAAATGAAAGAAAGATCAAGCTTGGTTAATTGATTTAGATTCCTTTAATTCCTAGACAATTAAATACCCCTAAAACCAATTAAAATCATTTAATTATCATTAAAATTTAAATAAAAACATGTCATTGTAAAAGATTCAATTTTGTATTTCAAATTTACTTATTTTTATACCCATTTATAACAAGTTTCATACATATGTGTAGATTAAAGAATTATAAAAAATATATATACTCAAATATGTTTATAATATATGAATATACACAAATTTACGAAAATAGACATTTACCAACTGAGGAATATATTAACATAAAAATGGTTTATTTTATTAGTAATATTATAATCTAAAACCAATACACAAATATAAATTTCAGTAAATATAACTCTATAAAAACCATCCCACACATAATTTTCTTCACTACATATCCAATTTTAACAATAGTATGGACGCTTGTAACCAAATAACCAACAAAATACTTAACTTCTTTGATTCTCGAATTTACTTTTATATTTTTAGTATTACATCCATTTTATTTTTAAAATCATTACATATATATTAAGTAGGTTTTAAACTCATAATATTTTATTAAGGTTTATATCATTTTACGAGGTGTGTGTAACGTAATATATAATATGTGATTTCTAGCTAGTTGTGCATCAGTCTATATACCTTTGCTCGGTTGAAGCAACACCAGCTGTTTTCTCCTCGACTGACGCCATAATAAACTCCGATCCGCAATATGAAGGAAGCCGATCGTCTCTCCGAAACCTTAACTGGTTCGCCGGCCGGAATCTTGATCGGAGAAGAAGAGAAACTTAATTTGAAGACGATGCTAACAAGGAACCACCTCTTGATATTAAATATATTCAACCGAGCCTTTGCATTTGTTTTTATCGTCAACAATTGAATTGATTATCAATTTTTTATTGTAATACCGAGATTCTTTTTGATGTGGATGATTTTTTTATTTGAATAAAATATAAATTAATATAATTTGTGTTGAAAGTTGAGACAGAGATGGGATATATGTGTTAATTAAATTTAGAAGGCGTTAAAATGTTTAAAGATTATAAAAGTAATCATTTAACGAACATTTTTAATACAATTTTATAAGTATTATTTATTTTATGTTTATACAATAAATTAAGTTAATTCATTATTTTATGATCTAACATTTTTTTTTGTGATTTATTGATTTATTTAATATAAAGTTTCAAATTTATCAATATTAAATTTTCACCCAACAATCATTATTAGTGTAATAATTATATCATCAAACGTGTTGGATGCATTATGGTCAAATTAACACGGGGTGAAATATTTATTTTTCTTTCGAAAGTTAAATGTTTTTTTTTTCATGGTTTTATAGCGACTTTATGGTTTCGGTACTCATGTTTTACATTTTGCGATCTCAGTATCCGCCTTTCCAAAAAATTGATGAACAGTTATTCCGTCCAAATTTAAAATTAACGACACTTTACACCAGCTGTATATCCGTCATTTCATTTAAAACCTTTAAAACCATGTTTAAATAAAAAGGAGAATCGCACAGGGTTAACAAACCACAACCTCATCGATCCGACATCTCACCTTCTCAAAGACATCGACGCCTATTCGGCTAAATGCAAGGTCAACATCGCCAAAGAGTGGCTCGAGATGCTCCCGCCGGCGAGTTACGACGAACAGTATGTATTAATGAGGAATGCGAGGCATCGGATTTTGAATAAGCACTCAAGGTTGGGGTGTCAGGTTGACTCACTATTTAAACCTGCTTATTTGGTTAACTAAATGTGTATGCCGATGAGTCTATGACTTGTTGTATGTATGAAAAGACGGGTATTGAGATCGAAAAAGTAAAACACAAGTACTGAAACCACAAAAATCGCTATAAAACTAAATACCAAAAACGTATTTAACTCTCCAAATAATCATGGAGTCCCAATGTAATGCAGTTTTACAACAACACTCATTTTTGTTTTATTTTAGTTGGAGCTCGAAATTAAGAACTAAACATCGTTGTTCGTTCCAATATTAAGACGGTATCAATCATTAACTCCAAGACTCTTATTACTATACGTTATATGTATTGAACATATAAGTGTAATATGTTTTGTATAAACATAATTGTTTCACACAAAAAAAAATCAACTTTGAAAAAGTTCATCTTATCTTTATTTGTTTAACAAAACATACATAGACATTGCTTCCAACAATCAAGACAAAACATAGCGTCATAGCTAATGTCCTCAATTATAACGAGGATATTTGCATTTGACGAAAGTAGACCCCTGACGGACCACCATCAGGTAACAACGCAACCATTACAGGAGCTTTGGCACCTTCTTCTGGGGTCATGTGCCCGGTGTGAGATGTGATGTCGGTTATCACATAACCTGGATGAACACTGTTCACAAGAATATTGGGGTACTTTCTCGCCAAAAGCGTTGTGTAAACGTTGATTGCAGCTTTCGAAATCTTGTAAGCGGAGCTTGTTAGAGGCCAACCGTTTTCTAACAACTTGTTGTCCTTAAAGTCCTTTAAAAACCTTTGGATGATCCCATCAATCTTTTCTTCGGTAAGGTTGTTTATATCTCGAAACTCAGCTTTCACCATCTTATTGTGGATCCACTATAAAAGCAATAAGATATGAATAAAGATAGTTACTAATGACATATGAAACTTTTTATTTTATATTTGTGCGAGTGCATGCGCGAATTACTTACATGTAGCTCTCCGTAATTTGAAGAAACATTAACGATTCTTGGTGAATTTGAGAGTTGGAGAAGGGGGAGAAGTGCTTCTGTTACTGCTTTAGTTCCATAATAATTCGTCTTCATACATTCTTCACCTAAGTTATACGGTTGATCGATCATCGATGCTACAAGTTGTGCGTTTTTGTCGTTCACATACTCCTACAAAACCATATGAATAGTCATGTGTATTTGAAATGAGATATGTTATATCCTTCTATGTTACTAGAAAACATAACATTATTACTCATGGATATTTATTGACGAAAAGATTCGTGGGAAACTTTTCGAGGCATTACCGAAGGACACCACCTTAATCTTGTTTTCTAATTTTTTACTTTTTTTTATTTTGGTTACCTTTAACGGTTGTCTATCGATAACTCCGTCAGTAGTGTATCCGATTCTCATTGGTGATGATTTTTATTGACGAAATGTCGTCACATATATTAATCAGTGATACTTGTTTTTTAGTATTGCTAAACATTATCATAAACAAATTTTTGTTGACCCTTAACTTTAAACAAATCAAATTTGTTGAAGTTCTTCTAAAATAT
Organism: Flaveria ramosissima; assembly: GCA_025215565.1. Lineage (NCBI taxonomy): Eukaryota > Viridiplantae > Streptophyta > Magnoliopsida > Asterales > Asteraceae > Flaveria > Flaveria ramosissima. The sequence goes on from CM046038.1 coordinate 58,523,502, forward strand.
ATTTCTAATGTTGTAATTCGTTTTAACAGAAAAAATGAATTTATAAAGTAATTATAAAAGATAAAAAAACTATGCACTTACATATCCGGCTCCATGTTTAAAGGCTTTGAATTTATCATAATTCACGATTATTCCATTTTCTGCTGCGTTATTCACCTGGAAAAGATTTTACACAAGATCACAACATGGGCACAATTTATTTTTCAGGAAATAGACATATAAAAAATGTAATTTTAGTGTGATTAAATAAATTTTAGTATTTATAATATCCTTAATATACCCAAATAGTAATCATTAACTTATTTTATTGGTGGAAAGGAAGCCATGATAAATTCATTTGAAGTTAAAAGTTATTAAAATTAAACATTCGAGCCACATTTATAACGAGTTGCTATAAATTAGTTGGCTAGATGAAATTGTATTATATATTTAACCGTTAAAAACAATACTTTTATATGAAATATATAAGTAGTCTTCATCTTGTATGTCTATGTCAGCTTGTGTCATTGTACGATGATTTTCAGCATTTTTCTAAAACTAATTACGTGATATGTTTTTATACTAATTTAAATTTTAAGTTAATTGATAACTTAAATTACTATTAATTTTAGTTTTTTTTTTTTTTGAACTTGCACTTCGTGCCTTAAATAAAATGAAAAAACATGTGAATTTTTACGCATATACTCATTTGTTACCCATGGTTTTAGATATGCTTCTTTTTATTTTTTACAATATTATCTGATGAGTGATGATTAAAGAGTTTCAATTTTTATAAAAAAATACACAAAAAAGTTTCTTAAACTAATACTTTTATATCAGAATCCTTAAAAATTATTTAAAGGTACGCACTTAGAACAAAATAAGGTATTATTGTTATTTTTCTTACAAGAATGCTAACGTGAGTTTATTGAATTTTGACCAATCTAAGCATAAATTTTTTATTTTTATAAAACACAAGCACTTATACTTTAGATAATTTTAGCGGATATTTTTATACAACTTTTTTATAAAGACGCATTTAATTCAAATTGATTTGGGTCTATAACTTTATAATATGTTACAGTACTTTGTGGGCATGTAAAAATTAGTCTAGAATATGCTAAACATATCATTACGGGTTGTTTTTCACTTACCAAGATATCTAGTTTCTGGAATTGAGATTCAATAAATTTGGTCAAACTAGCAATACTCGTTGGATCTTTAACATCGAGTTGATGAAAAACAACATTCACGAGCCCCGATTCTTTGAGCTTTTTGATAGCTTCCAAACCACGACTATCATTTCTAGCAGTTAGTATGACTGTAATACCTTTTAAGGCCAACTGACGACATGTCTCCAGTCCAATACCTTTGTTTCCCCCAGTTACAACCGCAACTCTAAAACCAAAACAAAATGAAAGAAAGATCAACCTTGTTAATTGGAATAGTAGTCTAATAATCTAAAAACAATACACAAATATATAACTTTTGGTATCTATAACATCAATAAAAACCATCCAAAATTTTAAAAATACTCAACCATACATAACAATTTAATTGGTAAAATTAGTTAAATATAGTTTTTGATTTAAAGGCTTGTATTTATTGTGTGATTAGTCATTAGTATATGCGGGTTATGTTAGTTGGGCTTGGTGATAGAGCTGGACTCATAAGTTGGGCTTGGTGATAAAACTGGACTCATAAAGGCTACAAATGAAGTTGCTATGGACCTGTTGGACTGGGCTGTTGGGCTTAAAGTGGAATAGCTGGAATACTAGAGTTGGGCTTTTTGAGTCGATAACATAATAGTTCTAGGTTTAGAAGAGAAGTTTTAATCAGACTATATTTCAGTTTATCATCTCTCAAGTTTAGACGAAACCCTAGTTTTATTCTTTATGTGTTTTAGTTTGATCTCAAAGATTAGCGTCTTCTCCGCTGCTAATAGTTCTTTGATCGTATGTAATCTTCTAGTTCATACGATTCATCTTGTTGTTATTAAGTTTTTGATAAACTTTTGATTTTAGTTTTGTCTAATCAAAAGAGTGTTTTTATCAAACTACGATTTGTTCAAAATTTATCACAAAAACATATCATTCGCTAAGTATCTAATTTTAGTAAACAAAAGTACTGGCGTTTGTAACCAAATAACCAACAATACACTTAAGTGTCTTTTTTGATAATTATAATTTATCTTAGTATTTTTTCTTACCGGCTAACACACATTTTAATACTTTATCTGCATTACGCATGTTCTAGTTTTGAACCTTTTATTACACATTATACCTTTTTACGATGTGTGTGTAATGTAACATACAATATGCCATTTCTAGCTAGTTATGGATCAGTCGATATACCTTTGCTCGGTTGAAGCAACACCAGTTTTATCGCTGATTGATGCCATAATAATCTTCGTTACACAATCTGCCGGAAGTCGATCACCTCTCTGAAACCGTAACTGGTTCACAGATTGGAGAAGAAGAGAAACTTGTTTGAAGACGATGTGAACGAGGAACCACCTCTTGTGTTAAATATATTCAACAGTCTTCACGTGTTTTTTTTTCGTCAATAATTGAATTACATAGCATTTTTAATTCTGTAACGAGATTCTTTTTGATGTGGATGGTTTTTTTATTTGAATAAAATATAAATGATATATCCTTAATTAAATATAGAACACGTTAAAGTGTTTCATGATTATAAAATTATATCATTTAGCTAACATGTTTTGAATACAATTTTATAAGTATTAATTATTTTATGTTATGTATTAAGAAACTTAGATGTTAATATCCAAATTATTACTTACTGATTGATAATAATTTATATTATTAGTTTGGCCGATAATAATCCTAATTTTTATTTTTGTTGCCAATGGCATAATCTTCATTGATTTACACTTTTTTTTTCATTTTATTTCGTTTCATTGTATGTTTCCCTACTTCATTTACATTTATCATCGTGAGCAAAATCAAATAAAAATCAAGTGTCAACCAATAAATAGTTATGCTTTTAGGATCATTATTGACAACAAAATTTATAGTTGAGATTATCATTAATGGCGAATAAGTGAAATATAGATTATTAAAATCCACTTTTTCTATGTATTAAATTAAGTTAATTCGTTATTTAATGATTAGAAAATGATTAAAAAAGATATCAAATTTAAAAAGTACAATAAATAATATCAACCATCAATTATTTTAACTAACGGTTTGTTATCAAGTTAAAGGGAATAAGTTTGTTAGAGAAATAATTCAATAATAAACATTTTTATTGATTTTTTTTTTAAATTTCTCGTCTTTTTAATACGTTCATAACATCAAAAGTTTTTTTAATAAAAATACTAAAAATATCATCTCCTTTAAACATGACACATGTTAATATCAGAACCTTTGTTAGACTTTTTAATTTAATTACCATTGTTACTATAACAATATTCTAATGATCTAACATGTTTTGGTAATATAATTGATTTTTATTTTCAACTAGTATTAAGCCTCCGCGTTGCGGCGGAGGCAACACCAATGTCACATCACCATCAGTCACCGCTAACATTGGGAAAGCTCGTATTAGTAGAAATAAAAGTGTGAAAACATTGAACCACACACGTACGTTGTGGCGTGTAACTCGCATTATTTAGACCGTAGGCGTAACGTAAAGGAAAAGTTTGTAAAAGTTGAAAAATATAGAGAATTAAAGTTGAAAATAAAAAAATATTCGGCTTAAATTGTGAAAAATATAAAAATATTGTGGTTAAAAGAAAAAAAAAAGAAAAAAAAACAACAATATCAAGTACAACTCACAAATAATGTACAAATTTTAAAGCAGATGCAAATTGATAATTAGTATATATTAAATAAAGTTTGAAAAGTATCAATATTCAATTTTCACCCAAACAATAAGTGTAATCATTTTGAGTTCAAGCGCTCGATGCAATTATGGTGAAATTAACACACCTGGTGATATATTTATTTTTCTTCCAAGTAATCATCGAGTCCCAATGTAATACAGTTTCACAACAACACTTATTTCTTCGTTATATTTTTGTTAAAAACAAACTCATCCAACTCTTTTAACAATTTCCAACGACTAGTTCTTCGTCTTCTTCGTATTAAAATGTAGAGTCTTGCATCATCCAAAAGTATTGACCCGAGGGTCCACCATCCGGCATCAAAGCTAGTCTTACAGGCCCTCTCGCGCCTTCTTCAGCCGTAAAAGTTCCTTTAAAAAATGTCATATCCGTTGCAACAAACCCAGGACTAACTGCATTTGCACGCAATGATGGATATTTCTTGGCCAAGGTCCTCGTGTACGCGTTAAGAGCCGCTTTAGACACAGTATAACCAGAAACATTACTAGACCACCCTTTCTTTTTCAACAATTCTTCATCTTTAGCATCATTTAAATACTCCTTCACAACCTCATCCACAAGCTCCTCGGTTAATCCATCGACATCACTAAGAATCTTCCTTGCATTTTCATCTTGCACATTCTATAACAACAAAATCATAATCTTAAATATCTAGAATAGTGTAATCACACAAGAATGCATACATACAACATCAGTATTGCTCGTATTTTGTGCGTAAAAGGTTATAATTAGCATGCTCGCGGTCAATGGCAAAGGTCATATTACATTCTTACCTCTAGTTGCCCCAATTTGGATGAGATATTGACTAATCTTGGAGAGTTAGATTTAAGAAGAAGTGTTAGCAAAGCTTGAGTGACATGTTTAGCTCCATAATAATTGGTTTCCAAGCACTTTTGGATTCCTTCAAATGTTTGTGTTACAGTTTTTTTCGCCTGCTTAGCCTTTTCATCGATTACCTATGTCGCGATGAAAACAAAATGTTAGCAATCATTTCATAAATACATGTTTGTCTAGAAAAGCTATAAAAATGTCCAATACATACAGTTTTGACTATATATTCGTTCTGGTTATACAAATGTTTGATCCAAACTCAAGAACTCCAAGCAAACCTTGACTTTCATAAGTCAAAACGTAAGATATACTCTTGTAATGATTTACAAAAAGATCCACCTATAGCATCCTGCCCTGATACCAACCAATACTGTGTGCTTTCCTAAGTAGGAGTTCACGGCTTTTTTTTGTTGTCTGAGTGAGATTTTCAAGGAGGTCACGCATCCGAGAATTACTATCACTCAGACACACCTAACTATAAAGTTCTCTCATCCACAACCAATATGTGAAAAGCAAATAGATGCAAAAGAACAAGGCTTACCTCTGATGGAAGGTTTAAACTCCAAAACGACTCCTCATCAACAATAGTACTACTGACTCCAGCATTATTCACCTGTTACATGTAAGTATAAGTAGTAAATAACAAGCTTCTTAGGATGTATTTGGGATAACATATTAAGACTGCTCATCCACTTATTGTATTAGGTACACCAATAAATTGTTTGGTTGATGTTTAGGACCATCTAAAATAACTTTTTTGAATAAGTAATCCCAAACACCACTTTGATACAATTTGTAATTAACAGAGTTGTAATTCCAAAATTTTAGTACAAAATCATAAATTAAATACTTTTGCCTCAAAACAAACTCAGTATGATAAAGACCATTAGAACAAATTGACTTGTCGTATTAGGTACACCATGTCACTGGATTTGATAAAGACCATTGGAACAAATTGACTTGTTTGGTAGGCGTTTATTTCACGAGAATCTGTTACCAATAAACTCACGGAACCACCAATACCCTACTAACTAACGATGGGATAAAATAAATCAGAGTGTTTTAGCCCATTTAAATCGGCCTTGTTCCTTATCTAAGCTAAAATCAAACCAAATACAATTGTTTGTATTAAAAGGGAAAGTACAAATCAGGTTTCCAGTTCACATTGTTCTTTCTATATATAGTATAACCTAATTCAAATAATTTGAAGTCATTTATTAATATAAATTTATTTTGAACGGCTAATTGGATCACTAACAGTCTAATACTCACTCGATCGTCTCCATTACTCAAGTACGGAATCTCATATCACACTCAGAAAAAAACCGATTATAGGTGAACCCAACCTGAAACCTACCATTTTCTTGTCTATCTATACTATATATAAAGCATATAAGAGAGTTATTTTAAGATAGTAGAAGAGTGCAGTTTAGTGACGGCGTAAAATAACAACTCGCCGCATTGTGTGGCACACTTCTAGTTATATTAAAAGTTACTTCGACTCAACCACTTGACCTAAAGATAATCAATAATAATCAATATAATTAACAATTAATAATGAAACAATAAACAGGCTTCAAATCGTTACCAATATATCGAGTTTTCCGAACCGATCATCAACGAAATTCGCCAATGAAGCAATACTCGCCGGATCTGTGACATCAAGCTGATGAAAAACGACATTCGGTAAACCGTAAGTTTGCAATTTAGCGACGGCGTCGTTGCCTCTCTTCTCGTCTCTTGCGGTCAGCACCACGGTGACTTTATCAGCCAATTGACGGCATATTTCGAAACCGACGCCTTTGTTTCCACCGGTAACAACGGCAATCGTAGGCATTTGAAGAACTGATGGATTAATGGAGTTCAAGATGAAGATTGTTGGATTTGAGTTTCAATGATCGTGAGGGTTTATGAGTACCTTTTTGAGGCCATTTTCCAAATGGCGTACGCTAACCATTTTTGACTTGTTTGGTATGATATTTGTGAGGGCGTTGAAGTTGAAGAACTAATGTGTGCTGTAAGTGATGACTTTAAGTAGTTTAATTCAACCTTTAATTTCTTGTAAATAAAGTAGTTAGATTTCTCTATAAATTAAAAACATCAGTTTTAAGTCATCTAAATGAATCATTGTAGAAGTATATAATATAAACATTCTATAAAACAAAAAATGTGTATGATTATAAAAAAAATTAATTAGTTATGTCAAATTTGGTTTACACTAAAAAAAGTTGATTCTTGACGTAGCTCCCATGTTACGCAGACGGGAGGGGTCAGGTCGGGCCGTGATATGATGTATGCTATCTTATCTTACACTTTTGTAATAATACTATTTTCAAAATAGTTTAAAAGTAAGTCTAAACGCTCCGGAGTGTACCTGGTATTCAACATGCAAGTGAGTGAAAATAAAGAGAGCAATTTAAAGTAGAAGCTGGACTTTCTATTTGTAGTTGGCCAAGTCGATTTTGAGCAATACCATGCGCCTCCTAGCATAGTCACACACTATTTGGCACGGGGTGTGTGCTTGTCATGTGTTGATCGATTGAGCAACTTGTCAGCTTGCCAGGCCACATGGCATTTTCACCAAAGACTGATCATGAGCATGATCATGCTTCGCTTGACACGATCATGCTTCACACTTGTCGAAACTTTAAGTATTACCGTTTTAATCGACACCCATAAATCACTTGTCACACCCCAACCTTGACGGCGGAAACGTCGAGGAGTGAGAGTTAAGATCGTTCACAGTCACATAACGCTATTAATAATCCAAATATAATTTAAACATAAGTTTCATTTGTCACATTACAAACATAAGTCTCAAAGAAAATAAAAGCATAACATAGAATGTAACAAATCATTCCATTTTATTTATTTATCTAGGTCCATTCCTAGATGTGCAAGCTTTAAAGTGTAGGTTTCAAACTTGGGCGTTTCCTGAAACATGTTAAAAATAAAAGGTCAACAATAATGTTGGTGAGCATTCCATAGTTTTTAATACATAAATTATATAAAAGATGGCAATTCAAGTCATGAGTTAGTGAATAAAGTGATTAGGGATGTTATGAACAATGCAACAATCAAACCTCGACAAAGTTTTACAAGTCTCAAACGTTTAAAAGTATATACGATCAGCTAAGTGTACTTGGATTAACCAAAGCAGGTTTGTCTTGCCCATAGATCTATAACTTCGCTGGGCTAGCAATAGTTAATGATTGCACATATAACGCCATAACATGGTAACCACGAAAATTCAACTAACCACAACTTAACAAGACAAATTGCCATAGGTTTACAAGTCTCAAATGAGTTTGCAAGTGCAATAGTATAAGTTAACATGTTTCATCCCAAAGTGTGAAAATAAGCAAAAAGGGGTATGGAAATACTCACTTGATCAATAAATATTTATTGGATGATTAATAAGAAATAATAATAAGCGTCGTTCCAACGTAAACCGTCACAATGCACCTAGAATATATATATTTACAAGATTATTACGTTTTATAATAAGTTTAACGGTTAAACGAGAACTAGGGTTTCAATTTGGTGTTTGGGGGTTTTAATAGTTACTCAAATAAAAATGGGATATTTAATTATAACTTAACTCAATGAAATATACTATTTACTCATTTTGCTATTAAGAAACAAAAAGAAACTATTTAAATAAAGTTTAAGTATTGTCTATATAAATATTTATAATTTTTAATCGAACCATCATTTATATAGATATTATTTAAGCAACTAATAACTTGGTGATTTAAGACATTATTTAAAGTCTATTTTATAAAAACATAAACTAAATATATTTTTGTCTAAAATATTTAATGAAAATATTAAAATGTTTTTATGAAATAAATTGCAAAAAAAATAATATGGTGTCTAAAAAAAATAACAAGTTCATAAATTGATTTTTTATAAATTTTAAAAAAATGAATTAAAATTGAAGGCCAAAAGCCTTGAAACAAAAACATGAGGTTCCCAGGGTTCGAACCCGGGACCTCATGTTTGAAATGCTTGTGCTTAACCAGTGAACCAAGGCCTCAGCCGCGGTTCATACTGGTTTCCAATTATTATAAACCCATTTCAAAGAAAGTTCCCCCAAATTGCGAAGAACCCTAGAACAAGATGGATCAAATTGATCATCAAATCGTTATTGTTAATGGAATTAAGCTTAGGGCTTTCATTGCCCACAGGAAACTGAGTGTGTGTATGTATTAATTTACCCGATTTGTAAATGAATCGATGAAGAACCAATAGAAACGGGTCGCGGCTATGACTCAGGCTCGTTCAGGTTGCAATTGTTGATGAAAACCAAATTCATTCTACAGAAAGCTTCTAAGGGCTCTAAGAATGAAAAGCCCTATGTTGATTTCGAGTTTTGAAACTCTGAAAATGAAGTTCGAATAGTTGCAGGTTCGCGAAAGAGATGATGATGATATGTGGTGTGTGCGCAAGTTTCAGGTTAAATTGCAAGTTGTATTTGGTTAATGATTGATAGAGGATCGTTTAGGTTAGTTTAATTGGATTATTATGAGGAGTAATTGCTCGAACGGCTAAATGGTTTAATGGTCTCGGTTACTCGCTCAATTGAGGTTGTAACCGGTGTTTTAATGCATTTAAAGTTCGTAATGGGTTTTGAATCATGATAACGAAGCGTTTGAGATGATTTGAGCACAAAACGGTGGTGTTTAGAGGTTTTGGGACCTCGCCGGCGCCGCGCCGGACATGGCCGGCCGGCGACCGGGGTTACGGGGAGAGAGAAAGGGAAAAGGGGGTTGGGTTTTGTACTTTACACAAATGGTCCCTGCGGTTTTAGAAGTTATCATTTCATGCTTAAACTCACTTTTAAAGTTTCTAAATTGGCACAACTAACCCCTGAACTTAATTAATTAACTAAAACCTTTTTCAAAGATTAGAAATTTTTATAATTAGTATTGTTATTAGTATTATTACTATTACTTTATTATTACTTCTATTGTTATTATTATTAATATTATATTATTATTATTATTATTATTATTATTATTATTATTATTATTATTATTATTATTATTATTATTATTATTATTATTATTATTATTATTATTATTATTATTATTATTATTATTATTATATTATTATTATTATTATTATTATATTATTATTATTATTATTATTATTACTTGCTATTATGTTTAGTATTATTAATAACATAATTATTACTCTTATAAAAAGTTATTATTGTTATTATTTTTATGATTATTATTATGTTCAATTATAATAGATAAACTATAATCTTTTTACACTAAAGAATTAAAGACTAACTAATAAATAATCACAAATAGCCCAAAGTTTCATGAAAAATATAAATTGTCCTTATAAGAATGCACGACATTAATTTTTAATTAACCAAAATTACAAGATGTCACAGTCTCCCCAACTTAAAAGAATTTCGTTCCGAAATTAAGAATAAAGCTAAGAGAACAAATGCGGGTATCTCTCCTTCATATGATCCTCACGCTCCCAAGTGAACTCAGCTCCACGTTTGTTTTCCCAACGAACTTTGACGATCGGCGTGGTAGTTGTTCGGGTTTTCTTCAGGGTTCGATCCATAATCTCAACCGGCTTCTCAACAAAATGCAATGACTCATCAATTTGAATTTCCTCTAGTGGAACATGCAAATTTTCATCAGCCAAGCACTTCCTCAAGTTTGAGACATGGAAGACAGGATGAACTCCGCTAAGTTCAGAAGGTAGCTCCAGTTTGTAAGCCACTTTACCAACTCTTTTCAGAATCTTAATTCCTACAAAACGTGGGGCTAACTTACCCTTCTTCCCAAAACGTACAACACCCTTCCATGGAGAGACCTTAAGAAGAACCATGTCGTCGACTTGAAACTCCAACGGTTTGCGTCGTTTATCGGCATAACTCTTTTGGCGACTTCTAGCCACCTCAAGGTTATTTCGACTTTTGGAAACTTTGTCAGTCGTTTCTTGAATAAGTTCCGGTCCACTGATAAGATTTTCCCCAATGTCCGTCCAACAGACTGGGGAACGACATTTACGACCATACAAAGCCTCGAATGGTGCCATCTTGATACTTGAGTGATAACTATTGTTATACGAAAGTTCCGCGAGCGGTAAATGCGTATCCCAATCACCACCAAAATCAAGGACACAAAGACGCAGCAGATCCTCGAGGGTTTGGATTGTTCGTTCAGTTTGACCATCGGTTTGAGGATGGTAAGCCGTACTTAAATCCAATTGAGTACCCAAGAGTTCTTGCATCGAAGACCAAAAGTGTGAAGTGAAACGAGCATCCCGAAGGGAAATAATGTGCAATGGCACGCCATGACGACTCACAATTTCGTCTACATAGATTCGAGCCAGCCTTGAAACCTTGTACGTATCTCGAATAGGTATGAAATGTGTTGTCTTGGTCAAACGGTCAACAATAACCCATATGCTATCATGACCACGAGGTGTACGAGGTAACTTGGTTATGAAATCCATGGACATATGTTCCCATTTCCACATAGGGATTTCAGGTTGCTCAAGTAAACCACTTGGTCGTTGATGTTCGGCTTTGACCCTTGCACACGTGAGACACTTGGAAACATAAGACGCGATATCTTTCTTCATTCCAGGCCACCAGTATTGACCACGCAGGTCCATGTACATTTTATCGGAGCCAGGATGAATGGAATATCGAGTTTGATGAGATTCGTTCATAATGAAGTGCCGAAGGTTGTCACGATTCGGGATCCAAAGTCGATTCAAGAAATACCACATGCCATTCGGTTTTGTCTCCAGTTGTGACCGAACGTTAGACATCAAATCTTCATCCTTCCCTTCTCGGTTAATGCCGCTTGTTGAGCCTCGCGAATGCATAACTCGAGGTCACTATCGATTCTTATGTTTTGGAGCATGATAGTAGCCTCGTTGACATCCACATGGATCTCGGTATCAAATTCTCCTACCGTATCAAACCATTGCTTTCGATCTCGAATTTCTTGAAGTGAGACAGTCTTATTGTGAACCTTGCGACTTAGCGCGTCGGCTACAACATTCGCCTTTCCAGGATGGTAGCGAATGTCGCAGTCGTAGTCGCTAATTAACTCGATCCATCGTCTTTGTCTCATGTTGAGATCCTTTTGGTTAAACACGTGTTGGAGACTCTTATGATCGGTGTAGACTATGCATTGCGTCCCATATAAATAGTGTCGCCAAATCTTCAATGCGAAAACCACAGCACCAAGTTCGAGATCGTGAGTTGTGTAGTTCACTTCATGAACCTTCAATTGCCTCGACGCGTATGCTATAACTTTGCCTCGTTGCATGAGAACACAACCAAGACCTTGATTAGAAGCATCGCAATACACAGTAAAGTCATCGTTTCCATCGGGAAGTGAGTATAGGAGCGTTACACAACTTGCGTTTTAATGTCTCGAAAGCCTCTTCTTGCTCGGGTCCCCATTCAAAGAGTCGATTCTTTTGAGTTAGCGTCGTTAGTGGTTTCGCAATCTTCGAGAAATTTGCTATGAACCTACGGTAATATCCTGCCAAACCCAGAAAAGAACGAACCTCGGTTGGGTTTGTGGGAACACACCAATTCTTCACGGCTTCAATTTTAGTAGGATCAACGTGAATTCCTTGGCTATTCACCACATGCCCTAAGAATTGAACTTCTTCCAACCAAAATTCACACTTGGAAAACTTAGCGTACAATTGCTCCTTCTTCAAAAGTTCAAGAACTTGTCGCAAGTGTGTCTCGTGATCGACTTTCGTCTTGGAATAAATAAGTATGTCATCAATGAACACGATCACGAACTTATCCAAATACGGTTTACATACTCGATTCATGAGATCCATGAACACAGCAGGCGCATTGGTCAAGCCAAAAGGCATAACCATGAACTCGTAGTGTCCATATCGAGTACGAAAAGCGGTCTTTGGAATGTCATCATCGTGGACACGTAGTTGATGATACCCAGAACGTAGATCGATCTTTGAGAATTGAGTTGCTCCTTGAAGTTGATCGAAGAGATCATCGATTCGAGGAAGAGGGTATCGGTTTTTGATAGTAAGCTTGTTGAGTTCCCGGTAGTCGATGCACATACGAAATGAACCATCCTTCTTCTCTACAAACAGTACAGGTGCACCCCACGGTGATGAGCTAGGGCGAATGAAACCCTTATCGGTCAACTCTTGTAGTTGACTAGCTAGTTCTTGCATTTCAGACGGTGCAAGACGATAAGGTGATTTAGCCACAGGGTTTGCGCCAGGGATTAAGTCAATCTTGAACTCAACTTCTCGCACGGGAGGTAACCCTTTAAATCCTCGGGAAAAACCTCGGGAAAATCTCGCACAACAGGAATGTCTTTCAACTCCTTACCCTTGGCTTTCGTATTAACTACATATGCCATGAAAGCCATGTAGTTTTTACTTAAGCACTTGCGGGCCTTGATACAAGACATGAGTTTGAGTCTTTGGGATGATTTCTCCCCAAAGACCTTCAAAGTATCACCAGTCGGTAAAGGAATTCGGATACACTTCTCGAAGCATAGAATTTCCGCACGATGCTTGGCTAACCAATCCATACCAATGATAACATCAAAGCTTCCCAATTGCATAGGAATAAGGTCGACGAAGAACTCGTGTTCGTTAAGGCTTAAAGTGCAGTCACGTATTACGACGTCCACGACAATAGATTTTCCATCGGCGACTTCGACCGTGAAAGATCTTTCTAGGTTGACGCGCGGTTTAGAAAGTAAAGACTCGAATTCCAGGGACACGAAACTCCTATCGGCACCCGAATCAAACAATACAGATGCATAACGATTATTTACAAGATACATACCTGTTTGGTAACAACCTATTATTGGTATGATTAACATAGATAGGAATTTTTTACAAGACAAGAAAGGACTAAAAGAAATTCAACGACGTACCATTCACCACGTCGTTGTTGGCTTGTGCTTGGTTGGCGTTGATGTTGAAAGCCCTTCCACGAGCCGGTGGCACAGTTCCCACATTGCGAGGACATTGTGGACGAATATGGCCAAGCTCGCCACGGTTATAGCAGGTTCGGTTGGTAAGCATGGCAGTATTGTTTGGCGCACGAAGACAAGTAGCCACCAAATGACCATACTTTCCACACAGCGAGCAGACTCGGCATGGAATGTTGCTTGAATGATGGTACTTGCACGTGTTACACATAGGATGTGGACCAGCATAAACTTTAGCCATGGGAGCTTGATTCGCAACCACCATTTGTTTTTGAGGAGCATTTGGGGCGGTCACGGCGTAGTTGCGTGTCGGGATGAACTTACGCTTTTTGTTTTGAGAAGATGACTCGGCCCTTACCTCCTTTGTTGCCTCGGGTATCACCTTTGTAACAGACTTGGAACCCTTTGCCGACATAGTGCCAGCTCTTATATGATTCTCGGTGAGCTGTGCAGTGATAGTAATTGCTTCCTCCAAAGTTGTGGGCCTACTACCCACCACGGCATCTTGAATTTGAGGTGGCACCCCCTTGATAAATTTCTCAATGTTACGGGGCACGGTGTCCACCATGCGTGGTAGGAGCATACTCAACTCATGATGCCGAGTGGAATAAGCCAAGTGATTCCCACCATCCTGTTTGAGGTTCCAGAACTCCTCCTCTAGCTTTTGCAACTCGCTCCTCGGACAAAACTTTTGGATCATGATCTCCTTGAATTCCTCCCAGGGTAAGGCCAAAGCAATCTCGGTTCCACGGTTTCTTTTTTCACTATTCCACCATGTGAGTGCTCGTTGTTGAAGAACACTTGTGGCATAGCGAACCTTGAACTCGTTGGGGCACTCACTAACAATGAACGTGTTCTTCATACTTTCAAACCACTCGAGAAGTCCAGTGGCTCCTTCTTTTCCACTAAAACTAGTGGGTTTGCACGAGTTAAAGTGTTTGAAAGTGCAAGTACGGTTGTTCCCTTGTTGATTGTTGCTATTGTCTCCATTAGCACCACTATTGTTCCCGTTGGTGTTGTTGTTGCTATTAGCCATTAGTGTGCTATTGAGTTCAACAACCATAGTCGGGAGAACGGCAGCCATTTGTCGGGCAATCATGGCAGCCAGCTTACGGTCGGAACTTCCACGCTTTCCATGGTGACGAGACATGCTGGATATACAAAAATGAGTTAGTTACAGGAGTGAGGATAACAAAGGATAGTAGTTTAACAAAGATGAGCTAAGGGTTATAAGGTACACGGAATGATTCCATTTGGTAACGCATTACCATGTGGAAACGTTGACACGTCAAGGTGAATTGATCCATTTACCTTAGAAACTTGTGTATATTGACCATAGTTTATCACTCATCCCAGAAATCCCCAGGTAAGCATAACTAGTCCCGTAGGATTTATGCGATATGCTTGCCTTAGCCCGAGGGCCTTTTGCCAGGAAAACCAGGATACAGGTGTCTATGTGTCACACAATATTTCTTAGGTTCATAGAGTCAAAACCTTAATGAGATTTATATAGATTAGACATAACATCTAAAGATCCAAGTCATAACATTAGCATAAGATTCCACGTGTCGACGAGAATAAGGTTAAGAGAGTTCATGTTCGGGGAGAGTCAAAGAGTCAAAGTTAAGTTTAGGGAGACAAGTAACAATGTTTAGGCAATCCTATGCTAAGGCATCAAATTGCACATAAGAGGCATAGCATTATGTAGCATGAAAAGTATATAATTTACAAGATAGAAATATAATTCTATAAGGTTCATGCATACTATAGCCTAGGTCACCCTTTCTAATAACCTAGATCCCTATAGTTATGGGCTCTGATACCAATCTGTCACACCCCAACCTTGACGGCGGAAACGTCAAGGAGTGAGAATTAAGATCGTTCACAGCCACATAACGCTATTAATAATCCAAATATAATTTAAACATAAGTTTTATTTGTCACATTACAAACATAAGTCTCAAAGAAAATAAAAGCATAACATAGAATGTAACAAATCATTCCATTTTATTTATTTATCTAGGTCCATTCCTAGATGTGCAAGCTTCAAAGTGTAGGTTTCAAACTTGGGCGTTTCCTGAAACATGTTAAAAATAAAAGGTCAACAATAATGTTGGTGAGCATTCCATAGTTTTTAATACATAAATTATATAAAAGATGGCAATTCAAGTCATGAGTTAGTGAATAAAGTGATTAGGGATGTTATGAACAATGCAACAATCAAACCTCGACAAAGTTTTACAAGTCTCAAACGTTTAAAAGTATATACGATCAGCTAAGTGTACTTGGATTAACCAAAGCAGGCTTGTCTTGCCCATAGATCTATGACTTCGCTGGGCTAGCAATAGTTAATGATTGCACATATAACGCCATAACATGGTAACCACGAAAGTTCAACTAACCACAACTTAACAAGATAAATTGCCATAGGTTTACAAGTCTCAAATGAGTTTGCAAGTGCAATAGTATAAGTTAACATGTTTCACCCCAAAGTGTGAAAATAAGCAAAAAAGGGTATGGAAATACTCACTTGATCAATAAATATTTATTGGATGATTAATAAGAAATAATAATAAGCGTCGTTCCAACGTAAACCGTCACAATGCACCTAGAATATATATATTTACAAGATTATTACGTTTTATAATAAGTTTAACGGTTAAACGAGAACTAGGGTTTCAATTTGGTGTTTGGGGGTTTTAATAGTTAATCAAATAAAAATGGGATATTTAATTATAACTTAACTCAATGAAATATACTATTTACTCATTTTACTATTAAGAAACAAAAAGAAACTATTTAAATAAAGTTTAAGTATTGTCTATATAAATTTTTATAATTTTTAATCGAACCATCATCTATATAGATATTATTTGAGCAACTAATAACTTGGTGATTTAAGACATTATTTAAAGTCTATTTTATAAAAACATAAACTAAATATATTTTTGTCTAAAATATTTAATGAAAATATTAAAATGTTTTTATGAAATAAATTGCAAAAAAAATTATATGGTGTCTAAAAAAAATAACAAGTTCATAAATTGATTTTTTATAAATTAAAAAAAATGAATTAAAATTGAAGGCCAAAAGCCTTGAAACAAAAACATGAGGCTCTCAGGGTTCGAACCCGGGACCTCATGTTTGAAATGCTTGTGCTTAACCAGTGAACCAAGGCCTCAGCCGCGGTTCATACTGGTTTCCAATTATTATAAACCCATTTCAAAGAAAGTTCCCTTAAATTGCGAAGAACCCTAGAACAAGATGGATCAAATTGATCATCAAATCGTTATTGTTAATGGAATTAAGCTTAGGGCTTTCATTGCCCACAGGAAACCGAGTGTGTGTATGTATTAATTTACCCGATTTGTAAACGAATCGATGAAGAACCAATAGAAGCGGGTCGCGGCTATGACTCAGGCTCGTTCAGGTTGCAATTGTTGATGAAAACCAAATTCCTTCTACAGAAAGCTTCTAAGGGCTCTAAGAATGAAAAGCCCTATGTTGATTTCGAGTTTTGAAACTCTGAAAATGAAGTTCGAATAGTTGCAGGTTCGCGAAAGAGATGATGATGATATGTGGTGTGTGCGCAAGTTTCAGGTGAAATTGCAAGTTGTATTTGGTTAATGATTGATAGAGGATCGTTTAGGTTAGTTTAATTGGATTATTATGAGGAGTAATTGCTCGAACGGCTAAATGGTTTAATGGTCTCGGTTACTCGCTCAATTGAGGTTGTAACCGGTGTTTTAATGCATTTAAAGTTCGTAATGGGTTTTGAATCATGATAACGAAGCGTTTGAGATGATTTGAGCACAAAACGGTGGTGTTTAGAGGTTTTGGGACCTCGCCGGCGCCGCGCCGGACATGGCCGGCCGGCGACCGGGGTTACGGGGAGAGAGAAAGGGAAAAGGGGGTTAGGTTTTGTACTTTACACAAATGGTCCCTGCGGTTTTAGAAGTTATCATTTCATGCTTAAACTCACTTTTAAAGTTTCTAAATTGGCACAACTAACCCCTGAACTTAATTAATTAACTAAAACCTTTTTCAAAGATTAGAAATTTTTATAAATTAGTATTGTTATTAGTATTATTACTATTACTTTATTATTACTTCTATTGTTATTATTATTATTATTATTATTATTATTATTATTATTATTATTATTATTATTATTATTATTATTATTACTTGCTATTATGTTTAGTATTATTAATAACATAATTATTACTCTTATAAAAAGTTATTATTGTTATTATTTTTATGATTATTATTATGTTCAATTATAATAGATAAACTATAATCTTTTTACACTAAAGAATTAAAGACTAACTAATAAATAATCACAAATAGCCCCAAGTTTCATGAAAAATATAAATTGTCCTTATAAGAATGCACGACGTTAATTTTTAATTAACCAAAATTACAAGATGTCACATCACTATCTAGTGTTTGATACCCATAACCCTTAAAATGCAAGAAAATTATTATTTAGCAACTGATAACTTGTAGTCCGAAGTGGTCTAAGTGGCGATGCGTTGCTCTTTGTCCTTATAAACGAGAGTAGAGACTATAAACACTAACAACATGTTAAAAGGTTTTGAGACACTCTAACAATCAAGTCCATAGTCATGCTAGCCCGATATTGCAAACTTCTTATTGTCCGTACTCTTTGAAGGTTACCATAACAGGCCTGTCAGGTGTGGGCCAGAGTCCATTGGACTGAGCCCAAAACATCATATACTCTACATTCTACAACCGTGTTCCCAAATAGCAAATTCCTAAACACGAAGGTCTAAAAATGCAAATCAACAAAACTAAACAACCTGCATAACCCCTCAAACATCATCAAACGTTAAACCCTCAAAACCCTAACCCCCATACCTCTTCACTACCTGAAACACACTCCTCAATGATCTTCATAGAACGTTCTAGAATCTCCGGCCACGATCTCCACCACAGTCTCACCTTCCTCCGCCGCATGGGCGGCGGCCCACGGACGTTCCCCGGCGGCCTGAACAAATGGCAGTGGAAACGCCTCCACGAAAAACAAGCTCGACAGAAAGAAAAACGACTTATCGATCAAGAGAAACAGCTCTATCAAGCCCGGGTCCGATCCGAGATCCGATCCAAAATCGCCAATTCGGATCCATCTACACATGACCAGAACGTGAATTCACCCAATTACAAGCCGTTGTCACCTAAAGAGCACATTAAAGCCCTAGCGGATCGGTTCATGAAAGAAGGAGCTGAAGATTTGTGGAATGAAGACGATGGCCCAATTAGGTCGCCTTCTAAACAGCAAATAGCTAGAATTGAATCGAATCATGATCCGATTGATATTCAGAGAGTGATATCTGGTCAGAATCGTAGAGTGAGTAATCAAGTGAGTGAAGGTTCTGCGGATCGTAGTTATGATAAATGGAACACTAGGCGTTATTCTGTGTGTGCTAATTTAGATAACCGATATATGTTGTTGAACGCTAGGCATTATTCAGTTAGGAGTTCTAGGTTTAGGTACAGGAGAAATGATAGCTCTTCGAGTGAAGACGGTACTGACGATGATGAGGGATTTTTGATGACGAAAGATGGGAATTTAAGAGGGCCTCGATTGAGTTTAGTTGAGTTGTCAAATGGTGAGGGGAGTGATGATGATGATGATGATGATGAAGAGAAGGGGAATGAGAAGAAAAAGAAGATGATGATGATGAGCAGTGCTGCATTGGGAAAATATGATATGAAGAAGACGAAACGGATACCGTTGGAAAGGCTGGAAGATGAGGATGATTTATCATTGCACGTACAGGCCATTCGTAACGAGTTCAACAAGAGACGCATGGTTGAGAAAGACAGTGAAACGGGTGACGATGACTCAATCCTTAGTCCAAAGAGGTTTGTTTTGTTATTATTATTTGTAGTTTGTATGTGTGTGTATATGTATGTATTGATGCAATGAAATAGCTAAGTTGGATCTTTTTCTTTCTTTCCAGGTTTGACGAGTGCAATATATCTCCACTGACCATAAAGGCACTTACTTTAGCAGGCTATGTGCAAATGACCAAGGTTCAAGATGCTACAATATCTGCTTGTCTTGAGGGTATGAGGCTCATTTGTGTGTTGTTGCTGATTAGCTTGACATATGATTTATGTTTCAATCTTGTTTAATTGTATTTTAAATATTGAGATACGTAATTGTTTAGTGTTGGATAATCGAATATGATATTCTACAAACGTACTAATGTGTTGCAATGTCTTGCTAATAGGCAAGGATGCTTTAGTCAAAGCTAAAACTGGAACCGGGAAAAGCGCTGCTTTTTTGGTACATGAAAACCTCCCTCTTATTGTTTACTACTTCACAATTAAGTTTTATTACTTTTATGCCCTTTTCCTTTCTGGTTATGCAATTTTGTTAAACACAAACAGCTCCCTGCAATTGAAACAGTTTTAAAAGCTTCAATCAATGATGCTGCAAAGCGGGTCCCACCAATATGTGTTCTTATTTTGTGCCCCACAAGAGAACTAGCTAGTCAGATAACTGCAGAAGCCAATGTATTGCTAAAGTACCATGTTGGAATTGGTGTACAAGCACTTGTTGGAGGAACTCGATTCAAAGTTGACCAGAAACGTCTGGAGACAGAACCTTGCCACGTATGCAATACTGCTTGCTCATTGTTAAATCTAATGATAATTCACTTGTTTAAGCTGAAATGTCCTTAAGTTTTTGCAGATAATTTAATCGCATGAACCTTTTCTTTTGTAGATTATTGTAGCGACTCCTGGTAGATTGTTGGATCACATTGAAAACAAATCTGGATTCTCTGCACGTTTGATGGGATTGAAAATGCTTATACTTGATGAAGCGGACCATTTACTAGACCTTGGCTTCCGGAAGGACTTGGAAAAAATTGTTGATTGTTTACCTCGTAAAAGGCAATCTTTACTTTTTTCAGCAACACTTCCAAAAGAGGTAAGTATATTTCTTTTAATTTGTTTCCCAGTAGTTTATAATGGAATGATATTTCTTTTTTAGGTTTAATACCATAAATAGTCAATAAATTTCTCATTTTGCACAAATTAGTCCAGCCTAATTTTGGCATATTAAAGTCATTAAACTTGTTAAATATATATGGACCTATGAAACTGATGGTAAATGCTGGTTGCTTGCATAACCAGCACATACTTGGGCGCCAAGAAAGGGTATTTGCTAATGTGGATGCCACTTAGACTAATTTGCTGAGTAGCTGAGTCTTAAAACCCTAATGTCAAAAAGTAGTCCATGTCAGCAAAAAACATCGCTTTTGCTTTTACGAATGTGCTTATTGTGCAAGTAGCCGGCATTTACCATGAATTTTACAGGTTCATATTAATTCTACTTGTTCATTTGTCAGAATTTGGCTGAGGGACTTCTTCGTGCAAAATGAGTATATTGGTTTTTTATGATATTAACTCGTCTTTCATAGAGTAACACTTGATGAGCATATGATTTCATTATTATCATAATTATTATAGATCTCTTGCTGTTGGTACAATTTGCAGGTTCGGCGAGTATCTCAACTTGTTTTGAAAAGGGAGCATGCTTATATTAATACAGTTGGGTTAGGTCCAGAAACGCATGATAAGGTGTGAAATGTTGACTATTTGACCAGTTTCCTGGATTTGTATGTCATACTTGTATTGCTCTTTGCTGCAGCTTTGGGTTTTCTATTAAGGGTGTTATTATTTGTAGTATTTTAGCAAGAATCTGGTTTTGGTGTTTAGGTGGCTTGTTTTGATTATTGATGCAGGTTAATCAATATTACCTTATTGCACCGCATGAACAACATTTTCAAATAGTCCACCATCTATTGAAGGATCATATTTTTCAGGTCCCCAATTATAAGGTATGACGCATTCATAGTTCTATAAATACTATTTTGAGCTTTCTAACATATGTTGAAGTCACAGTGACCAACTTATAATTTCTCAGGTTATCGTGTTCTGTACTACAGCAATGATGACATCACTCATGTTTTCCCTTCTGCGTGAGATGAAAATGAATGTAAGAGAGATTCATTCCAGGAAACCACAACTCTACCGAACTCGTGTTTCTGAAGAATTCAAGGAAGAAAAACAGCTCATTCTAATTACCTCCGACGTGTCATCTCGTGGAATGAATTATCCTGATGTCAGTTTGGTAATTCAGGTAAAAAGAACAAGCTGTAAAAATTATGATATTGAAGATGTACATTTCTCTCTTACATGAAATTTTTTAAACTTATACCATCTGTGTTAAGTTTCATAAATTTTGGAAGTACCAAAGATTAATAGTCTCTTTTATTGTTGTGTTTTGAAAACTTATAATGTGAGCAGGTGGGTGTCCCTGTGGATCGTGAACAGTATATAAATCGACTTGGGAGAACAGGGCGAGAAGGCAAAGGTGGAGAAGGAATATTGTTGCTTGCACCATGGGAAGAATATTTTCTTGAAGAAATTAAAGATCTCCCTCTTCATAAATCTTCCTCACCACATTTAGATCCAGATATGAAAATAAAGGTTTGTTTATAATTATTAATTTCATGCTAATTAAAATTATCGTTAATGCATATAGCCAAATATGTTTTTATTGATTTCAACTCGTCCACGTATGGAAAAACATGTTATATATGTAACGGGTCAAACTGTCTTTAAAAAGAGCTAAAATGGAAATATGTCAAATAGGCTCGATGGGTTGAAAGTCACAGAAGTGTGTTTTTAGTGCATATTCAAGAAATGAGATTATTGCTGAAACAATATATAGTTTTTGTAACAATATTTGACATCTTAGTTGTTTATAAATAAATTATTAATTCTAGACAAAAGTGTTTTTGGTCCACTCGATCTGTTTCCGTGCATATTACTTGGTTTTAATTTGAACCCGCTTTAGCGTGTTTGGCCAATACCTACTGGCTTGGTTGCCTATTTAGCCACTTATCATATATTGGAATTGTGATTTTAGATTCAATTGTGATGTTGGGTCAAAATTTTGCAGATTGAGAAGTCAATGGCGAAAGTTGACCCGAGTGTGAAAGAGGCAGCATATCATGCTTGGCTTGGGTATTATAACTCGATCAGGGAAATAGGTAGAGATAAAACGACACTTGTTGAGCTAGCCAAGGGTTTTTGTGACACTATCGGGTTAGAAAAAGTGCCTGCACTTTTTAGAAAAACAGTACTCAAGATGGGACTAAAAGATATACCAGGCATTCGGGTTCGAAAGTAGCTCGTCCCCCGGCTCTGTTTACATGTTTACGGGTTCTACGATAATCTTAAATCTGAGAGTCCATTTGTTTTCTTCTTGATTTGATTATGTACATATAGTTAGAAAATGTTCAATATTTATTCAAATGTAACTCAATTGAAGATATTTCAAGAGAATTGGATTCTTGTAATGTTGTGTAGGGTCTTAAAATACCTTAGTAAAGTATGTTTGGACATCCTAAGAATCGGATTTAGGATACTTATAGCATGGATTATATTGGTAGTCTTTCTATGAAACATGTTGGGATACAAGAATTTAAGACCTTTGTTTGAGGGAAATCATGTGTTTATCACCGAATCATTGTCCAATAGTTTTCTTATTTTTATTTTGTTAAGTCTTTTAAAGTAAAATGTGGAATTAGAAGAATATTTTATTAAGTTAAACTATTGGAGTTCTCCAATGAGCTTTCAGCTTTTATTTTTAATGGATTTATATGACTTTATTAATATGTTTTCTTTTGATATTTGCCAAATAAGTTACGCGTTACAAGTTACAACAGATGTTTTTATTCAATGTATGTTGAGGTATTTGCAAAGAGATAAACGTTGACTTTATAAGCCATCACAGCTATCCAAAGACCAAAAATAGAAGACAAAAACGACAAGGGGGTAGGCCATTTTGAAAGAACCATTGTGTGTGTGTACACACAGTCGCACATAGATTATACATAGATGTTCAAAGGATGATGAGAATATGCCGATGTTAGCTTCAGTGCTAGAAACGTAAACTACAATTAATATCATTGTCAGTTTTCATTTATTTCAGTATTAGCAGCCTCAATTGGTATTTGTTTATGGTTTTTCCCACTATCATCATCTTCCACTTGTTCATAAATCATAATGTCACATAAGCCACCTTAATATTTATATTCATTTTAAGGTTTTCTTGCCCATTATATAAAGCGTCATGTGTTACATAACAAAATATGTCTTTCATGGCTCCTCTTCTAGTTATTTTTGGTCTATTTGCCGCATTCATTGATACAACAGGTTCATCTTTCTCTTTTAACGTATTCATACTGCTAAGTAATTTATACGTTTTTAGTTAAACATGCAATTATAATAATTGATGGAACTACAAACTCTATGCGATTGTTAACAAAAAAATTATATTAAATGGTGTATTGAACGATGTTAGCTTTTGTAATCTAACAACATTTAAGGCTATACACAGTCACACTAGTGACAAACCGAGCGCCAACCTCTAATGATTAGTAGCATCTCGTAAAATCTATGCAGAATCACAAGTTGGAGTGTGTTATGGAATGCTTGGCAACAATCTTCCATCTGCGGCACAGGTCATAAATTTATATAATTCCAACAACATTAAGCGGATGAGACTCTATGATCCTAACCAAGCCGCACTACAAGCATTGAGTGGATCTAACATTGAGGTGATGGTTGGGGTCCCAAATTCAGATCTTCAATATGTTGCCGCGAGTCGTGACAATTCATTTGATTGGGTGTGGAGAAATATTATGAGCTTTCCTAGTGTTAAATTTCGTTACATAGCAGTTGGAAACGAGGTTAAACCGTCCGATGGCACGTTGGCTCCATTGGTGCATCGTGCTTTGACCAATATCCATGAAGTCGTTGCATTTTATGGCCTCAAGGATCAAATCAAAGTTTCAACTTCGATTGACATGACTTTGATTGGAGTTAGTTTTCCTCCGTCACAGGGCGCATTTGGAGACGATGTTAGGGCTTACATCGACCCGATCATTGGATTCCTAGTGGCCATCAATGCACCATTGCTGGTTAATGTCTATCCATATTTCAGGTATATTTTTTATATATCTTTTATAAGGTAGTTTAGATGACTTGACTTGTAAAATATATCATGTGAGCCAAAAAATATGTCTTACTTCCAATGTGGCATAAAAAAGATCAAAGAACTAAATTCAATATTGAAAATGTCGAATGATACTAGATAGATAAATATTTCACACTTACCAAAGGGTATTTGTTCGAATGGTATTAACATGTATTGGATTTGTTTCCCTTGTTACGAGATTGAGACTTCAAGTTCCAAACCGGACAAGTGGTGTGGAATTAGAATTTAGTTTAAAGAGTGTGTGAGTTAGCCATTCTAAAATAAAAGAAAATATATTACAATTAGCAACCTTCAAATAGTTAATTTACATTTGATGTCCCTTTTGTTTTTGTTTCTTAGTTACGCAGGAAACCCGACAGAGATATCTTTAGCCTATGCTACATTTACTTCTCCTGGAACCGTAGTACAAGATGGAGCAAATGGATACCAAAACCTTTTTGACGCGATGGTAGATGCGACATACTCGGCATTAGAGAAGGCTGGAGGGCCTTCAGTGGAAATTGTGGTATCAGAAACCGGATGGCCATCAGCCGGCGCATTTGGAGCGACATTTGACAATGCACGGACATATTACACAAACATGGTTGCACATGCGCCATGGGGTACACCTAAGAGGCCAGGAAGAGCCATAGAGACATACTTGTTCGCCATGTTCGATGAGAACAATAAGGAACCTCAACTCGAGAAAAACTTTGGAGTGTTCTACCCAGATCAACGAGCAAAGTATAACCTTAATTTCAACGGGATCCAAAACGGGTACGAGTCCATATAGACTTGGTTTATCGTGTTCTTGATGGACATGAAGCGTATTTTGGATGGGGAATCAATAAATTTGATGCGTAATGTATTTTCTTGTAATCTTGGTCTAATACTACATATGTTTTGTTGGTGTTTTAATGTGTTGTCGTTTGTTAACATTTGTGGACCAAAATGTTAGAAATTTAGAATAATTCAAGTGGTTGGACTACAAAAACAAAGAAGCACAAACATTAACAATATAACAATTGCCAACGACGTCTACAGTAATTCTTTTTGATTGGCTATTGAAGACGGTTGACCAATCAGGAGCTGTCATTTGGCAGCCTCCTGATGTTTTAGAAATAGTTGTTTTCAACAAAAACGTTAAAAATTTAATTTTGAATACTACATCACCTTGACTTGATGGTATAATGCTAGAACATCAACTTAGTTTCAAAATAAATTAACAATTTCAGTTTATATGATATAAATTATATTTAGTAATGATTTAACAAATTTAATAGTTATATAAATTTGAAGGTATATAACTATACATTTGTGACTTGTCTATCACAATACCTTATGTCATCCTTTTATCTAAGGCTCATCATTACCAATTTGACTTTAGAATAGAATTATTTTGATTTTTAATAATGATTCTTCTGAATTTTAATGATTATATATGATTACGCTAGTTAATTTTACTTTCAAACGTCATATATTTATTATTCCCATGATATCTTTATTAAAGAAACGGAGTTGTATGTTTAAATTCGGATTGGAAATAATTCTAAGTGAATACCCTACTTTTTAATAAACATTTGATACCACATTAAATAATAAAAATATAAAACTTTATTTTTCTAAAAAAATCAACATAAACATATAATATACCAACCTAATAATTAACTAAAATTACGACAAAATGGACCCTAAGTTAAAGTATTCTTAACTTAGAGATTATTTTGTTGTTACTATAAGTTTTTAACCTGTTACGTATAAATTGTTAAATCTTGTATTAAAAATTATTGGATTAAACATTTTATACATAAAAGTAACAGGAAAAACATTTGGCTAATTAAACATGTTAAAATAAAATATTTTTGTTTCGATATTCAACTACAAATAAATTCAAACATCACCTTTCCATTATAAAATATTTCGTTATTACAACGAATATAAATTTACAAATGTCTCCATTAATAATAAAAATCATTATACTACTTTCGCATAATCTATTCTGATACGGTAATAATTACTAACAAGAATATCTTTTCCATAAAAAAACAGAATCCAAATATCAGTGATTTACCAACGGCCTTTTGCCTACGTGTAGAAATCCCCAAATATCAACTATAAATACTCCACCCCACCCCCTTTTTCTCTCTCTCAAATTACACATCGCACACTGTGATCGTTGATCTGAATGTGTTTCTCTCTCTCTTTGCTAAATCTTCGGTGAGTTTTTGTTGATTTTAAAGCTGTTTCAATGGCGATTTACAACACTGATGCGGATGTTGATGATGTGACTAATGTGTGGGTTTTCGTGTAATCAAAGTCAATATGAGGGTTACAAGTTGTGCCCTCAGTTCCATCTATGTTGATGATTGACAAGCCGTCTGGTATGCTTTAGATTTTCGTTCTGGTTCATAATTTCGCTAAAGTTGATTGCCACTTGAGGTACTAATTATCACTTTCTTAGCCTATGTGTTGATACTATACTAAACTAATCAATTTGCATTTCCATTATCACATATGTTGCGGATTAACCTATTTTGTTTCTTTGAACTAGGTTTCAAATCTCGTTTCTATTTATTGCTTCATTTGCAGAATTTTGAAGTATTAAACTCAAATTTGTGTATTTGGACTCAAATCGGTGAATTTAAGATCTTTAAGCAGAAGCATTTCACTAACCACCTAGAGTAAGTAGTCTTTAAGTTATAATGACTTGAAATATGTGAAATTTCAAGTTGTTTTTGAGCCTATGTGGTTATCCATATGATCTGGTCAACTATTAGCTATTGCAATCTCAAATCTTGATGTTTTTTTTCCATTAAAAGGAGAAGTTTCGAGAATTTTATATTAGGTGTGTTTATATCAGAATTGATCATGTGGAACCAACCCTGGTTCCAAACCAGAGATGACTTTTGTATTTTATTTTATTTTTTGCTTCCTTTTTTTAGCATGTTTTTGATGTTTATGGGATGCTTGGATGTATGATTATCACCATTTGAGTTTGAAATAATCAGGTTTGAGTGTTGTGTAAATGTGACCAGTTTAGGTGATAACATACTAGATTTATAAAAAACTGATTGTACGCAGCTACGACTACTCTGGCTGTGGGCAATCAAATCGTAGAGGTTTGCTTTCTAACTTCATATACAAGGTATGTATTTATCTCAACATATTTCATGGTCACTGTTTATAGAAGGCAATATTTTGCAATGATAATTTTTTGTCTGTTTAGGAATCTGCGTATTCAAGAAGATATAGCAAAATATCTGCTGAATCTTGATGTCAATTCTGCCCACTATGATCCTAAAAGTTGATTTATGAGTGAGGATCCTCTTCAAGGTATGAACTCAAATGAAAACTTCTATGCTGTGAATTGCATTGATAATGTTGTGTTATGGGATTTATTTTTTTTATTTCAATCTTAGAAATAACAGTATCGATTATTACTTTAGGGTGTGATTAGAACAGAGTAAGCGGTCAAGCTTTTGAGTCCAAGCATGTAAGCATTTGAATATACATGCATTGGAATTATTTGCTAAAGGGCATGATAAGCACATTCAAGCATATCTATCTCAAGTGAATTATTGTACACAAACTATTACATTATCAAAGAAACACTCAAGTCCAAAGTGAAAGAAACTGACCACTGAGGACGTTCTTCCAAGAGAAGTTTTAGCGGGACAAAGTGAAAGAGAAGTCGAATATGACCGTTCCGGTGGGATCGTAAAGGGAGAGTAAAATTTGGAAAATTCCACGTACTTTTTTAAATATTTATACAATTAAGGATTGTTGAAAATATTGATGAGTATTTAGTTGTTCTTGTGCAGGAAATGGCCCTACCAAAGAGCAAACATGAAGAAGATGTTTACATCAATAATCAAATGATAGTTTGAGGTTCATGGTGGAAGTATCATCAGTAGGGATATAAAAGCTGCAAAGAGTTTGCACAGAGTTTACTAGGATCGGTTATTATACTTGTGCGGCTGAAGTAGAGCCTACTGAAGCTGTCACTGGTCTAATGAAGGCCAACATTGCTTGTAAAGAGGCTTCTAAAAGTTCAGTTATTATTATTATTATTTTTTACTTTCATGCATGTGGTTTCAACTATTATTGGTGCATAAATTGTGTATTAAATCTTGAATGTTGATTTGCAGGAGTGTGAGACCTTGATCCAGAAGCTATATACAATTGTTTACTTCCACTTTGCGGCATCATTACATGTGTCGGTATGCATTGTATCTCTTCATCTTAATCTTTATTTCATCTTTCTTTATATACGCAATTGACATCGAGGGCTTGCATTAGAAACCATTTGGATGCTTGCAAACAAATTTACACAATGGCTACTCAACTACTCTCAGCTTACAATTTCTTCTTCTTCTTCTTCTCTTTTTTAGTCTACTATTCAGGATAAATGTCCGGCCCATGACTTTTGCAGCAGCAGTTATCATAATTCGTTTTTCTTTAATTCTATCTTTATTGTGTAAATGATGAAACAAGATTAACTTCATGGAGTTTACAAGCAACCACATCTAGGATGAATGAGGAAATTACATCAAATACTTGGTTAGAAAAGCCAGTGTCATCTCCACGTAAGTAGTATTAATAGTTCATATGTTTTATATAATGCGTCTTTTCTAATGAAATTGAACTTATGTTGTGGATATTTCTATACGCAGGCTATTTAAGTCTTGCACCCACCCTATGGACAAAAGACTGCTATATGCATAATGCAACTTTTAGTCAATGAAATGGTATGCACAAATAGTCAAATATTCTTAGACATAAAATGTATTAAGTTAATATATACTCATAGATGTGGACAAAGGTCATATATGTTGATCGGATTCATCATCTCTTCAAATATGTTCCTCTAGATCAGATAACTATCTTAGACTTTGTTTTCCAGTTAATTCTTCAGTTTTCATTTAAAAAGACTTCATCTCTTTCGTTATAAGACTGTTACATGAAATTAGGTACTTAAATTGATTCCTTTTGGATAAAGGACAAAATCTGGCAAAAATATTAATGAACTGACTCTTGGGTTATTGAAGGGTAGGCATGACCTGGAGGTGAATGAGGGCAGGTGATGGTTGCGGATCCAAGAACAAAGGATGCATATTTACAACCACAGGTTAAGTTTATGATGTAATCGTTTTCAGTTTTGGTATATTATTGTTAGTAGTTACTGGTCACAACTGTGATTTATAGATTCTTTGATCTTCGAAGGTGCAATAAATTTCAGGTAAAAAGCTTTGATATCAAACCATGTCATTACTCAACCCCATCTAATGAGACCAGTCTATAAATGACTTATGTCACAATTAAAGCATTCATTTTCTGTTTGCATGTCCTACTTAGTTATGAGAATTGTAGATGATGCAATGGTTTTATGTAGATGCATGTATTTGCCTCTTTTTCTTCTTCTCTTATGCATCCCAATTCTTAACTTTCTAACACATGATTTTTTTTTTCAGGATATTATCTTAGCAGCACAAACTTCTTACAAGGTACATCAATACAAAATTGTTAATCATCATCACAAGAAGCTTGAGTAATATAGGTATTAAAATTTAAAATGATATTATATGCTGGTTCAAACTATATAGCTGGAGTATTTGGCTAACTATCACTCTCACATAGTATAATTTATGAAATTTATGCCATCCCTCATCAGCTGTGTTCTTACCCAAATGGACACAGGACACTTGATAAACTTGAACATCCATAGGCATGTAAATTGCTCTTTTGGAGTTTTTGGACATTTATATTTTGAAGCGGTTTTAGTGAAAACCACCTCAAAAATATGAAATTGAAAAACACATCGCTTCTAAAAATAAATCTGCTTTCAGAAAACCTTGTGCCACTAAATTAATAATTCATCAAACCGCTTCAAAAGAGAAAAAGATCAACTAAATTAAAAACTCTTTCCCACCTTTCTAGTTTCTGTACCATCTCCGGTACTCCATTGCTCACTCTTTGCATTCTGCCGACGAACAACACCACCACTACTCTATATCTGCCGACGACCCGGTCAGTATCTCCTCCTTCCTCTCTTGTCATAAATATGCATATGTTTGTTTCTTTTGATTTCACTATTGATTGTCAATATGTAGGTCCTAGCAGCACAGCCACAAAGATTTTTCCGCCCTTCTTGACTTCCTCAAGTATATTAACCAGGATATACATTAGTGATGGCTGGCAGAAAGCTGAGGCGACACACCTTTGATTTGACTAAAGAGATTGGATTCACCTCGTGTTCATCGATTTCTGATAGCAGTTATACCAACACTCCGAGATCTAACTGCAGTTTCAGGTATGCTTCTTAAGGTGATAATCAAGATGTAATGTTCTGTTGACCTGAATTTGATCCCATTGATGTTTTCCCAAGTTCATATGAGTGAAAGAAGGATGTTATTTATAAATTGGTTATAAACTAGTATTAAAATTTTATATTTACTTCTCTGGCTACCTTTCGATTAAATTAGAAAAGAGTTTTCTAGTAATGTATTTGTATTTGGGAAGCATGCTTTTAAACAGATAATGATATTAGGTTTCTTAAATATAAACAACGTGTGCACTCCAGTAGATTACAGATATGTTTTTATTTATTATATTTGCTTGTAGAAGCGGTGGTCGAACTAAACATTCATCACAAGCAGGGTGGACGGATGAAGAGGTTAGGTTCTGGTCATGTACTATTTTTAAAGCTGTGAGATATACTTTTTTGCCTAATCTTTTGGCTGTAAAATAAGATAAAATATCTTATATTCTGTCAATGTGCCACATGATAGTTTAGATAATTGTTGGAGTTTGCATACACTTGTAGTAGATTTAATTTCGTAAATTATCTTATATTCTAACGCATGATATATTTTTTTGTCAGGAGATTTATCTTAGCAGCACAAACTTCTTACAAGGTGCATCAAGATAAAACTGTCAATCATCATTTACATAACTAATTATCTTATGAAAAGAAGCTCGAGTAATATAGGGATAAAAAGGACTTTATATGCAGGTTCAAACTGTAGGGCTGGATTATTTGGCTAACTATCTAGCAGAATTAACTCTCACGTAGTATAATTTTTGAAATTTATGCTATCCCTTATCAGCTATGTTCTTAGCCCGATAGACACTTGATAAAGTGAACATCCATAGGCATGTAAATTGCTCTTTTGGAGAGGTGGACATTTACAATTTGAAGGTGGTTTTAGTGAAAACCGCCTGAAAAACAGTGAAATAGGAAAAAACATCGCTTCTAAACATAAAACCGCCTTCGAAAACAATTACCACCACCCCTTTCTGGCGACGAACAACATCACCACTGCCCCAGATTTGCCGATGACCGGGTCACTATCTCCTCTTCCTCTCTTGTCATATATATGCATATGTTTGGTTCGTTGATTTTGGTGTTTGGGGGTTCTTTTATTTTGATTTTTCTGTTGATTGTCAATATGTAGGTCCTAGCAGCACAGCCACAAAGGTTTCTCCGCCCTTTTTGACTTCCTTAAGTATATTAACCGGGATATACAGACGTGATGGCTGGAAGAAAGGTGGGATGATTCACTTTTGATTTGACTAAAGAGGTCAGATTCACTTCGTGTTCATCGATTTCTGATAGCAGTGAGACATACACTCCGAGATCTCGCTGCAATTTCAGGTATGCTTCTTAAGTTGATTTTAATCAAGATGTAATGTTCCAGTGACCTGATTTGATCCCATTGATGGTTTCCCAAGTTCATACGAGTGAAAGAAGGGTGGTTTCTATAAATTTTTTAGAAACTAGTATAAATTTATAATTACTTCTCTAACTACCTTTTGATTAAATTAGAAAAGAGTTTCCTAGTAATGTATATGGATTTGGGAAGTGTGCTTCTAAACAGATAATGGTATTAGATTTTTATGTATTTAGAGTAAATATTAGTTTTCTTTATATGGATTTGGGAAGTGTTTTAAAATAAAAATCACGTCTCCGCTTCTGTAAGATTACAAATATGCTTTCTTTTGATAATTTAACTTGTTCCCTGTCTTTTGGCTGTATATATAAGATAATTTAACTTGTTCTCTTATATGATAATCTAGATCATTGTTGGAGTTTGCATACACTTGCAGATTTAATTTTGTAAAATGGTCATATGAGGTTTGTAAATTCACCATTTAATATTTCTTATATATTTACATTATAAGATACTATGTTAACTGAAATAGTGAAAAAGTACAACGGGAAAAACTGGAGGATTCTTGGTGAGATTGTAATCAAGCTATCTATTTGCTTCAAATATTACATGCTTCATTTAACTTTTTTCATAACAGAGATGTTGGTTTTACAGATTCATAAAACGCAACCAAATTAATACCACCCTTTTCAAACGTCTATCTTATTTTCTGTTATTTTTCTTGTCTTGTGAAGAAGCTGCACCTATTCCAGGAAGAACACATGTTGAGTGCCTGCATCGTTGGCAAAAGGTTCTTAATTCTAATCTTGTTAATGGACCTTGGGCTTGGTTGATAATTTTATCTTTAAAATTTTCATTTCAGGAGGATGATTGTATTAGGGAGCTGGTTGAGAAGCATGGCTGTAAGAAATGGTCACATATAGCAAAACATTTGGTTTGTCGAATTGGCAAGTAGTGCCAGGAGAGGTAAGCACTCTGTTTTTTCAATATCTTTATGCATCTATCTTGTACATTAATGTACATTTTCAATATCTTTCTTGTACGTTTTCATCCTTAATGTACATTATTTTATACATTCTTTGAGTTATTAATCGCTTATCAACCTAGAAACATATTTTATGTTTTGTCAGGTGGCACCACCATCTAGATCCAGCAATAAAGAAAGATGCATAAGACTGATGATGAGGAATCAACAGTAGCATATTACCACCAGTTGTACTGCAACATATGGGCAACAGTTGCTCGATTTCACCTCGGAAGGTAGAAACAAACAATTTTTTTCCATAACATACTTGCACCTTAGCAAATTAACGGCATGAAGATATTGAGAAAACTTTTAATATCAATCATCACCTAATTTTTTTCTTTATTTTGGTGACGGAACTGTCAATGCAATCAAGAATCACTGGAATTGCTTGATCTCTCCCCAGAAGGTAGAAACAACTATCTTTTTTTTCACATACTTGCACTTTACCAAAAAAAGACAGATGGGCAAAAATTTCTCGATTTCTCCCTGGACATACGGACGTGATGGCTGGCAGAAAGGTGGGACAACACTTTTGATTTGACTAAAAAGGTTGGATTCACTTCATGTTCATTGATTTTTTATAGCAGGATACAAACACTCTTGAGATCTTACTGCAATTTCAGGTATGCTTCTTAAGTTAAATTTAATCAAGATGTAATGTTCCGTTGACCTAAATTTGATCCCGTTGATGTTTTCCCAAGTTCAGACGGGTAAAAGAAGGATGGTTTTTTATAAATTGGTCAATGCTTCTAAACATATGATGGTATTAAAAATTTTCTTTGTTTAGAGTAACTTTTAGTTTTCTTTATTTGAATTTAGGAAGTGATCTTAAATAGAAACCAGTTGTCCACTCCAGCAAGATAACTGATATGCTTTCTTTTTATTTCTGCTTGTATAAGCGGTGGTAAACTAAACGTTTATCAGAAGCAGGCTGGACAGATGAAGAGGTGAGTTGGTAGCTATGTAGCCTTCTTGCATTCGAAATATATGCTTTCTTGGTTAATCTTTTGGCTGCAAAAATCAAGACAATTTGTTATCTGTGCTCTTGCATACTACCACCAGTTCTACCTGGAAGGTACGATCAAACATCTCTTTTCTACAACATACTCACACCTTAGCAAATTAAGATCATGAAGATATTTAGAACACATAGTTTTGATTATCACCTATTTTTTTCTTTTTTTTTTTGATGACAGAACTGACAATGCAATCAAGACTCATTGGAAGTACGTCCTTTGAGCTTAGTATACCAAGAAAAGAGAGACGGAAGAACATCATCACTATGCAATCAAGAGTCAAGAATTACTAGAGGCCCAAATCCATATGTAAATTTTTAAAAAAAGTTATGTAGTAGGCCCAACAAAAATATTTTAAGGGGCACACTTTTTATATGATTGGGGCCCATCAGGAAAGAAACAAAATTAGAAGAAGGGTGAAGATTGAAGAAGCAACAACACTTGAAAGTTTGACTTTCATACTAAAAACCCTACCGGAGAAGAACACCAACAGCCCACTGCCACGGCCACAGGTCTGTGTTCGCTTCCCTGTAGAATTTCAGATTGTATGCCTTTGAAATTCTATTTAATGCTTTCATTTGTTTGAGACTTGAATTCCATTTAATTGTGTTTGTTGAGTTGCTTCGCAAGTTTACAGTGGGTATTGGGTAAATGAGTTTAAGGTTGTGGTTCTTGTTGACTCTAGTAGATTGTAGGAAGAACCCAACAAGTGGGTGTAGAAAGAAGTAGGTGTCATTTCATTCTTTATAAAGTAGTGTTTTATATTAGTTGTTTTTTTGTTATATTAGGATTAAAAACTATTAAAAACTATGATTTTTTGAACGCATGTGTAATTTGTGTTGTAAAAATAGATGAACTTTCGAAAGTTACTAATGAAGATGCAATTGAGCGTTTCAAAAAAATGAAAACACGTAGGTGGTAAAATGTAAAAATATTTAATGAATGATATTTTTGATGTTATATTTGATGGTTTAATATTTTTAATCCTTATTTGTTGACCGGACCTTTTTTTTTTGACCTAACCCAATTTAACCCCCCCCCCCTCCGTGAGCTTATCCGCCCATGTGCTGGACAGATGAAGAGGTGAGTTGGTAGCTATGAAGCCTTCTTGCAATTGAAGTATATGCTTTCTTGGTTAATCTTTTGGATTCAAAATGTAAGACAATTTGTTATCTGTTCTCTTTCCATATAATAGTTTAGATCATTGTTGCACATTGCTTACACTAGTAGTAGATTTAGTTTTGTATAATGCTCATTGGGGTTTGTAAATTCAACATCTATTATGTGTTATACCTTTTGGCACTTTAAGCCTAGATGTAGGATATTAATATTTCTTATATTTTGCATTTTAGGACTCTATGCTAACTTACAATGGGAGAAATTGGAAGAAAATAGGTGAGTTTGCAGTAAAGCTTTCTTTTTTGCTTCAAGTATTACATGCTTCATTAAATATTTTTCATAGCAGAGACGTTCGTTTACACATTTATAGCATGTAACCAAATCTATATCAGTTAGTTTCATATTTGATCTAACTTTCTGTTTATTTTTCTTGTCTTGTGAAGCTGGCCTATTCCAGGAAGAACAAATGTTTAGTGCTTGCATCCTTGGCAAAAGGCTCTTAATCCTGATATTGTTAAAGGACCTTGGGCCAAAGAGGTACATCAATATAAAATTGTTAATCATCATCACAAGAAGCTTGAGTAATATAGGTATTAGAATTTAAAATGATATTATATGCTGGTTCAAACTATATAGCTGGAGTATTTGGCTAACCATCACTCTCACATAGTATAATTTAAGAAATTTATGCCATCCCTCATCAGTTGTGTTCTTACCCAAATGGACACAGGACACTTGATAAACTTGAACATCCATAGACATGTAAGTTGCTCTTTTGGAGTTTTTGGACATTTATATTTTGAAGCGGTTTTAGTGAAAACCACCTCAAAAATATGAAATTGAAAAACACATCGCTTCTAAAAATAAATCGCTTTCAAAAAACATGTTGCCACTAAATTAATAATTCATCAAACCTCTTCAAAAGAGAAAAAGATCAACTAAACTAAAAACTCTTTCCCACCTTTCTAGTTTCTGTACCATCTCCGGTACTCCATTGCTCACTCTCTGCATTCTGCCGACGAACAACACCACCACTACTCTATATCTGCCAACGACCCGGTCAGTATCTCCTCCTTTCTCTCTTGTCATAAATATGCATATGTTTGTTTCTTTTGATTTTTCTATTGATTGTCAATATGTAGGTCCTAGCAGCACAGCCACAAAGATTTTTCCGCCCTTCTTGACGTCCTCAAGTATATTAACCAGGATATACATTAGTGATGGCTGGCAGAAAGCTGAGGCGACACACCTTTGATTTGACTAAAGAGATTGGATTCACCTTGTGTTCATCGATTTCTGATAGCAGTTATACCAACACTCCGAGATCTCACTGCAGTTTCAGGTATGCTTCTTAAGGTGATAATCAAGATGTAATGTTCTGTTGACCTGAATTTGATCCCATTGATGTTTTCCCAAGTTCATATGAGTGAAAGAAGGATGTTATTTATAAATTAGGTTTCTTAAATATAAACAACGTGTGCACTCCAGTAGATTACAGATATATTTTTTTATTATATTTGCTTGTAGAAGCGGTGGTCGAACTAAACATTCATCACAAGCAGGGTGGACGGATGAAGAGGTTAGTTGCTGCCCATGTACTATTTTTGAAGCTGTGAGATATACTTTCTTGCCTAATCTTTTGGCTGTAAAAATAAGATAAAATATCTTATATTCTGTCAATGTGCCACATGATAGTTTAGATAATTGTTGGAGTTTGCATACACTTGTAGTAGATTTAATTTCGTAAATTATCTTATATTCTAATGCATGATATATTTTTTTGTCAGGAGATTTATCTTAGCAGCACAAACTTCTTACAAGGTGCATCAAGATAAAAATGTCAATCATCATTTACATAACTAATTATCTTATGAAAAGAAGCTTGAGTAATATAGGGATAAAAAGGACTTTATATGCAGGTTCAAACTGTAGGGCTGGATTATTTGGCTAACTATCTAGCAGAATTAACTCTCACGTAGTATAATTTTTGAAATTTATGCCATCTCTTATCAGCTATGTTCTTAGCCCAATGGACACTTGATAAAGTGAACATCCATAGGCATGTAAATTGCTCTTTTGGAGAGGTGGACATTTATAATTTGAAGGTGGTTTTAGTAAAAACCGCCTGAAAAACAGTGAAAAAGGAAAAAACATCGCTTCTAAACATAAAACCGCCTTCGAAAACAATTACCACCACCCCTTTCTGGCGACGAAACTGCCCCAGATCTGCCGATGACAGGGTCACTATCTCCTCCTTTCTCTCTTGTCATAAATATGCATATGTTTGGTTCGTTGATTTTGGTGTTTGGGGGTTCTTTTATTTTGATTTTTCTATTGATTGTCAATATGTAGGTCCTAGCAGCACAGCCACAAAGGTTTCTCCGCCCTTTTTTGACTTCCTTTAGTATATTAACCGGGATATACAAACGTGATGGCTGGAAGAAAGGTGGGATGACACACTTTTGATTTGACTAAAGAGGTTGGATTCACTTCGTGTTCATCGATTTCTGATAGCAGTGAGACATACACTCCGAGATCTCACTGCAGTTTCAGGTATGTTTCTTAAGTTGATTTTAATCAAGATGTAATGTTCCAGTGACCTGATTTGATCCCATTGATGGTTTCCCAAGTTCATACGAGTGAAAGAAGTATGGTTTCTATATATTGGTTAGAAACTAGTACTAAAATTTATAAATACTTCTCTAGCTA
This sequence comes from Flaveria ramosissima, assembly GCA_025215565.1. Taxonomy (NCBI): domain Eukaryota; kingdom Viridiplantae; phylum Streptophyta; class Magnoliopsida; order Asterales; family Asteraceae; genus Flaveria; species Flaveria ramosissima. The sequence goes on from CM046038.1 coordinate 58,561,794, forward strand.
CCTTTTGATTAAATTAGAAAAGAGTTTCCTAGTAATGTATATGGATTTGGGAAGAGTGCTTCTAAACAGATAATGGTATTAGATTTTATTTATTTAGAGTAAATATTAGTTTTCTTTATATGGATTTGGGAAGTGTTTTTAAATAGAAACCACGTCTCCGCTTCAGTAAGATTACAATGCTTTTTTTTGATAATTTAACTTGTTCCCTGTCTTTTGGCTGTAAATATAAGATAATTTAACTTGTTCTCTGTCTATAAGTCATATGATAATCTAGATCATTGTTGGAGTTTGCATACACTTGCAGATTTAATTTTGTAAAATGGTCATATGAGGTTTGTAAATTCACCATTTAATATTTCTTATATATTTACATTACAAGATACTATGTTAACTGAAATAGTGAAAAAGTACAACGGGAAAAACTGGAGGATTCTTGGTGAGATTGTAATCAAGCTATCTATTTGCTTCAAATATTACATGCTTCATTTAACTTTTTTCATAACAGAGATGTTGGTTTTACAGATTCATAAAACGCAACCAAATTAATACCACCCTTTTCAAACGTCTATCTTATTTTCTGTTATTTTTCTTGTCTTGTGAAGAAGCTGCACCTATTCCAGGAAGAACACATGTTGAGTGCCTGCATCGTTGGCAAAAGGTTCTTAATTCTGATCTTGTTAATGGACCTTGGGCCAAAGAGGTATCTTTTGCTCTATCTTCTTTGTAAATTTAAGAAGTTGTGTTTTCTTTTGTATGTTTGTTGTTGGTTGATAATTTTATCTTTAAAATTTTCATTTCAGGAGGATGATTGTTTTAGGGAGCTGATTGAGAAGCATGGCTGTAAGAAATGGTCACATATAGCAAAACATTTGGTTGGTCGAATTGGCAAGTAGTGCCAGGAGAGGTAAGCACTCTGTTTTTTCAATATCTTTATGCATCTTTCTTGTACGTTTTCATCCTTAATGTACATTATTTTATACATTCTTTGAGTTATTAATCGCTTATCAACCAAGAAACATATTTTATGTTTTGTCAGGTGGCACCACCATCTAGATCCAGCAATAAAGAAAGATGCATAAGACTGATGATGAGGAATCAACAGTAGCATATTACCACCAGTTGTACTGCAACATATGGGCAACAGTTGCTCGATTTCACCCCGGAAGGTAGAAACAAACAATTTTTTTCCACAACATACTTGCACCTTAGCAAATTAAGGGCATGAAGATATTGAGAAAACTTTTAATATCAATCATCACCTATTTTTTTTCTTTATTTTGGTGACGGAACTGACAATGCAATCAAGAATCACTGGAATTGCTTGATCTCTCCCCGGAAGGTAGAAACAACTATCTTTTTTCACATACTTGCACTTTACCAAATGAAAGACAGATGGGCAAAATTTTCTCGATTTCTCCCTGGACATACGGACGTGATGGCTGGCAGAAAGGTGGGACAACACTTTTGATTTGACTAAAGAGGTTGGATTCACTTCATGTTCATTGATTTTTGATAGCAGTGATACCAACACTCTTGCGATCTCACTGCAGTTTTAGGTATGTTTCTTAAGTTAAATTCAACCAAGATGTAATGTTCTGTTGACCTAAATTTGATCCCGTTGATGTTTTCCCAAGTTCAGACAGGTAAAAGAAGGATGGTATTTATAAATTGGTCAATGCTTCTAAACATATAATGGGTATTAAATTTTTTCTTTGTTTAGAGTAAATTTTAGTTTTCTTTATTTGAATTTGGGAAGTGATCTTAAATAGAAACCAGTTGTCCACTCCAGCAAGATAACTGATATGCTTTCTTTTTATTTCTGCTTGTATAAGCGGTGGTCAAACTAAACGTTCATCAGAAGCAGGCTGGACAGATGAAGAGGTGAGTTGGTAGCTATGTAGCCTTCTTGCATTCGAAATATATGCTTTCTTGGTTAATCTTTTGGCTGCAAAAATCAAGACAATTTGTTATCTGTGCTCTTGCATACTACCACCAGTTCTACCTGGAAGGTACGATCAAACATCTCTTTTCTACAACATACTCACACCTTAGCAAATTAAGATCATGAAGATATTTAGAACACATAGTTTTGATTATCACCTAATTTTTTTTTATGATGACAGAACTGACAATGCAATCAAGAATCACGGGAAGTACGTCCTTTGAGCTTAGTATACCAAGAAAAGAGAGACGGAAGAACATCATCACTATGCAATCAAGAGTCGAGAATTACTAGAGGCCCAAATCCATATGTAAATTTTTAAAAAAGTTTGTGTAGTAGGCCTAACAAAAATATTTTAAGGGGCACACTTTTTATATGATAGGGGCCCATCAGGAAAGAAACAAAATTAGAAGAAGGGTGAAGAGCAACAGCACTTGAAAGTTTGACTTTCATACTAAAAACCCTACCGGAGAAGAACACCAACAGCCCCCTGCCACGGCCACAGGTCTGTGTTCGCTCCCCTGTAGAATTTCAGATTGTATGCCTTTGAAATTCTATTTAATGCTTTCATTTGTTTGAGACTTGAATTCCATTTAATTGTGTTTGTTGAGTTGCTTCGCAAGTTTACAGTGGGTATTGGGTAAATGAGTTTAAGGTTGTGGTTCTTGTTGACTCTAGTAGATTGTAGGAAGAACCCAACAAGTGGGTGTAGAAAGAAGTAGGTGTCATTTCATTCTTTATAAAGTAGTATTTTATATTAGTTGGTTTTTGTTTTTGTTTTTTGTTATATTAGGATTAAAACTATTAGAAACTATGATTTTTTGAATGCTTGTGTAATTTGTGTTGTAGAAATAGATGACTTTCGAAAGTTACTAATGAAGATGCAATTGAGTGTTATAAAAAGATGAAAGCACGTAGAGGGTAAAATGTATAAATATTTAATGAATGATATTTTTGATGTTATATTTTATGGTTTAATATTTTTAATCCTTATTTGTTGACCGGACCTTTTTTTTGACCTAACCCAATTTAACCCCCCCCCCCCCTCTCTCTCTCTCTCTCTCTCCGTGAGCTTATCCGCCCATGTGCTGGACAGATGAAGAGGTGAGTTGGTAGCTATGAAGCCTTCTTGCAATTGAAGTATATGCTTTCTTGGTTAATCTTTTGGATTCAAAATGTAAGACAATTTGTTATCTGTTCTCTTTCCATATAATAGTTTAGATCATTGTTGCACATTGCTTACACTAGTTATAGATTTAGTTTTGTATAATGCTCATTGGGGTTTGTAAATTCAACATCTACTATGTGTTATACCTTTTGGCACTTTAAGCCTAGATGTAGGATATTAATATTTCTTATATTTTGCATTTTAGGACTCTATGCTAACTTACAGTGGGAGAAATTGGAAGAAAATAGGTGAGTTTGCAGTAAAGCTTTCTTTTTTGCTTCAAGTATTACATGCTTCATTAATTATTTTTTATAGCAGAGACGTTCGTTTACACATTTATAACATGTAACCAAATCTATACCAGTTAGTTTCATATTTGATCTAAGTTTCTGTTTATTTTTCTTGTCTTGTGAAGCTGGCCTATTCCAGGAAGAACAGATGTTTAGTGCCTGCATCGTTGGCAAAAGGCGCTTAATCCTGATATTGTTAAAGGACCTTGGGCCAAAGAGGTATCTTTTGCACTATTTTTTTTGTAAATTTAAGAAGTTGTGTTTTATTTGGTATGTTTGTTTTCTTTAGTGAGTGTTGGTTGATAATTTTATCTTTAATTTTTTTTAGGAGGATGATTGTATCACGGAGTTGGTTGAGAATGATGGCTGTAAGAAATGGTCACTAATAGCAAAACATTTGAGGGTTTTGCATGAGCTTCTAAAGCTTCGTGGGATTGCAATAAAATGTAAGTTTTCTATGGTTCTTATATACATTGAACCCCAACCTATGATACTCACCTAAATTGATCTTAATCTTAAGGTACTTTGATTTTAGAAAAGATGATTATCCTAACTCCTAAAGACTAGACTCTTTCAATACTTCTTTTCTTGTTTTGAAAATTATTTGATGTTTGCTGCTAATAGAGTATAGACTAATGTGATTTAAACAAATTGGGGCGATTATGTGGCCAACCCAATGCCTGCTAAGCATTCTGGTGGCGCCTATCTAAAGGTAAAAGTGATGTTCGGTTTCACCTGAATTGTGGCGTCCTTTCCATTGAAGGGAAGGCCCCATCTGGGCTTCAAGCCTAATCCAAATGCTCAAATTTTGGATCAGTCGATCCTATTCAAGAATCAAATTACACACCTTTAGGGGTTTTACATATTCAGATTTGGTGTAAATTTGTTGCTTCCAAAGACATACGATGGTCAATTTTTAAAGGGTAACAACAAAGTAAAAGCTTCACTGGTAAAAAATGTTACTTTTATAACAATCATTAGGTAATATATAATGGTTCAGTTCTTCTAAAATGATCAAACCCTAACAAAAGGTGCGACTACAGTTATTGATGGTTTCAAAGTTTAAAATCACGGTTTTCATTCAAGATTTAGTCTTATTTTAATAAACCTTTTGATGTAGGCAGCTGCAAAGATCTTGAAGGGTAAGGAAGTGTTTATCAGTTGGTGTTTATCAGTTGGTGAATCAACTCAAAATGTTAGTTGTAGACCACAAGAGGACATGTCAGGTAATTAATCTTTTCATAAGCTTGATGATTGTAATTTTTTGTGTCCTTTGTAAATTGAAATGATATTATTACAGGATACTGACTTCAAAGAACGGAAGCTTTTGATTCAAGAAATAACTAATTTTCTAAAAGTGGACACAACTTTTATGAATGAAAGCCCTTTAAGTGGACACAACAAGAAATGTTTTACACAACTTTTAAGCCCTAAAAGTGGACACAAATTTGTGTTGTAGAAATAGATGAACTTTCGAAAGTTACTAATGAAGATGCAATTAAGCGTTTCAAAAAGATAAAAACATGTAGAGGGTAAGTGTAAAAATAGTTAATGAATGATATTTTTGATGTTATATTTGATGGTTTAATATTTTTTACTTCTTATTTGTTGACCTGACCTTTTTTTTGACCTAACCCAATTTAACACCCCCCCTCTCCGCGAGCGTATCTGCCCATGTGCTGGACAGATGAAGCGGTGAAGTAATTTTTTCTAAGGAGTAACTTATAACCGCAATCTTTTTCCTTTTTTCATAAAACTGTAAATTTCTTTGTTTTATTTTACACTACTTGTAAAAAGTTGAGGGGTAGCGGAAACTTATGAGTTATGTCCTTTACTTTTTCTGCATATAATGACAAAATTCAACAATCACGCTTACAAATAGATAAACAACCCGTTGTCTTTTATGTTGCATAGCTCATTTTTCTATTTTTGTTTATATTAAACGAGACGGTTAAAAGTGTATATACACTCAGGCTTTTCGCGTGCTTGCATCATTACTCACCAACAAGTAGCCTTAACCAACAATCTTCATGGCACCTTTCACAACCTTGTCATGGTTGACGCAAACAGTGTATTGTCTATTATTTATATTCATATAATAGTAATATTTTAATTATAAACTATAAAATAGTTGTATTTAAGGTAATGTTTTGCGATTTATTTTAGTCTTGTAGAAAAGTATTTCTTTCAAATAAACCCGTCTAGTACAAAATTTATTTGTGGTAATGCATTACAATTTACTTGATTTAAACATATTTGAAAACAATGTTGTCAAAAATCAAATCGGTGTGACCAATTAATTAGACCATAAACCAGTCAGATTACGCTCTATTTAGGTCATATTCTATTAAAATGGTTAGTTACCGCGGAATTTATTTTTTTCCCTCTTCAAAATGGGGGAGGTTATACATGTCCCCTTCTCTATTAGTTATACAACACCCTTTAAATATTATTTTTTAAAATTGATCATATTTACCCCTACGAAATTTTTATTTAATTTTAGATAGTTTTTTCAGGTTATAAATTGATATTATATGTAGTAATTATATATTTGATAAAACAATCTCCCGGTTTTTATCCTTAATTACGTTATGTTGGGAGTTTAAATCAATTTAAAATTTTGAACTTTTGAATATTAGAAAGAACAAATTAATATTATTATAAAAAAGTTCATGACAAAATACATAAAAAAAAACAAAAGGGTTAATATGTATTTATCTTTTAAATGAATGGTATGTATAGTGACATCTTTTCAAAATATCATTTATATTAATGTACTGTTGTCCATGATTTGGAAATTTAAGTCATCATATAAATTAAAAATAACAAATGTACACTAAAACAAATATATTCATACTATATACTCAATTTAATCTTACATGGCATTTTAAAACAAATATTACAAGTTACTTTTTAGCAGGTTTATGTATACCTTTTTGTGTGTAAGCTTTTGAATATTGTTAACATGCTGATCGTAACACGTTGGTTTACATAGACTTCTTTGTTTTGCTCCGCAACGTACAAGGGTTTAATACTATTTTAAGACTATTGCAACAAAAATATATATACTAAATAAATATATGATACTTTGGTTTAATATGTTATTCATTTTTCTTGAACAACGAACACATTTTTTAAACTAGTGGGAATAGTTTCATGTACTTGTGTATGTGTTTGTTTTGTCTTATGGTTGTTGGTTTATCTATGTGATCATTTTAATGTTTGATATGTGAATATAATTTTTTAAATGCGAGTGATCTAGTAATTACTTAAGAAAGATGCTTACACTGAATTATATGTATATAAACTATAAAATCAGTCTTTGACACTTTGTATTTGTAGATAATCATGAACGTAAACTTGTATGCGACACTTAAAGAATAACAAACATACTTTGTTGTCGTGAATATCTATGTAAGCATTTATAGGATAATTTCATATTTAGTAAAATAATAGTATTAACCCCACAGGTTGCGACATGGGGCGTAAAACTGTTTCAAATAGGACCAATGTCACATCGTGGCTATCAACAACACTGAGAAGAGTCGTATTAAAAAACAATAAAAATAAAAAAATCATACTGAAGTGAAATAGATGTAAAAATGTTGAACCAGGTACGTAAAACGTAAAACGTTAAAAACAATAGCAAAGTCGATCTAGGACTTGCATGTTGTGACGCGGTCGTTAAATAAGAAAAAAATTGTGTAACGTTGAATTTCACGCACACGTTACAGCTGTTAACTCTCAATTTTTAGACCGAAATGTAAAATAAAAAATTTTTGAAATCTGAACAAGTGTAGGGAACTAAAGTTGAAAAAAATTATAAGGGTTAAAATGTAAAAAAGTAAAAGTATTGTGTTTAGAAATAAAAATTTAAAAGAAATGAAAACAAGAGAAACGATACAACCTTTAATGCTCGTTATACAACATTGAAGCATCTCTAAGCTAGTAATTAATAATATTTAAATTAAGTAGTTCTTTCACTTATTGTTTTTTAAGTAGTTAATATTGGAAAGTTATTGTGAGCAACAATTCAACATTTTATATCAAATCTGGAGATTCATGTTCTATACGGTAAGGAACGCTCTTGTTACGAGAAAATCACTATCACTGATTATCAAAGTGTTGATATTCAAGATAAATGGTGTTTATTTACAATAAAAAACAATCAAATGTGTCAATCATATACTCTTTCTTTTAAATGTAGTACAATAATGCGTACAATTATCAAATAAAAAGAAATTATGGCTCCACAAGTTTCTTAGTAGCTAAACAAATGTGGCAATGAATGGGACAAGCGAGTCGGGCGTTCGATGTAATACAGGTCAAAACTAAAACAATAGGACTAAAGAAAGACGATACGCTTCTTATACGTATCATATCACAAATTTTGGCTCATACCAACCCCTAAATAAAAATTAGATGTGACAAATTGAGCGTGTTTAATAGGTCAAAATGGTGTTACAAAATAAGTAGAATTTACCAAAGAGTTTTTTAAAACGTACAGGTCATAAAAAAAATCTTCATACTTGGATGCCTTCTTTTAATGTTTTTACATTTAAAACATGATATTGTTATAAATCATATATAATAATTTATATAAATTCAAATAACAGTGTAGTTTATATAATTTATACTTATATAATAATTAATAAAGTCATTATTGTTAATATTCATAAATTTTAAAATATAAAATATTAATAAAATTGATTAAACTCTTTGATATATATGCTCAATATGTTTATAGTACTTGCACATCATGGCTAGAGAGTGATTTTGATGTTATAAAAAAAATTACAAATGAATTACTATTCTAATTAAAATGTTTGGTCGGTAGTTTTTCCCCTTTTTTTTTTTTTTTTTGTTTTTTTTGTGTTTAAAATTTCTTTTGGTTATTTTGTTTGTGTTTTAAATTTTTTTGTTTGTGTTTTAATATGGTTTGTTTTGGGTGTGGGCTCGAGATTTTGGGGTGGGGTTTTTTGTGAGTTTTTTGCATCTGGACACGTATCTTTGATTTGTAGGGTTCGTTAACGTTGTCTTTCTCCGTGTTCCTGCTTTCTTTCTTTCGTTATCAATACCCTGACGATTCTTTCTATTAAGGTTTGGGTTTTCCTTTTGTTTGCTCTTTTCAGGGCTTTGATTTTCGTCGGTTTTTTATTTTGGACTGTGTCGCTTTCTTACGGCTTTGATTTTCATATGGTGTTGGGTTTTGATTTAGTTTTTGGGTTCTGCATATTCTGGTGTGTTATGGATTTGGGGTGTTGGTGTGTTTTACTTTGTGTATTTTACTGATTTTGTGGTTTTGAACCTTCATTTTGATTTTGATTTATGGCTACATTAAAACTCGTATACACGCGGCAACGCGCGCGTCAAAACCTAGTTAGATGTTTAAATGTCTTAAATTGTGTTTAAAATTAATTTTAATTTTATTATCCTTTCATTCTTATATAAGTATACATATATACTCTTAAATTACATCTACTTGTTTTTATAACGACAAACAAATATAACCATTTAAACATACTTTAATATGTATATATACTAGTTTTAGTAACCCGTGTATTACACGGGTTGAACAAATAAAATATTAAATAAAATAAAAAAATTTAATTATAAAACGATATATTAAGACATGATATCATTGGAAATACGTATGAGTAATAACTATAAGTAATAAAAAAATAATAATTTTTTATTTTTATTTTTAGTTTTTTCAAAGATAAATTAAACATTTTGTTTCAAAATAACGTATTAAATTTTTTTCATCATTAAACATGTTCGTACTATAACTCCCTCTTTTAACTATTTTTGTTTTATAAAAAGATTACTTTAGAATAACCGATTTTAAAATATTACGTAAAAGTAGTTTAATTATTTAGAATTTCTTTTTATAAAAAACTATTTTTATAGAAATAACCTTAATAAAAATATCATTTTCTTAATTTAATAAAAAACTAATTATAATGTAAAACTAAATAAAAATATTATTAATAATTAATGTAGTTATTTAATAAGAGAAAGATGCGGGGAAAAATTTGATGAGAATAAATGTGATGATTACACGTGACACCATCATTTATCATTTTATTAGAGTAGGAATATATATATATATATATATATATATATATATATATAGATATATATATATAGATAGATAGAGAGATAGAGAGAGATAGATAGATATATATATAGATAGAGAGATATATATATAGATAGATATATATATATATATATATATATATATATATATATATATATTATATATATATATATATATATATATATATATATATATATATATATATATATGTAAAATTTGAAAATATGACTTTAATTTTAGTTTTGAAGTATGACTTTAATCACGATTTTTGCAAATGGGTTCCATTACTTATCGTATGTATTGACAATATGATTTTATTGACTATTTTGCAACATGGTTCATTTAAATAAGTTATTTCCTTTAGCTTGATTTGTATAGCGTTGACTTTCGACATTTTGTTCACCCAAAAAGATACAAGGGTAAAATAGCATTTTTAAAAGTTAACTTTAAATAAATAAGTAAATATGTAATACCTATGTGTAATAAAGTGTATATATATACATATATATACATATATATATATATATATATATATATATATATGTATATATTTAAATATAATTAAAAGTTTGAATTGGGTATATACGTAATTGATTAAGTTTATATGAAGATGTATATAATCGTCCCTTTAAATCCTTACTATTGTTTTATGATGATATCTGAACTCTTATTTTCATTAAAAAAACACATTTGTATAAACACCAGACAAAAATGTTAGTTGGGTTAAGAGAATGGCTAAACCCAAATGCGTGTCGAGCCGAGATGATAATGAATTTTAACTAACTGGTTAAAGTGATGTACCCATGATATAATATGAAAGATCATGGTTTCAAGTCTCACTCTAAGCAAAATGCTCAGAGTTAAACTAGATGGTTTTCTTAGTAATGCGTTTTCTTCTGAAAGAGTTGGGGGTGTGATCTCGACTGGGAAACGTATATGTGGGCACGATTAATCTAAATTAGGATCACACATCGCCGTTCAAGAAAAAAAACAAAACAAAATATGATGATTTTAACTTATAATTATCCTTAAGGAGTGTAATTATTATTTGTTAAAAAGAGTTAATTAACAAATAACAAACTAAAAATCGCATCACACGTTTCGTAAAACCAGCAAAATCGTAATCATATCATAAGATATTAAGATATTTTGTCCGTTACAAAAGATTTACTTTAATAATCACTCATTAATAACAACAATTATTATATATTATAATAATAATAATAATATTATTATTATTATTGTGTATATATGTGTGTTGACCATTCAAAGAGGGGATAAAAGGGTAAAGTAAACAAAGCGTGCAAAAGGTCAAGCAATCCGGCTTTACGCCGTCTGCTACCTTCGCGCCTCTGCAATTCATTGCTACTTTCAACATACAATACACATGAGCGGAGAATCCAACACACAAATACTCTCTCGATCAACGTATGTATGGATTCTTCACTCTTACATCGTTACCGTCACGATCGCCGGAAGCTTCTCGATTTCATACTTTCATCCGGTTTGATTGCAGACGTCCGATCGTCCTCTGCTCCTTCCGGCGTCGATTTTGACGCTATCAGTGCCGATTACGTCATCGAGTGCATACAGTCCGGTGGTAAGTTGTTGATTGAGTACTTGTTTGGTTTAATTTTGTTTTGAGGTTGTTGTTGATGATGTTGAGGTTAGTTTTGTGAGCGAATAGAAGGTGTGTTGATTGTATGTGAGTCGATGGTTAGCATGAGGTATAACTATTTTGGGAGTATTCTATTTGGCTAGGTTTAGTTAAGTCTGTAAAGGTGGCTTGTTACGGTCTTTAGAGTAATTCCTTTGTTCTACACAACATTAAACATAACAGGTCTCAAATAAATTGTATATGAAAATAATTAGTTTAAGACAATTTCTGTTTTTTAACACTTTATACTGTCTTTATTATGTATTTTACTCTAGTTATGGTTTATGGATTTTGTTTTTCTTTTCTAAAGCTAAAACATGCTCTACTTTTGAAGAGGCAAGTGTGGCAAATATGAAAGAAGAGTCACACTCATACTGTGGTAGTTTTTACACTTTGAAGTTGATAGGCAACCACTACTTTGTAACTTTCATGTTTAGCATCACACTTTTCAAAATAGAAATGTATGCTAGTTTTAGAACAAAGGGAGTATTAGATTTTTTTTGTTTTATCATTACTTTGACTAAACTTCCTGGCATTTGTATAATTTTCTTGTGATTAGGTGGAGTGCTTGATGTTTCTAAAGCAATCACGCAGCACATTGATGAATCCATGTTCCCGACAATGGTAAGGCTTTAATACGTTATTCCTGGTGCTATCTTGCAGATTTTGTTTTTGAAACATTGCCAAAAAGGGTATATCCTTATTGCAATTTTGCCTCACCTTTTTGTCAATACTAGTTCTGTTGTGTCAGCTAAAGTGCTAATTGACCGACTGTTGCTTTTCTTGTAGTATATTGCATAAATAATTTGTGCATATGTGCTCATATTAAATGAAACTGCAGGCATTATACACTCTATTTTGCCATGTAGGATGTTATTTTTGTTTTGGTTTTGATGGATGCCAGCTAAAGGTTGATTACAGATCCCGTTGTATTAGAATTTTTCAATTTGCAATTGACCTCAAGAAAACTCATCAGACTGTTGTTCATATTAGGGTTATCATCTTTGCTATTTGCAGATATTGTGGACTCTGGAAGTTATCCCTTGTTAAGTAGATCATTTTTTTATTAGTATTTTCTGTTTACTTTGTGTTCCGTACTTCCGTAGTTTTTTCTTCTTCAATTATTTGACGTTATTAACAACTGATTAAGCAGTTTGCAATCCTTCATTTTGCTATATATTATGCTTTACACATGCATTTTCTTTTTGTGTCTTGTTGCTGGGGTGTGTTACAACAATAGCCATGACAATAAGTATTTCGTAGATATTGATATAAACATGATATATGCATTGTCTTTACTAAAAAACAACATTTTCTTTCAGCTGATCAGTTTTGTGATAGTTTATTTAAGCTTTTTTTGCAGATACACTCCCAACAGGGAGATGCATTTTTTCTTCTGTCTGAGCCAGATTCTGCTGGATCTCCACCTCAACGTGCACCACCCTCGGTTGAGGCCAATTATGATAGACAACGATCATCTACCCCCCTGTTTTATTCTAATGGCTCAGAAGCAACTGTTTCTGGAAATGATTTAGGGGTGAATCATTCCTACACAGTACCCTCAAGTTCAAAGTCTGCAAAGAAAACAGATTTACCTTCTCTGGGACTCCCACCTTTAAGAACAGGTATTTTTGAGCTACTTCTTTATTCTTATACTCAAATGCAGTGATGGGACCTACTGTTATTGTTTAATCTTTTGACGTAGTATAATGTTGTTTTCTTGTAATTTATTTATGTTTGCTCTGTTCTTGTAATAGTCTTCATATTCATTATTAAAGCTCTATCAATTGTTGAAGTGTGAGGGCTTCTTTTTTTAGTGACTGATGCATAGTTTTAGTAACTCTTAAGGATTATCGGATGATGACTTGCGGGAATCAGCCTATGAAGTACTGCTTTCATGCATTGCATTTTCTGGGTAATCTCTCCCTCTCTCTCTCTCTCTTCTTTCTTTCTTTCTCTCTTTCTTTTTATGTGTGTGTGTATCCCTCTCTCTCTTTCTCAAAATACCAATCTCCAGTTATTTTGTCATGTTAATTTTTTTTAGTTGCTTCTTACATTCTGTGCATATTCACTTCCCAATATGATGTGTATATGTGATCCCACTTATCTTTTATCTCCTTTGTCAATTTCAAACAATAGGATTTCTATTCATTCTTTAGAGAACCCAAAGAAAGAGAAGGGCTCTAGATTTCTGACTGGGTTGAAAAATAGGCGAGGTAAAAGACATTTCAGGTCCCATTCTATTGAAAACCAGTTTGAGCACATTGACAACATTCGAGTTCAGATGCAGGTGAGCTATTTTCTCATCTATGATCGTAAGATGTTAGAACAATGTTTGTGCATTGGCTTAAAACTCTAATAACATGTATGGAATACATTAGTTTTTACTTTCTCAGTTAGTTACATCGATTTGTAACATACTTTCATCTTTATGTCATTGTATGTAAGAGAAGAATATTGTTTCCATTGTATGTAACTTACTCCCAGTTTTTTTTGCTAATGTATGCAAGGTAACCTTCCATAGATTCTTACCCACATACTCTGTTAAAACTGAAGTTTTGTACTTGCCTTGGAAAAAAAATATTGTTTCTTAAAAAATGAAAGTTATGTATTGGTGTGCTAGACCCTTACTTTATTAGTTAAAACATATCTTTGAATTTTTGGTCTGAACAAGGGTGTAGAGGGTACTTTTCAACTTCCCTAAGATGGTTATATCAACTTTTGTACATTGTCTGCTGACCTAATTAGCCTACATTTATTAGCCAAACTAAATGTTTTTGGAATAATTTGTGTTTTTCCACTAGATTTCAGAGGCAATGGATGAATGCATTAGGCAAAGGTTGATGCAGTTTTCAATGAGAAAATCACACGTGCAGGTTGATATTCCTCAAATCGTCATTGAGCTCTTAAGTGGCATACAACAGAATGAATTTTTGGTTGAAAGATCTTACACACAATGGAGGAAACGCCAGGTACCCTTAATTTTTTTGTTAATTGTATCTTGTTATTGAATACCTTAAGGTTTGTGCTTTTGTTTGTAGTAGCTTAGCATAAACATTAGTCATGACAAAAGACCAAAAGGGTAAGATGGATAGATGCAGAAACCAAATTAGTTTTTTAGTCCCTCCATCTTCTTTGAATGGTTCTTTATATAAACTGCAGAATTTCTAATTTTTAGTTTTTGAAATGAGTCTAATGCTGATGCATAAAGCACAAGTAGACAGCAGTTAAGTATCATGCTATGTTATTACCTTAACCTTGCCTGATTTATAGTTAAAACTTATCTGGTTTATCCATAGTTGTCAAAGGCGCTAGGCGCACTTAAGGCGCAAAGGGTGAGCCTTGGGCCTAGGCGCAAGGCACATAAAAAGCGAAGGTTTTTTTTATTTATTTAAAAAAGCGCATAGCATAAATTTACCAATTTTAAAGGTTTTAAACATGTTTTAGGTTGTATCAGTAATAATAGTTCTCTAATCAATAACTCTATATACAACAAAAGTACAAAACAACCTTAATGAGTAACTAAGAACATCTCACAAAAGTAGTAAACAATAGACAAAAAGAAAAAAAGAAAATATATCTAGACATATTAAATTAAACAAAAAAATGTAAAAGTTAAAAAGTAAACTGCACCATACAACGACTAGTCATTTCTTGACTGCACAAAAGCAAAAGCAGCTCATATAAACAAATTCAAGGCTAGACTCATCAAGTCTAGACTCATCAAGTCTAGACTCACTCATTTAAAGTTTGTCTTTTTCTTTTATAGTTCACCTGCACACTTGATTTGATCATGGGTGACCAGTATTGAGTTTGATGTTTATTTTTTAATTTGAAAGCTGTTTAATATAGGCAAATGTTCTAGAAGAACTCTTCTCTTCCGTCAGTTATCCTGAAATGCAAGAACTTGGCATTTTACTTGACAAGATTAGAAATCCAGAGGTCTGTTAATCTTTTATGTGGTTTCTTTTACATACACAATAAACACTATAGTTCATATATGAGAATACAGAATACACAGCTGTGTAGCGTTCTCTTTTACTAGTTGTTTGGCACTTGTAGGAATGGAATGTTATTATGACTCCTGCTGAACGTGCTGAAGTCCTACTAGCAATTAGACAGGTGGCATCATCGCTTTCATCTATGCGGGGAAGTTCTCATATTCAAGGTGGACCAAATTACTGGAGTGCTGGTTATCACTTAAATATAAGACTATATGTGAGGTTGTTGTTTGGAGTATTTGACATTTTGGATGAAGGCCAGCTCATTGAGGTATATTCTGTGTGCCTTGTAATAAATGTTGTGTCAATCACAGCGGACGGATTTATTGTTTTTATTACAACTGATTCTTGATATTCATTATTTGATCTTATAACAGGAGCATGCTGATTATCTAAAGCTTGTCAAGTTGACTTGGGGTACATTAGGCGTAACTCAGAAGATGCATGATGCTTTATATGGATGGGTGCTTTTCCAGCAGGTACTATAAGCTTAAATTTTATAAAACAAACTCTCTGAGTGAAAACATGTTTGCAGCTTATTTCATATATATATATCTGGGAATGCAATTGCCTACGATGTAATATTGTTTGCGAATTCTAATATGATATACTTGCTTCGAAGTTCATTGAGACAGAAGAACTTCAACTACTCGATCAGGCAAACCTTCAAGTGCAGAATGTTTTGTCCGACAACCATAAGGAAGAAAACGAGGAAGCATTTCCAGACACACTAATGTGTACAATTGCTGACAATGCTACTGAAACTAGACTGAGCTTGGTGCCCGCGATATTCCGAGCAATTAACCTCTGGTGTGATAGTAGACTACAAGATTATCACCTGTATTTCAGTAAGGTCATTTCCTGTTTTTTGACCAAGGCATCAGACTACTTTCTTCACATTTTACCATTCTGTAATTAGCTCTTTTAGGTGATTCATGATGTTCTGTATTCGAATGTTTGCCTTGTGAAATTTTTTAGCTTGAAAACTTGCCCTCTTTTTAGCTTTAGTTATTGATGATTATTCTTTTTTGTTTCTATCCCCTTTTCAGAAGCCAGTTTTCTTTCGGAAGCTGGTTCTTATGGGCTTGGCTGTTGGAATGGATAATTCTGGTACATACAACGAAGTCAAGGTTAGCTGATAAGATTAAGAATTGCTCCATATACTTTTTTGGTAATTGGCATTGATTAATTAATTTTATATTTTTATCTCATGGAGGACTAGAATCTGCTATGCTATACTTTTGAGTACCTTATGAATATAGAAAGGAAACTATGCTCCTGATAATCTTTTAGTTAGAGATTCTTTTAGTTGTATCTTTTCTTGGCCTACTTCTATTTTGAGATATTTGATATTTCCTGTTTGGATCAATATGAGTACTTTCTAATTAAACCTCGGTTATGAATAAAATTTCAATAGGTTTTTTTTAAGAAATGACTGAATAGCTTGTTGTTTGGTACAATGATTTATTCTCGAATCTAAATATGATGTGAACACATGTTTTCTTAAATGTGCAGCTAACAAACTTTAATGCTACGGGGAAGGCTGCTGCAGCTAGGGTTAGGTTTTATGTTGAGAGATCTCTTGAAGCCGCCTGCAGTCGGGTTAGTTTCTTGATAAACCAGCCTTATACAACTATGTCAATTGATTTTCACTGGTGTTGTTTTAATGATTTTTAAAATATTGATGAGTGCCAGATAGAAGATACCATAAATCTCATATCTAAAATGGAGAGAAAGCATCCATTGGCTTTGCTTGCAAGTGAAGTAAGAGTAGTTGCTGAAAGAGAACTGTCTGTGTTTTCACCTGTTTTGTTTCAATGGTGTTCAGATGCAGGGATGGTAGCCTCTCAACATTTGCATCAATATTATGGGAAAAGACTGGTTTGTTCTTTTCTGATTAAGTTGAATATTTTTCAGTATATCTGCATGGCAATCTCCCAGTCTTTATAATCTGGTTATAATTATTTTTTGTAGAAACCATTTCTAGACAATGTATCCTATTCAGAAGATGCTATATCAGTGCTCTCTGCAGCTCATCATTTGGAGCATTGCTTGATTCAAGCATTTAACTCGAAAGATGGAGAAAATGATGTTGGGTCGCTTTTCATTAATGAAATTGAACCCTACCAGGTTAGTATATTGCAGAGCCTAAATACCTTGGAACAAAGGCTGCTCATGAGCTAGCTACTTAATAATATGTGCAGAAAACTAGTTTAGCGATTTCAATATTTACCACTGATATTGATTAAATTACCCCACTGTCCTAGAAAGGTTCAGATTTGATTTCTAGGTTTCAAATGTATTACCTTTGTAAACCAAATCTTAATAACTTTTTTTGTGATTGTTTATTAAAAAATGGTTTCTACATTAAACTGCAGCAATGTTGTATCATAATATATATTTTTTAAGTAGAACTTAAAACATCCATGTTAAGTTTTTAATTAGAAGTTGAGTTCAGAATTAGAATTAGGTTGCCATTCTTTTGGAATTCCGAAATAGTGTAGGATTGCAGACGATGTGTATTGATTTTGTACTGTGAGTTTGCTTTGCAAATTGCAATATTTTGGAAATTTACCCAAGTATGGTACTGGAAGCATCTGGGCTGAACATATGACAAAGGAGCAAGGTGATCCAGAAACACCATCTAGTTCAGTTAACCTGCTGAATTTAAGTGAATTTTATATGCAACTAAATTTATTGATTGTTGAAATGTAGATACAAGTTATCTCACAACATTAAGTTTATAATTCTTGTAGAGTATCTATAGAACGTTAGATCTATACTTAGGTTTATAATGAATATGTTTTTTCCATCCTGAATTCATGCAGATTCATAAAATAAGTCGACCAATCATTCTTGATTGGCTGATCTCACAGCACGAGCGCATACTTGAGTGGACGGGACGTACTTTTCACCTTGAGGTTGCGGTTATACTTTGTTGACTCTGATTATTTGTTATTCGTAAGCTAATTTATGGTTGATCAGTTTTTTTTCTCATCTCTATAGTCTTAACTAAAATCAAATTACCTCATACGATGAGGTTCTGGGAATGAACAATATAATTGTTTAGGATGTGAATACAAATATTATATGTGATGTCACCATGTCACTAATATGTTATATTACTCATGTCACAGGTCTGGGAACCTTTATCGAATCAGCAGAAGCAAGCGGCTTCAGCTGTAGAAGTTTTTAGAATTGTAGAGGAGGTAGGCTGAATCATGAGCAAATTACACTATATTCTGGTCTCTTTTGTTTCTTCATGTTTTCATCAAGCATATGCTTAAACAACATTTTAATGTGTAATCTTTGCTTTGCAGACGGTTGACCACTTATTCGGGTTGAGTCTGCCAATGGATATCTCGCACTTGCAAGCGTTGCTTTCAATAATTTTTCATGCTCTAGATGGCTATTTGCAAAATTTGGTTAGCCAGTTAGGTACCACATTTCTATTAACCAGAATTTATATATTAATAATCTTACTTGTTGCTTGTTATTGTTCATCTATTTAGGTTAATTATGGACCATGTACGTAAATGTTTGATGGTCATTGTACCTTTTATGTTCTTGTCTTGTTTCTATCTTAAATATATTAGTTGCCAATCTAAGTTTGTATTCTATTTTCACATGGACACAGTTGATAGGAACCATTTATATCCTGCTGCCCCCCCTTTGACTCGTTACAAGGAGACAATGTTCCCGATTGTCAAGAAAAAAGTACTAGAGAATGTACTTCTTGAAGAGGAGGTAGATGAGAAATTGAAAGAGTTGACAGCTGTCAAACTATGCGTCAGATTGAATACTCTTGAAGTGAGTCGAGCCTTTCTTGAACTTATTGTTTATGATGATAATTACTGTTAAATATTTGCTTGTCTTCTATTTTCAGATATTATGTACTTAGGTCATGGAGAATGGAACTTTTTTCTTATTAATCTACGTAACATCTCAACAATATCATGATTAGTAATGTGATATTATTACATTGATATGCAGTATATGCAGAAGCAAATTAATATACTGGAAGATGGAATTAAAAAATCATGGGCGTCTACTGTAGGATCCGGTAAAAACGGTGAGTTCTGTTTCTACGTGGATGTGAAAGCGTTTTTCTAAAACATTTGATTTTTGATCTTTGAGGTAAAGTTTCTTTAAAGCAATGCTCACAGTTCTAACATTATTCTGTTCTATCCAGCTAAATTGTCCATGGGAACTACAGATTTTGTGCATGATAGTGAATCAGTTGATGAACTATTTGTAGCCACTTTTGACAGCATCAGGGATTCTATTGCTGTTGCTATCAGAAAAATTTGTGATTTGGTTGGTGAGTTGTATAACTAAGCTCATTCTTTGATTGTAGGAAAATGTGAATTACATGTTTTTATTCTTAGGATATCAACTTCCTATTTGCAAATAGCCTTGTGGTGCTTCTGCTCTTACTTTGGCCATGAATCTACATATTGAAATTTCCACTTAACTTTAGATTTGATTTATGGCATTTGCCACATATAATGGCTGACGTCGACGCTTGGTGGTTTGGCATGATATTGTCACTATTTTATAAGTTAACTTATAGATTAAGACAACCATATCATTCTGTTTCTTGTGCTTAGCAGAATAAATTTTTTGTTCTGCTGCTGCTTCTTTTTCTTTATGCATCATTCAAGGACTGGAGTTTCTGCATTGTTTAGCTGGCCAGGTCCCACATGTAAATTCTTTGTTTATTGAACTTGTAGGAACCCGAGTTGTATTCTGGGATTTGAGAGATTCATTTCTTTTCCGTTTATATCATGGTACTGTTGAAGGAGCGCGGTTGGAAGCATTACTTCCACACATTGATAGTGTAAGCGCCTCTCTCGCTATATATGTATATGGACATGTGTCTCTTTGGTGTGTATGTGTATAAAACCATCTCCGCGTGGTGCATGCATGTGCTTGTCACTTCAATTTATTAAAATTACTGTTCCATGGTTTCCAAAGTTCTGAAAATATATTATATAAATGAGGATTTTGTAGGTCCTCAACCAAGTATGTGGTCTAATTGAGGATACACTTAGAGACATGGTGGTGGCTAGTATCTGTAGGGCTGCACTGGTATGATATTTTTTTTTTCATTTATTCATGAGCTGTTATGCAAGGCTTTATTCAAACTCTGTTATAATAATTTCCATTTTATAGGAGGGCTATGTGTGGGTACTACTGGACGGAGGTCCTTCGTGTGCATTTTCTGATTCAGACATCACCATGATGGAAGAAGACCTTAATATGTTAAAGGTACAATATTGATTTCATATATTGATTGCATCCCTATATTTTAGATGAGGAATCTGCAGGCAATAAAATCGAACTTTACTTTTTCCTTACTTGAACAAGCAACTTTAAGTTAGTCGCAAAATGGAAACAAACTTGCATTTAGTTACCAGGTTTAGCAATGAAATTACTTTATGTTGCTTGATTTTAGCAACATACACTTCAACCGATAACAAGTAATTTTTTTTTATTTTTTATTATTATTATTTTTTTTATAATTTTTGAAAAATTGCTAACATGATATTCTGTATAATTTTACTGTATACGTATGTGTTACATGGCATATGTGTTGACACTTGATAATTCTTTCCAAATGAATTAAAAGATTTAGAGTAAATTACATAAACAGTTTTTGTGGTTTGTCAAAAGCAACGTCTTTGGAGTCTAACTTTAAGAAGTTGTGTGTTTGAGTTTTGCAGTTGTCATTTTGTAAGGTCTAACACTAACTTTTGCACAAAAATTTGTTATATTTCAAAATAACAGTTGTACCTTTTTAGTTAAAAGATAATGGAAAAGAAACACACTTGTTTCATTGTTTGCTTTTTTTTTTGTTGAAACAGAGTGGGGTTGAACCCCACATCTTTCTAGAGTGACCATCACAATTCACAATTAAAATTTAGTGACTTGTTTCTTATTTAACGATGACCACCTCTTTCTATAATCTAATGATTATCTTTTTATGGAATGAGGAATTTTTAGAGCTTGTAGATTAAGAAAATGAAATTGTGTATTGGGATTTCGTTGAACATATCTAAATTTTTGTGGGTTTGTTTATGTTAGAAAAAACTACATGAAAACCCCTATGGTATGTCCTTATTGTGGTTTTGGTCCCTAAGATTGACTTGTTACACTCTTGGTCCCCACTGTTTGCTTGTGCCTTGTGGTCAAACAGATGGTCCTTTTTTGGTAACTTGTGTTTACTTTTTTATTATTATTCTATGACATCACCCTTAATATTAAGAAAACCAATACCCACCACCCCACCCTTTATTCTTTGTTCCTCGAGAACCACAAACCACGAGCCATCATCTCCATTAGTTCACCACAGATGTTACATAATGGCAACTATAGATCTCAGAAATGCAACTTTTTAAATTTACATTAAATTTACAAACTACATGGACGATTTGAAAGGTGAGTGCTAAAGCCATTATAATGTGTAAAGTTCATTTCTATTATTCTCAAATTGCCCTTTCCATAAAGCTCAACTCTGTATTTTGTCTATTTTTCCCCAACTTATAAATATTTGTGCATTTTATCTATTGTTCACACATCATATGTGGATTGGTGGATTTCTTTTCCAATTGTATATATTCATTTTGAAAGTTGGTTGCTAAAACTAAGATAACGTGTGCAATTTATCTTCAAATTGCTCTTTTGATGAAGCTCAACTCTTGTCTATATGTTCCCAACTCATAAATATTTGTGCATTTTATCTATTTCTTCCAGCTGTATATATATTCATTTAAGTGCACACGAATAATACTAATTTTGGATCCAGGATCTTTTTGTTGCTGACGGGGAAGGTCTTCCTCGTTCACTAGTGGAGATGGAATCGAAACTTGCCCATCAAGTTTTGAGCCTTTTCTCTCTGGATGTATGGACATTTCACCTTTTGTTTTTCTTAATTAATCAATTAATCATAAAAAAATTGATAGCTACATGCATTTTTTTTTCTTGTGGTTTGTGCAGGCTGAATCAGTGATCCATATGTTGATGATGGCAAGTGAAAACTTGTCCACAGGATTTGGATCTGGTATTCTTGGACAGAGATCTGTAGATGATGCTAACACCTTAGTACGGGTTTTATGCCATATGAAGGATAAAGAAGCCTCCAAATTCTTAAAATTGCATTATCACTTGCCTCCATCTTCTGGTAATTTCTCTGTTCTACAGCTTTGAGTTTCATAATTTATGTATTTTCGCCATACACAAAAGTCAGCTTTGAGAAATTCTTTGGTAATTTCTCTGTTCTATGTCTAGTTTTAGCTAATTGCATAAAAAATCAGTTAATGTCATCCAAAGAGTGCATCTGAGGGTTAACTTCTTGGGTTAACATTATTTTACTCAAGGCATGAAGATTCCTGTAGCTAGAGGTTTTAATTTTGACCGATTTGCATATTGACGGATTGGTTCATTTAATGTTTTATTTCTAACAGCAGTGGGCTGTAAACAAAAAACCTAAAGGAAGTGGGTCAAACGGGTCGAAATTTGTCTAAAGTGTATTCTTAATTTCATACAAACTTCTAAATTGTTTTATTAGACTTAGATATTATCACTGTAATATATATATATATATATATATATATATATATATATATATATATATATATATATATATATATATATATATATATATATATATATAATATTATGGTTGTATTTAACTCACTGGTTATTATAAAGACTGTTGCTACCACAAGAATGTAGTCAAGCAGTTGTGAATGACCCGGGGTTAATGCAACCTGTTAAGAAAAAATAACCTTTAGCCTCACCACAGGAGATGGTCTTCTGCGATCAGTCTCTAGCGAGAGAATTAGTAAGGTGCTATTGGAATAGATAAGGGTAAGATGAAAGAAAATGTTGTTAAATGATCGTCTCCTTGAACCTGATTCAAGTTGTCCTATTTATACTGAATGGTTCCATGGAGGATGGATCTCCTTGGATATCCTTCTTTCTTCTTTAGAAGTACTGACTTTCATGAGGTTTACCTTTTGACCTTGGTTTCAAAATGATATTCTTTTTAGTATAACAAGTTGACTTCCCACCGCAGCATTCATCAACCTTTCTAGTCTCTTTGATAAGAGGGGACGGGTTTGATTAAAACCTATATTTCTGAAGTATATTGGGGGATTTTGACGTTATCTTTTAACATGCAGATTATTTTGACTCTCCATCATACGAGTCGACTCCAAAAGCAGCCATGGGAGCTGAGTTTCTAAGAAGTGCATCGGTTAGGTGGGGAGAGAAAGGTAATAGTAGCTTTAGATTGTTAAAGAAGAGATTTCAAAGTGGTTCATTTAGATGGAGCTAGATTTTCAGTATCTATTTCCACACTGAACTGCCTGCTGCCTGAGGATTTTATTCATATAAGCAGTGTCGCATTCATATAGTTCATGTTGTGTTTGATCCTCGTGGCGTTTGGTATTCATTCATTTGTAAAACATGTACAAGTGCACATGAACACACTAGTTAGCGTAGAGTTTAGTAGGCAACTTTGCTGGTTAATGTTATCATATATCTGTTATTCATTTGACGTTCGCATAAGTAGTCGAGTGTGGGATTTTTTTAAGAAGGCTCCGACCCACCTACTCTGGTCTCCGTATTACCAAATTAGGCTTGCCAGAAGGTCTAATCATGCTCATGGACCAAGTCTTGGTTCCAGTAATGATTTGGCAGTCTACAGTTTCACGACTGATTCAAGTTCTGGTTGTGTATTCATGTATCTTTTGGTTTTCTATAATCATCATTTTGTTCATTTTTAATTTTTCAGAAAATGGTAGGTTAGAGCATTCACAGTCCGTTGGCTGCCCGATATTATAGGGGATGATTGTGAGTGTAAGAAGTAGAAAGTTTATGGGGATTGTATTGTGTTTCTTTATATTTGGGAAAAGACGGTACAAACCTCATATATTTTTTAATATTTTTGAAAGTGGTTGAGTGAATAAAATAAAAAAAAATAATGATAAAGATATGAAAAAATATTATTTAATTGAAAAGTAGAGATAATATGTTTGATTCTTAAGAGTGGATGGATAATTAATATTATTAAATATCATTTATTTATATATTGCTATTTGCTAAAAAATGCAATTATATATTTAACACAGTTGTTAATATTATTATATTATTTATTTATTTAATTTTTTTAATTGTTAAAAAATGCAATTATATTTTTTACCCGTAATTTATTTGGATGGTTCTTGAATTTTTGTCAGCATCTCCACTAGTATCTTTAACCCCAATGCCAGAAGCTGAGGGGTTGTTGAGTTGGTGAATCGAAGATACATGTCAGTACACTCTTCTTAGTTGACATTATATATCATTATATTGGTTACGTCCTAACGTTCTCTTCTTTGTTCTTTGTGATTCTAACTAGACATTTGATAAGACTTCACAAGATTAACAATATTTTCTTTTTTGCACACACGAGTGGGTTCTTGACTTATGATCTTTTTACACTTGGGAAATTGATGGACGATAAAGAAAATAAGTTGAAGTATTTTATCACATTAATAGTTTGACATAATTGTTTTATAATCAACTCTTAACAAAATTATAAAGTTAAAGAACTACATATTATCAATTCAACATTGATTGCAATTATATATCTGTGTTAAAACTATGGGGTCTGGATCATTCTTTATTCTACTCCAACCTATGGTAAACGTCGTATCACACTCCACTTTGCTCTATGTTGTTCAACACTTCAACCAAGGAAATTGACAACTTTATGTTTCTCTTTATTATTAAATAAAACTAATAATATTAACTTTTAAGTATTACTAATAGGGGAGGGTAAAGGAGAACTATTTTTTTTTATAACTTTAACAACAAATGTGATGCACAAGTTTTTAGTGGCAAAGTGTTAAATAACGAAAACATATTATAAAACGATAAATAACATAAAAATAAAAAAGTAAAAAAATAAAAATGTTTCCTTTATTTTTCTCTTTCATAAAAAAATAAAATAAAATTTATACAATTAAAAAAAACACGTTTTCACGAACGTAATTTTACACATGTGTAATACCGTATTTACACGTGTTTACACATGTGTAAAACAGATTTACACATGTATAAAATAATGGGTGGACGATTAAAAAAAGTATATCAATATGGTACGCGTTGTAAACGTAAAAATATATTGAAATTAATGGAATTTTTTTTAAAAAAATAATGTCCTGAAAAAAAGTTATGAACGTTTTAAAGAAATGATCAAAATGACATGTGAGTATGTAACTTGCATATGATGTTAAATGTGGCTTATATTTGTTCAACAGTTCTCACAAAAAAAAAGACTTCTCATTTGAACAATCCCTTACTCATAGGTAATTTAGATATAAGATAAATATTAGCAAAAAATAGAAAAGAGATGCCTCCCTTCAAACTAAAAAAATATAAGCGTAAAGTAAACAATATATATCTCAAGTAGTCATTGTCGTCAGGTGATACAAACATGTAAATATATTTCATAAATTTACCGGTCCGAGAGGTGTCAAAGCTGATTAAGAAGCAAATATTGATTTTTTAAAGAACAAACACCAATTTCATCAAAATTTTTAGTTCGGAAACAAATCACATAAAAATGTATATTTAGATTTTTGTAAAAGGTTAACAAATACAAATTAATAAAAAAATAAGTTGGTATGTTATTAAATTAAAATTAAAAAAATTAATAAAAAAAACAAAAGGAACGGTTACCCAAGGCACCGACCCCGTGCATCGTATCACCCATGATACGATGGAGTGTTGTCTACCCCGTAGACTCTCATGGAGTTATGGTTAGATTTTCTTACTTATACATCAATAGACTCTTTGCTTAATGGGCCAATGTTTGGTTTCTTTTTTTCTCCTTTCAAATGATGAGGATAACATTAAAGGGTAATACATTGTAGTTGAAATATCTTCCAAAAAAATTTGTTTGTTAGGTAAAGCTTTTCATTTGCCATTATTTTCAAGCACTTAAAGACATCTTCTAAAATTCAAAAGCTCTTCTCAAATTAAAAAATATTTCTTTTTATGAAAAAGTCATAGCTTATTCTTTATCAATGAAAAGTTAAAATTGACTAAATATATATTATTCTTAATTATTATCATGTCGAAAATTAACTATAAAAAGACTGCTTTTTTAAATCATTTAGTAACCCTGCACAAATGTAAAATTACAAAGCACTAGCTTGATGCACTTGAATGTTATTTAACTCATGACATCTCAAAAAATAAAAAAATAAAAATAAAAATTAGCGTCCAAAATTATGTTTACTAACTTATAATATTAAAACTAAAACCTGAAATTGAATTTTTAAATGTAAATTCTTCATCTAGTTTATTATTAACTTTGTTACTGCATATCAATTTTTGAAAAATTATTCAATTCTTTTAATATATTTTTCTGACATTATTAATCTTTAGAAAAACTAATAAATTTGCATTGGAAAATTTGATTTCTTGATAGTAAATCGTAGACTATGTAATTAAATATATCAGGTTTTGATTATATGATTGCTTTAAGATACTTATTCAGTTAGATTTCATTTATTGATTATGTAAATTTATGGTTTATTATGAATAAAAAAAAACTGAAATAAAATAAACATGACCAAATATGTATTTATGAATTATATTTTAGAAAGTAATTTAAAATTAATTTATTTTCTCACTTGACGTGCTTTTCCTCCCTCCCCAAACAGACATCAAAAATCTTGTATAGTTTCTGGAAGTTTTAATATGTCGCTACTTGGTCTTTATTGTTTACTACTCTATTCTCGACCTATAAACTACCTCATTTATTACTATAAATATCCAAAAAAATGTTAGCATTGCAAAATAAAATATAAAAACAAAAAGGTACCTTGTAATTAATTAGAGAACTATTATCAAACTGTTACAAAAGATTAGGCAATTTTTCAAAACACTCTTACGTCATACAATACATGTATATATATGTGTGTGTTTGCATATGGATGATCCTCAAGAACAACACTTCAACACACTAAAATGCATCATACTTTACATTCAAAGAAAAGTAGATCATGATATGTAGCATCACGCATACTCGCATAGTTTAACACCCATCTCATAA
Organism: Flaveria ramosissima; assembly: GCA_025215565.1. NCBI lineage: Eukaryota > Viridiplantae > Streptophyta > Magnoliopsida > Asterales > Asteraceae > Flaveria > Flaveria ramosissima. The sequence goes on from CM046038.1 coordinate 58,589,064, forward strand.
TATACTCTAAATGAAAATTGTGGATGGTGCCGAATGACGCATTGTTCGGTTGAGAGTTAACATATCATCATATTCATTATGCGTCAAGCTATCATATCTAGATCAAGTGTTAGATGTTGAATATCATGAGACTAGCTAATGCAATGTCGAAGACATGGTTGCTTCATTATTTGTTGCTTGAGCTTTAATGTCTATTACCTATCATAGTTCTTTGTCTGTTTTGATAATGACATACCGGTATATATTTTCACTAACACAAATCTATACCACGTTACTAAATATATTGAAATTGATATTCATTTTGGCCGAAGAAAATTTATCATAGATAGCTTCGTGCCATCGAACCATCTCATTTTATACGCCAACTCTTAAAATTAACTAAATTTTAGGTTTTATGATATTGTTACAGCTCTAACGTCCGTCTCTTTCATTCCACCAACAAGAACAAGAACATAAACATTAAATAAAAAAAATAAAACTTTTTATAATTATTTTTCACACACCCCGTATATTCACCATGTCAATTCACTTGTAGAGTTGCCATCTAAATTATTTTATAAAGATAGAAGCAACATTGCATTCACATTGTTTGACTATTTATCAATTAAAAACTCTAGTGATCAATCTAGATTGCAATATCTCATCATAAGCGGATATGAATAACTAGTTAATAAAGTATTAAAGGGGAAATATCATATAAAAGGTAGTGTCTAGAATAAAATAAAAGTTTTTTTCAAACAAATGTACACAAGTTATACTTTAAATACAAACTAGAATCAAACCCTCGCGCGTTGCCGCGAGGTCTTTTCGTAGCATAATGAAAATCATATTAGCACAAAAGTGTAAGAAATCATTAACATGTTTGAAGTGTCAAAATGTTATAACATTTTTAAACATAAGAATACATCGACGTCATGTATCCCAATGATTATACAAAAAGAAAGTTTGTGTAGAAAAAAATATCCAAAAATATATTCTTAGGTACCAATTTATTGCACAATAAACTATTGTTATCGACTTCAAGCCATCAAGGCGTCAACAGATACTACTGCACATGATATTTGTTCTTGGTTTTTCTAAATTGTAAGTAACTAATGAGAAAAAAAAGAAAAAGAAAAACTGACGCTTGGCAGACTCGAACCAAGAACGTCTCTTGAAGAGGAACAAAGAACTAACCATTTGCTCTAGTTTTAATTTTGCTTACAAAGCCAAAATATAATATATAACAATATAATACATTTTCAAAAAACTTTAAAAAAAACTTAGTCGGTAGCACTGTAGCTACCGACATATCATTTTAATTATATATATAATACCATTTAGTAAAGGCATATTACTTAAAGAAAAATCAATATACTCCGACAAGTCTACTTTTGTTAAGCTCGTAAGTCTATTTACATACAAAACGACAGAAGTAAAGATTTTAGTTCTCAGAAGATAAACATAAAAAAGTAATTTTGAAACGATATTTGTCTCCTCCATCCTGATATGAAACACACGTAAACATACAATCAATATTCATTAAAATAAACATCTTAAAAATCGTAAAAGTTATTACAACACAACAATCTCTATACTCGAAAAGAAAAACAAACCCTATATGATACATAATCTAGAAATAATTTAAACCCGTAAAAAAGCATATCTTTTGAAAAAAGCGTGATATGACGACAAATATCATTAAGTTACGATATTTATAATTAGTAAACAAAAATAAATAACATAAAAAGAATTAAAACGTTTAGAAATCCCAATCAATTAACATAATAAAAAAATTAATAATAAACAATATTAGTGGTAATATAATATAATATTATAATATAATATAATACAATATAATAATAGAAGTTTTCTAGATTTTTGTATACGCTTTTTCCTTTGTGGACCAGATATGTTCTTCTTTAAATATCCTTCTCGAACCCACGACCAGGCGGCAGCCATTGCTATCACCTCAATTGTTTACTCCCACCACCAAGAATCTTCTAGAATACCCTCCATTCTTCCGTCGTCTTCCGTCGTCTCCGGCGAAATCCTCCGGCGACTATACTTCAGGTAGAGCATGAATGCATGATCATTCTCTATTCAACCTCTTTCTTCTTAATTTACTGATTTTAACATCAATCTCTGATAGCTTCAGGTTTTGTGCTGAATTAGGCATCGATTTGATTCGTTGATTGTGATTTTGTTGTTGTGTGTTCAGTGATCTGTAACAGGATCAATGGCGGCATCACCGGTGGAGAAGACCGGTGAGTTGACCGTCGGAGAGTCGCAACGAACGATTCCGACGCCTTTTCTGACTAAAACGTATCAGCTCGTTGACGATCCGTCGTCCGACGATATGATCTCGTGGAACGAAACTGGAAACGCGTTCGTTGTTTGGCGTCCTGCTGAATTCGCTCGAGATCTGCTTCCGAAGTACTTCAAACACAACAATTTCTCCAGCTTCATTCGTCAGCTAAACACCTATGTAAGAACTAACAACAACTCAATCGAAGAGTAATTACTAATTAGATCGAATAATCAGTTTTGGTTACGGTTATGTTAGGTTTTCTAATTTGTGTGTTTTGTGTTTGAATAATTGAATGAATGTAGGGATTCAGGAAAATTGTATCGGATCGTTGGGAATTCGCTAACGATTACTTTCGTAGAGGTGAGAAATCTCTTCTCCGGGAGATTCACCGTCGGAAGATCACAACTTCTCCGGCGACATCTCCGGCGACACCGCCGGTGCAGGCGGCGGTAACAACCGCGATTCCTTTACTATCGATGCCGATTCCGGCGACTTCTCCGGGGAATTCAAGCGACGAGCTCGGCGGATCATCAAACTCATCACCGATCGTCACGATGATCAACGGCAACAACTGCACCTCAAGAACACATCTCCTTGAAGAAAACGAGCGATTGAAGGAGCAAAACTCCAGTTTGAGATGCGAATTGGATCATCTACGTAGCATGTGTTGCAGTGTTGTTACTATGATGTCGGATTTCATAGCGAGGCAACCGGAGATATACGCCGGAGAGTCGCCGGAGAAGGTGGTTGACGGTGGAGATGCGGCGGTGGAGGAGGAGAAGATGTGCCCGCGGTTGTTTGGGGTGTCGATTGGTGGTGCGAAACGTGTGAGGAGGTATGAAGATAACGCCATTGGAGGAGAAGATGATGATGTGATGCAAGAACAAGCATCAATGTAGATTAGAAGTTGTACCTAATTGTACAAATTTGTGTCCTTGATGTACAAGTATCAAAGCATAAGCTAAAGAAGACATGAGTAGACGAGATGTTACATTGTTTATTTTATTAATAGAAGTGATTGTAGTTGTATGTTTTTGGCAGTGTTTTTGTGATGTTTTGAAGCATAATAAATAGATATGATTTATAAATCCAAAGATTATACTTGAAACTTGTATTTAGTTTTAATCGTAAAACTATTCGACTCTTAAATACTACAAACTAATATATTATGTATCTGTATTTAAACATGAGACCTATCATTTAAAAGTAAAAAGTGTGTATCAATTAGACGGGCATTACATTAAAACATAACATTTGTATTTATGAACACATTTCAACATATTGACATATACACACTTGAAGATGACAGATATTGAAAATTTAAAAGTATCTAACCATATGTTCGTATTACGGCATTTTTTCGTACTTTTTATGAATCTATGGTTTTGTAGTCTAGTGGTATTGATGTTGTCTCTTGCAAAAATAGTATGTATTTAAATATTTACAAATGTAAGATTAAATGAGTTTACGCGGGAAAAAATTGTTGGAAAACAAGAAAAAAAACATACTTTCCTTATTCTTATAATTTAGTTAAAAGACAGTTGTTTTTAAAATTTTATTTATATTTTAAAATACATCTCACATCTTATTCTCTTATTTGTCCCTACTTCAAATTAGAAATATTTCATTAAATGTTTTTTTATTATTTTTTCTCTTTCTTACAAATTTATCAACTCACAAAAATACAAGGAATAAATATATGAAATGAATATTGTATTTCTATACTCTGCTAAAAACATTATAGTTTTATCTAAGGTTTTAGATAATGGGAGATGGTAATTCAAATGCACCAAGTGAAATAAGAAAAACCTGTAGTTATTACTAAAATTTTAAAAACAAACATCTAAATGAGTGTTTTTAATCAGGGTTATCGTTTTATCGCTTGTTGGCTCATACTAACGACTCAACCATACATACCTTGATAGAACATAACTTATAAGTTTATGTAGCATAATGAAAGCTAACATAGTAAGATTTAAAAGTTGAATACATGCCACATATTAATTTTATCGGCTCTTGCACTAGTCGGACGCCTTATGTATCACAATGGAACAAAAGTAAAAAAGTTTGTGAATGGGGGATTAAAATGGATACATGTATCACATAGGGACCAAAATCAAAGTATAAAAATTTACAATTAACCTGATCTTTTTGATGATATAATAATACAATTAAAGCACATTAGAAAATTTGATCGCTTATATTTTCAAATAATAACATTCTCTTTAGACAAACTATTATATAAAAGTGTATATTTATCATCGTAATAGTCAATAAGTTTGTTTAAGCCATCTAAAGCCAACTTAGAATAGTTCACTTTGGTTGGTTTCTCGAGTAAGACTAAATGTCGGGCCTGGTCTCAAGAAATGACTGTTTTTTCAGTTGTTGTAATGTTCATTTGTGCTAGGTTTCGGTTAATTATGGGCTACCGTTTTCGTAGTAATTGATCATTAAGTATTTGAGTTGGACTAACGGAGCCCAATGTTTTGAAAACACCAAATAAAAGGACGTATCATGTGGTATGCATGATCTTAACGTTTTGCGATTTAATGCAGTGGCGGACCCAGAAAACTTTATAATAGGGTTGGAAAATTTTTAGTGTCGGTTGTGTATCACTAAATATAGAAAAAAAATTGATCTGGTAAAAATCGGGTCGGGTCGGAGAATTTTTGGAGATCATATTTGAGAGATGACAAGAGATTTTATTGAAAATTATATTCGAGAGATCACAAGAGATTTTTATTGTTTTTATACTTATAAAACTAAAACGTAATAGCCAACGACTAAAAAATATAAAAAAGTAAGCATGTCTCTACATTCCATTTCTAAGTTTAATTTTAATTTCACAGAAAATGCTTCTATTTTTTAAAAAGCATAGAAAATTACCACAATTATTAATTTTCAATAATAATTAACATAAATGTAAAATAAGAATAAGTTGCGTGTTTTAAATTCTTAAATAGGAAGTATAGCTAATTAAAATCTTTCAATTAGGAAATAATCAATCATCTAATTATAATTTTACAATCATATAATGTTATCTAAAGTTAGCTACGGTTAATTGGAATGTTTCTATTATTGAAATAATTATTTTATTTAGATTATTTATTTGCTTAGCATCCTGTGCATTTTTTTCTAGTCATCTCACAACCGCAAAACAAGAAAATTTCATATATCTCTACTCTTCTTCCTGTTAAGCTCTCTCTCTAATTGATGTGAGTTTACAAGTGTTTTTTCTCTTGAGTTGATTTTTCGATTCACTGTTCAAATTTCTTGGGGTTCGGTATCAAAATTTCTTGGGGGTCAATTGAGATTTGATCAAATAGAAACTTACTAAACAAAATTTTTTATGGGGTGCGACCGACCCCCCATTGGTGGATTTAGGTCCGTCCCTGATCTAATGTACACAAGGTTACCTTACATTTTACGCGGGTTGTTGTTTTCCATGGCTTGACCCATGATCTCAAAATCACAAAGCAACAACTTTAACGGTTGCTCCGAAGTCCGCCCATTGCAATTAATAAACACAAGACAATTTGGAATTAACTAACTCATACAAATTGAAATTTATGATATATTAGACATTTGTTTAAATATTCCTTATACGCAGGTCAGGTGGTGAAATTTTAAACAAACAATTACAGGAAAAATAGAGACATAGGATGGTGATGTTGGGGGTGGTGGAGGAGGTGAGCGGGAAGGGAAGACATGCTCATTGAAACGAACATGGCATGCTATGTAGATGCGTTCACTGGTTAGGTCGAAGCAACGATATCCATGATGCTAGCAACCATTCCTAGCTGCTTAGCCCTTGTGAAAAGTGTTGTACCCAAGAAAGATGCACGAGGTAGACCTGAAATCCGTTTTGTGACGATTGTATGGACGAAGATATGGAAAACACTGACAACCAAAAACCCGAAGGAAGGAATAATCAGGTAAAGATTGAAGATATGTTGAAAAGGTGATTTATTTGAGGAGATTCGAGAAGGTAAGCGGTTTATGAGATAAACGGTTGTTTCCAAGGCGAAGTGCCAAACATGTTGTGGAAGATTTGAGTGAGCAAGAAGCGTAAGCCCGGTTTCCACAACGTGACGGTGACAATGCTCAACGATGCCGTTTTGTTCACTTGTGTGAGGACAAGATCGGTGATGAATTATGCCAAGGAGGTAAAGAAAGGTGCTAGGTTTTGAAACTCGCCTCCCCAATCAGTTTGAACACTTTTTAATTTTGTGTTGAATTGTCTCTCGATCATAGTAACAAAGTTTTTATAGGTGGAGTAAACATCAGATTTTATGCTAATGAATAAAACCACATATAACGAAAATGGTGATCAACACACAACATAAAAAGCCGATAAACATCAAGAGATACAGTAGGTGAGGGCCCCCAAACATCACAAGATATTAAATCCAAAACATTATTACTTTCAAAATTAGAATATGATAGAGAAAGTTTAGATGATTTTCCTAACTGGCAGGAAGTGCATAAAGAAGAAGACAATTTTGTAGAAACAAGTAAAAAACAGTTTGAAACAATAGAATGAAAAACTTGTTGATGTGGATGTCCAACACGTCGATGCCATATGGTTGAGGATGCTTTAGTAGCAGTGAAAGCAACTTTAGGAATAGACTTGAGGTGAGAAAGCCGGATGGAGTAAAGACCTTGTTCACTTGGACCCGTGAGGAGGATAGTGTGTGTAGACTCGTCCTCGCGAGTTACCACAACGACCACTCCGGTTAGTATTGAATGAGAGGGGAGCAAAGAATGTTAGAGGATGAGGATTAACATGGAAGGATTTATGGGTGGTTTGCGTTGACTGAGATTTGGCAGGTGAATTAGGTTTATCGGATTTAATGTTTAAAATCTTTTGGTGACCCTTGCAGTTATCAAAATTGACCCTCTCATCTCTTTTGTTGGATTAAAGTATCCTCCCCACTATGTTCTTCTGATTCTCATATTCGTTTTCGCATTAACTGTCATCTTCGATCATGTGAGTTTTGATTGCTGCAATCATCCTTCAGGGGTGTTAAGATGGCGTCTAATCATGCCGCAATGGCTGATAACCGTGTGGCCATAACCGAATTCCGGGTTGTAAGCGCCATTTGAATTTCCCGTCAACAGAACCAATGTTAGATACAAAAGTGGGCAGGCTTTAATTACTTAAACAAACAAGAACAAGGTAGTCCTATTCAAGAGGGACAACTCTCCGGATTAACAAAACCAGTGAACAAAATACTCTAACACCCTAATCTAAACATCAAAACAAGTATAAATAAAACAAAGTGCTACTAACTGCCCCCACTATTCCATATATGCTACTGTTTTGACTCATTCAAACTAGACCAGACAACCCAACTGGAGCTGTCCACAACAGCTGGGTCGACCCGTGGGTTCGTATCATTATGTTAATAATTAGACAAAGAGTGACAAAAAAATTTAATAAGAAGGGCTTAAATGAGAACTAACGTTCCAAGCGTGATAGCATATTTCATTTTCGCGAAAGTTGTAGCCAAGGCGAAAAGCTAGTCACGACTCAAACAATGTAACCAAATCTGTATGAAAAATAAAATAAGAGCTTATGTTCTTATTTATTCATAATGACATAAAGCAAAATCCGTAGTTGTAACAAGATGTCAGTTTTGAGATAAGTACCATACTTGTCAGCACCTACGCCATTTTGATCATTTGCAAAGATGTCATATGAGGAAAGCTTCTCTTTTAAAGCCTGCATAAGTTAAGAAATTAGCAAAGAAAATTCAATAAAAAGGATCATTTCTTAACATATAGAGATAAATTCATCCGTCGCTTTCTTACTTTTACTGAAGCATTTTCAAAACCAAAAATGATCGTATCCTGCCAAAATGAAGATTACATGTTTCTATTTATACAGCAAGTCAATAAAAGGGTGTTATGTTACAACAACATAGCATCGTGCAAGCAATAAGAATAACATATTAAAATTTAAGAAGGCAAGCATTGCAGTTGATTTAAATGAGCAGTTATTCTTGTTTACTTTTTAATCTTTATCAATATAGTAATAAATGTTATCAAATACAACTTTAAGCAGATGCTCCATGTGATTGTAAGAATTGCCCTTTAGAAGCTACGAATAACCTGAGGAAGAAACTCTCCCTTAGAACAGATGGCTGAATGGCCCATGAACCACATCATGTAGAAAATCTATCAAAGGAGGTAAACTTAAATAATAATAATAAAAATTAATAGCATAGAAAAGAGACAACATAAACCTAATTACCAGCAAGTTTTACAGTCTGTATGATCAGTGTCAAGCTTTAAGCCCTACCTATATAACTAGGCATGTAAAGCAAGATGTCAGTTTTGAAATAAGTACCATACTTGTCAGCACTTATGCCATTTTGATCATTTGCAAGAATGTCATATGAGGACATCTTCTTCTTTAAAGTCTGCACAAGTTAAGAAGTTAGCAAAGAAGAATCGATAACAACGTCATTTCTTAGACGAAACTAAAGTAATATATTCGAACCATTATTTCTTCATAAGATCCAAATAATAATACCTTTTTGTCAAAAACAGCATAAATTCAAGCAGGTCTAAAACAAGGCTAGATGGCGGTATATATTACCTAACGTAGATATATTACCTAACGTGTTTGAACCAATGAATGGTATTGCTTTAATGTCCTCGTCATCCAAGATATCATTCATAATGTCCTGCCTCAAACAAATAAAGAATAAGTATCAGAAATTAATACAAACGCTCATATGTGTCACATTTGCTTCTGTCTACAAATTTGTGAGCTAACTAAACGATAAAACTTTTTGGCAAAAATACCATTACTCCCAGCATGAATCCAAGACTGCTTGACGGCGGTAGATATATTACCTGCCGTGTTTGAACCAACAAATGGCATAGCTTTAATGCTTCGTCATCATAGATGGCATTCACAATGTCCTGCCTCAAACAAATAATTAATAAGTATCAGTGGATTAATACAATAGCTCATACATGTCACATTTGCTTCTTTCTATAAATTATGAACTAACTAGCAAATTCAATATTCTATGAGCCATAGTGACAGAAATAGACAAAGATGATATGATTAGTAAGGAGGAACGTACATTAGTGCCACAAACAACATTCTAAATACCACTGGGTAAACCGGCTTCCATCGCGCATTCTGCAAGTATCACAAAAACCCCTGTTATTAGCACATAAAAAGTAGCTGTGATCACTCGAGCAATCTTCTTCCCATTTAAACAACTCAAAGCTTCATCACCAACCAAATAAAACGAAAAGTGGAAAAGATCCTTCTCTGATGGCTTCAAAATGGAAGTATTATTAATGGGTACAACTGAAAGCATTTGCAAAGAAAATAACAAAAGTGTGTTGTCACAGGGTAAAAATATTATTATGAAAACAAGACAACCAGATTAAGCTTTTTATAATATGTCATAGATCCATGAAGACAACTAACAGAATATGATATCGCCAAACATACCCACAAGGGACTCGCTGATCAGAAATTGAAGTTTTAACATGTCACATTGGCAAACATTCCCCTAATGAGTTCTCTTGATTCGAACTCATCAGCTTTATTAGCTTCAATGTATTAATTATTTAACAAAGATTTAGAATGTTGTATAAATTAAATTCAAAAATATGATATCGTTTTGACTTTCAAATTGTTTGACCCATTTGACCGTTACCAAGTGAAGATTGCAGGAAAAAGAAATTAGTGCACCTCAGACAAGTTGATGCTGGAATAGAAAACCACATGTAGAGAGAAGAAGAAAAAAAAAAGAAAACCCTGTGATGCAAGAAAAATGGAAATAAATACAAAATCTTGCAATTGTATTTTAAGTTGATTACCTTTTCCTTTGTCAAATCAATTTTGACAATGCTGACAGCAAAATCTTCTTCGCTTTTTGTATCAGATTAAGCATCACTAGCCATGTAGTAACTAAGCAACTAAAACATGATAAAAGAAATTAGATTTAAAAAGCTATGAACAAATAAAATATTGTGAAGTCACATATTTGAAATGCTCCAGCTTGTCCTTAGCTTTGGAACTACAAATCAACAGCCAAAAATAATAAAAGAAAATTAACCAAGAGATCAAAACTTACTGCTCCAGTTAACTTATGTTTACATGTTTGATTATAGCTGAACAAAATCTAGTATACATCATGTCAACAAATTCTCCTCATGAGTTATCCTGAATCCAAAAGCTAATTAACATCATTAGTTTATAGCTTCTTCATTATTGAATTAACACGATTTAACACCTAACTTCAGTTTTTTAGAAGATTTACACTAACACAGAAGTACTACCTTCCAGTACTGAAATGTGACATGAATTAATGAGGAAACAAGCAAATAATTATCCACCTTGACAAGAGCATCTACAATAACAAACAGGACTTCATTTGGCTACAAAATAATCAAAAAGATTATTAACATATACGAATTTGACTTTTAATATCAACTGGTTGACTTTAGTAGCTACCTTGACCTTTGCATGTGTGTAGACTATGTGATGTTGTGATACAGATCAGTACAAGTGTAGAATAAATTATGAAACATTAGATCTAATCAATAATGATGTGTTAGTTATTAGATTATGGATGACAAAAAAGCTAAATAACAAAGGCTTAAATGAGGTCTAACATTCTTTAGCACGATAACATACTTCATCTTCTGTGACTGGCTTAGCATCAAATAGCCTAAGGTGTTTTTAGAAAAAAAAACCATGATTACTTGAAACAAATGATTATCTACAGAAAAATAGTTTGTATGACATAAGCTTTTTATTTTTACCTTTCCAAGTGAGAGTTGCAACCAACGCCACAAGCTCGAGAGTCACAAACAATCTAATCAAATCTGTACGAAAAAGAAAATAAGTTTATGTTAGTTATTAGGGAATGGGTGACAAAAAAAGTTAGATAAGAAGGCTTAAAAAAGGACCAACACTTCTTAGTGTGATAGCATATATCATTGTCTTTGCTTGCATAGCATCGAATAGCCTGAGATATTGTTGAAAAGCATGATTATTCAAGCAAATGATGATCTAGAGAATAATAAGAAAGCATGACATAAGTTTTTAATGTTTACCCTTCAAAGTGAAAGTTGCAGCCAATGCCACCAGTATGAAAGCCATGAACATCAAATCTGTATTAACGAGAAAATAGTAGTTTATGTTCTTAATTATTCATTGTGACACAAAGCAAAATCCATAAATGTAACAAGACAAGATGTCGGTTTGAAATAAGTAACATAGTTATCATCACCTATGCCAATTCGATCATTTGCAGAACTGTCATATAAGAAAAGCTTCTCCTTTAAAGTCTGCACAGGTTAAGAAATGACCAAAGAAGATTTAATAAAAGGGATCATATCCTTATTTATATATAAAATAATATGTCTAATTTTATAGAAGCATTTTCAAAACTAGAAATGATCAACTTTTGTAGAAATGAAGATAGCATGTTTCTATTTATAAAAGGACAAGAAGCTGAAATGACATATTCACCTAGATAGAAAAGGACAAGTAAAGCTTGTTTCGCTGCAGCATTAAATTCCCTCTCAATGGTATTTGAGAAACAATTTGTTGTGTTACCTAACACCACTGCAGCAGTTAATTAGACTAAAATGAACAAAATGAACAAGAGCAAAAGAAGTTTTTAGAAGTAACATTTACTGGAATTATAACATCGGGATGATTCCAAGTTTTAACCGGGACTGGAAGCACCTGCAAAGAAAACAAAACAAGTGTGTTGTCACATAGTAAAATTAATATTATGAATACAAGCGAATCAAAATAAGCTTTTTATAGTAAGTTATGGACCCATGAGGACAATGGACGGAATCCGATATTGGCAAACATACCCACAAGGGAATCAGTCGATTAATACAAAAGCGCATATGTCACATATTATTTCCACAAATTTTGACCTGACTAGCAAATTCTATTTCTATAAGCATATAATGGCAAAAAATAACAAAGACTAGTAAAGAGGAATGTACATTAGTGCCAGGAACAAACTTCAAAATACCACTTAGTAAACTGATATCCATGGATAGTTCTTTGAAGTTTCAACATGGTGCGTGGACTAGTGGTAGTGGTGTCTTTCACCATGAAGAAAACACCTCTTTGACCGCAGCTTTAAAGTACTCCTCCATCCACAATGGTACATATTTGAGAAACAACATACAACATAGAGTGAATTGGACTATAATAACGAAAATAAACAAGAACAAAGGAATAATTTTAAATCATAGACTTACAGGGCTTACATATATGCATGATCACGCTGAAATTACAAGGAAAAACAACAAAATTCTCGTCAAGTTAACACGAAGATGAAGAAGTAATAGAGTAATAGAGATTTAATTGTATACGCACCAGGGGCATTTGCTCTGTTGGGTGATAACAGCGATGATCGATGAGTAATAGGGTTTAACTCTGTGATCGATCGAACCATCCATCCGAAACCCTTAGTTACAGTCGTAAAACTTGGGAATCGCCATTGTGTAGAGATCGTGGGGGTTTTTCGTAAACCCTGGGTAGGTTTATTTATCACTTGGGGAATGGAGGGATGGGTTTTATTATGGAGTATTACGCAACGGCTAATTGTGATTAGGATCTCGCAAATCAGATACGCAATTATTATTATTATTATTATTCTCTTAACGGATGGTTTGAGATTTTGGAGATTTTCCGAATCTCGTCTAAAAACAAACCATGTTTTATTAATAGGAGTTTCATTTCATTAATCTAAAGAGTATTGTTCGTTGTTTATATTTTTTGCCTTTAGTAATTGCAATTATTATATCTGGATTTGGTATATATATATATATATATATATATATATATATATATATATATATATATATATATATATATATATATATATATATATGTATGGAAATTAAACAAGAAAATAAAAGAATATAAATAAATATATTCAAAGGTACATGTATACGTATATGTATACGTAGGCATATGCATAAAAAAACAAATAATAATAATAATAATAATAATAATAATAATAATAATAATAATAATTAAACACCGGGTTCCATACTCATATCCAATTTGTACCCTACCCCACTTGGTTTCAATAGGATATTGGTTTTATACCAAAAATCGGTTGTTACCCAGAGTTAGTTCTTGGTTTTGATCAACCCGAAAATAGTTTCACAAATAACTAATATTCCATCTTTCGTAATGATAAATGTTAATCATATAATGACTCTTTAGAACCCTGATAAAAAAATATTATCATAAATGTTGCAATAAGTTAATTTCTTAAAATTGTATTGTTTGATTATCAATGATGGGAGGAATAACACACTTTAAGGGGAAAAAAACAATAGATTATGTTAGCATTGTGCCGGATCGTATTTAATAAAAATTGTATTGAAATGTAGGTAGATATAAAGATCACACAACGATAAGTCGATATGTTTGACAATTTTAGAAAATAACAGGTTGTTGTGAAAATATAAAAAATATATTTGAACAAGTGGAATAGTGGATAGAGCTACTCATCCGGCACCTAAACGGGCCATACATATATTATACACGAGTTGTAGCCCAAAAAAAAGAAAAAAAGTGAAGAGAGCAAATGATACTATTTAGCCATTTACGTAACTTGGGCCCATCAAATATTTTTGTTCCTTTTGCAATATGCCCAAAGATGACAGCCCATTATCCATTTCAGAGAAAAAAAGAAAAAAAAAACCTTTTTCAACAGAGATACCAAAGGTGAAGAACTAGGGTTTTGAATCCCCTCGCAACGATGAAGATGAAGAAGACGAAGACGAAGAAGAAGAAAATCAAAGATTCATCACCATCATCATCTTCATCGAAGAGTACTGATTCCGAATCATCGGACCTCCACGCGGCGGTGGTTAGAATCGCCGTCGCACAGATCTGCAACTCCGTCGGATACGAAGGCGCTCAAACCACCGCCCTCGAAACCCTCACCGGCGTCGCCGTCCGGTACCTCCAATCACTGGCGACCTCCGCCGCTACCTCCGCCACCTCCACCGGCCGTACAGAATGCAACCTCCTTGACGTCATCCGTGCACTCGAAGACCTTCATTCCAACGTCGGATTCAACGGAAACTCCGACCTCAAACGACGGTTAAACACACTCACCGATTCATCGATCCTCCACAACACGATGAAATTCGTATATTCGACTCACGAAATTCCTTTTGCAAAACCCTTGCCCCGTCGCCACCACACGATTCCGTCAATTCCGCCGTGTTTCTCCGGCGAGAGTGATAAATGGAAGCACATTCCGCGGTGGCTGCCGGATTTCCCCAAAATCACCGTCGCCGGAGAAGAAACGGTTGTTCCGGCGCCGATTGGAGGTGAAATCGCATGGGAGAAGAGGTTTTTGACGACGGAATCAGATCGGAGAATCAGTGAGTTGCCGGAGAAGAGGAAGAAGGTACGTTTTACGATCGGAGACGGTGGTAAAAAGGTGATTGAAATGCAATGTGAAGTTGATTTGAGGGGTGGGATTTGTAAAGGGGGAAAAAGGATTTCATGCCAAATGTATGATGATGATGAAGACTTTGTAAATGCTAGTTGCAGTAGTAATCATGATGTAAATCACAAAATCAAATCATCTTTGAAGAACAAGTTACAAGAACAATTGAAGATGAGTTGCAATTGATGATTCTGGTGGATGTATTTGGGATTTGAGGATTGATTTGATTGGTTGAAGAATGTTCAGGGTTGAATATGTTGTTAAAGATGATAAATATAGTTTTGAATTGTATATGAAGCTCGTATAGGTTATATAGATCACTGGTTTTTAAGCATTTGGTGAAGGTGATGATGCAACTATGGTAAGGAGGTCTCGTGTTCAAGTCCGGTTGATGGCATTGTGATTTTCATATTTTTATGTTTTATGTTAAATGATAATTTTAATAAAAAAATGTTATGTATTTTTATTAAATATTAGTATACTTCCAGTCCGAAAGAAAAACTATTAGTTTATTTGAAAATTTGACCAGCCCTTTTGTTTTAATTTTAAAAGGCTTTGGTGTCATGACTGTCATCAACCAGTAGAATACTAATATACTAGTAAGTACCTAGCGTTTCATGGCGGGTTTTTAGTGACGAGAATTGTTTATTTTTGTGTAATTTTCGGGTTTTAATCGGTAAGAATTGTTCATTCTTATGTAAATTTCAAATTCTAATATACCGATTCATAATGAATAATTAGGTATACACAAACCAATTGACATTTGCTCCATACAATGACAAATATAACCAAAAGTGATGCAAAACCGATAAACTGGTAGCAATGCAGATTCAAGACTTGAGTCTTTTACCAATTAGAAAACTTTAACGCTGATATTATGTTTTAACAACTGAAAACTCATAATTTATGACCCATTATATTATTATATATATTTAAATGGATCTGAATTGTCTCATGCATACCTAAAATTCACCGGCTTAGGTGTTGTATTCGCCACCAAATCACACATAGTTCTAAATGGTTAGAGACATATTATTATTATTATTATATCTGTTTAAAGATGGATAACTCTGGTAAGCGGTAACTCGGTATGATCAACACAAGTTTTCTGGTAGTTGATAAGCTTAAGAAGACTCCCTACTGCCAAAATCGCCTTTGGGTTGATATCATGCAGTGCCCTACCATACAGACTCCTGCATGCATTACATGCTGCTTCATACAATTCTTTGTTCTTCTTGTCATTCTTGTTAATACCCATCAAACAATGCCCTAATATTCTCAATATTGGCTGCAGCATCTCCCATGGCAACAAGATCCTCCCTTCCCTCTTCGTTTCGCTTTCTTTTCCTTTTTCGTCGTTGTCGTGTTTATCATCGTTTGGGAAGTCTTTATAGAATTCGCCATCTTCGCCGGCCCAAATGGCGCAGAACTCGCAAAACTCGAGCTTTGATTGAACCGGCATTTCGATGATCTTGCTATGATATAGCTCGAGTGCCACCCCGATGATCCGGGCCCGCTTGGTGGATCGGATGGTTCCTTGCGGCTCCAAAGCCGGTGAGATCACAGCCAGGTTGAGCTCGTTTTTATACGGGTGTCTACTTTCATGGTAGACACTGGGGTGAGAGAGGTCTGGGATGTTTATAGTGACCGCTTGCCCGTTACGCGAGGCGGTCTCGTGGGCGTATATAGCCAACAAGACCGCCTCAAAACCGGCAAGCGGTTTCCTGAGAGGTATGCGGGAGAGGTAGACTCCCGCGATGATGGGGAGGAAGCGGAGGACGACGAGTTGGAGGTCGAGTTTGGAGGTGTGGAAGGTGTCGTAGAGCCAGCGGCAGAGTTGGTTGTCTCCGGCCCCGGAGTCGGGTTGGCGGAGGTGGTCGGAGATTTGGGCGGCGAGTTCGGGGTCGTTGAGGAGGGCTAACGCCGGGGTGTCGGAGGAGGAGACCGCCGGTGGGACGGAGGAGAGGATGGTGGAGAGGGTCTGGATGGCGGTTTGGGCTTCGGAGAAAGAATCCGACCATGAGACTCTTTGTTCGGTGGACATTGGTGGTTGATGGTGGTTGTTTTTGAAGAGAAAATGGTGGATCTCTTTTACCCCCTTAATGTTCTAATATTATTGGACTAAAAGGAATTTGAAACCAATGATTGGCAAACAGTTTGTTTTATATTTTAGAAGAGTTGAATTAAAAAATAAGAAAACATGTATGCAAATAGAGGCCACCCGATTTGACAACATTTTAGGTAAATCAATTACTAAATTTATAATTTTCTTGAGAGATAATTATTAAAGTATAACACTTTATATTTTGAAAGAACTAATTATTTTATGTAAACAAATAAGCCATTTAGAAAACAAGTTATTTGAATTTACACCACGAACCCCCTCCTCTTTATTTATCCTTTTTACCCCTTGTAATATAGTAAACTTGTCGATACATTAGCTTCTCATGAACGCAAATTTATTAATCCATGATGACTTAACCAGGCAGTGTACAATTGACTCGACTTTCAGCATTTAGTAAATCATAATATTCACAAAACTACTAAACAACCATCAGAAATGATATTGAGGTTAACCAAAGCTATTACTAGCAGTGGCCACTTGACTCGACTCGAATCAACTCAGGCTAAAACAATGATATTGCAACCAAAGAAACACATGCAACTACCATATTATTTGGTTGGTGGCTCCTTATATCCCCACGGGTTCTGTTTCGCCCAGTTCCATTGATCCCTGCACATCTCTTCAATTCCATATTTTGCCCTGAATTATACAAACACAGTAAAACATCTTAAACTACAATACACTCCCTTCCTCACATGAATCATTAAACTAAAGATTGACCTAAAAAGTGATGGCCAACCCGACTTGTTTTAACCCGAACATATAGCACTTGTTTTTACCCGTACCCATTATGACCCCTTACCCAACCAGTCCGTTTAGTGATAAGAAAAAAGAATCTAGTAGACCAAAGAAATACCATCAATTGGTGTCAATGGGCAAATAAGGATCAGACTCTAATATTGTCACACCCCAAAAATGAAATAAAACATAACAAAAAGGCATCTAATAACATACTTCCAATTTAGCTCCCTTGCAGCTTTGTCAGTAGAGGCATAAACTTCTGTTGCATCTCCTGGCCTTCTTGGGCACAGCTTAATAGGGATTTTCTGAAAATAGAAAGGTTGTTAGTGACAGAATGTACAAGTTTATGTGATGGATTGTGAGATAGAGATGGTTAAAGGTGCGAGGACCTTTCCAGATGCTTTCTCAAAAGCAGTAACCATTTCAAGAACAGAGGTCCCACGACCGGTCCCAAGGTTGCAGGCAAAACAACCTAAAGCGCATGATATATATGTCAGCATAAAAACAGTCTGGATGATAAATGATTACCATGTAAATAAATGACTATTGTTGCTGACCTATATCTTGATCCGTGAAAAGCTTTTTAAGTGCGGTGACATGACCATCCGCCAAATCCATAACATGGATGTAGTCACGAACCTGTTATCAATCATAACAAACCATATCATGTTTTATTAATACAGTTGATTTTCCCAATTCTGTATTTTCTGAGTATGCAACCCAGAGTGAATCTTATACTGCATAAATATAACTAAATTTCCAAATGAGATTTCAATTCAGTATTTACATACCGGAGTGCCATCTTTTGTGGGATAATCGTGACCATACACATTCAACTCGGGCAATCTACCAACAGCTACTTGTTGTATATAAGGCATGAGATTATTTGGGATGCCAATTGGATCTTCACCAAGTTTCCCACTCTCGTGAGCTCCAACAGGATTAAAGTATCTCAGCAATATTATTTTCCACTCCGGATCTGCAGTATGAATATCTCGAGCAATTTCTTCAAGAAACAGCTAACCAAGTCCAAAAAAAAAAAAAAACAGGCTACTATTAAACTTCAAGCTTAAAACTGACTTACACAACTACAATCAAGTAAATAAAAAAGGTCAAGATACAAGAATACATAGCATCTATAAGGTGAGTACCTTTGTGCGCCCATATGGATTCATTGCCTTCAATTCAAAGTCCTCAACACATGGAATTTTCTTGGGCTGACCATACACAGTTGCAGAAGATGAGAAAACCAACTGCACACCCAACAATCAAAGGTCAGTACAGATAGTAATCATTGCAAGACAAAACCAAGATTAGGGTTCCAAGTTACAACATCTTTATGAATACAAAATTGAAGGCAGATGAAAAGAAGAGTATTTGAAACCACTTATAGATTCAAGACAGACCTTCTTGCAATTGTATTTAGCCATAACTTGGTACAGGGTAATTGATCCAATCAAATTATTATCAAAGTAACGAAATGGATGAGCCATGCTTTCACCCACAGCTTTGAGCCCCGCAAAGTGTATGACAGCATCAAACCTAGATTACATTAATTTTAGGGATTATAGAATCCATGTCTTCATTCAATTACCATCTGTGTCAAATTTAAAAATAGCGTGTGAAAATTAACATACTTATACTGGGAAAACAACTTCTCCAAATCCTCCTTATTCCTGATATCACCCTGCAGCCAACAAGTACCACCAAATTCAGTATAAGATTAAGGAATTCTAACAAAAAGCTGTACCTGATTGCTTATGACATTATTAAGAAGTACTAACGTTCTTGAATGGCAAGGCTCATGAACATTAGCTGATTATGTAAGTAGCACAGATAAATTGCTTATTCACTATGGATATAGGGTTAGATTAGATGAAAGATACTTCTTGACTTGCTTATTTTCTAATCAAATTAGTATTTGATGATAAAACATACATAATTAATAGAGCACACAAGTACAGTAAGACTTTAAACTAAATATTGTAAGATCCTAAAAGAAACCTTTAAATAACATAAGAATTCGAGACTCAATTCTTTGAAGATAAGTTGTTGCAGGTCTTAGGGCACTGACCCTTCCGATTACCAATAATACACACAGAATTAACCCTAAACACACGATCATACAGTAAACAATCGCAAATTACAGCTTCGAACTTCTAAATCCACAATAATTCCAAAAAATTCATCTCCCTATACAAACTTATAAGACTACATAAGTAGAAACTCGCACAACTGAAAGTCAATTTTCATTTCGGTTCTAAAATCTATACAGTTTTCACATTACTCGTCAAGAACACACACAAATCCACACAAACTTCAATTAACGCTTGTATTCAGTTCATTTTCTCAGAATTTCTATAATTCTCACAAATTTGCACATCCGATAGTCAATTTTCGTTTACGATTTTAAATTTTCTATACAGTTCTCACATTACTCGTCAAAAACACACACAAATCCACACAAACTTCAATCAACTCTTCTATTCAGTTCATTTTCTTCAGAATTTCTATAATTCTCACAAATTTGCACATCCGATAGTCAATTTTCGTTTCCGATTCTAAAATCTCTACAGCTCTTACATTATACTCGTCTAAAACACACACAAATCCAGTAAACAAACAATCAGATAAAATCAATCAACTGAAGGAAGCATACCAAATGAAACTGAAGATTGAGTGAGAGCTGAGGACCGACTAGATCTCTGACTCGATGAACAGCTTCTTCAACGGAATTATCAAGGTTATCGATGATGGTGACCTTGAATCCTTGATTAAGAAGTTGAACGACAGTGTGTGTGCCGATGAATCCGGCACCTCCGGTGACCAAAATCGATGAAGCCATTGCAGCAATGGAAGAACAAACGGTTGTTTTCAGAGTGAAGAGAAGAGAAGAGATTGAGCAAATCAAGAAGGTCAGTTTGTTTTCTTTGGGATAAGCGCGCACTATATTTATAATACGTGGCGGAAACAAAAATAACTGAATACGTTACAGTATAACCATTTGTACAGTTGTAATACTGGACGTAATAATAGATGTTTTCGGAACCGGATCGTACAGTAAATCAAACGTGGTTTTTTTGTCGGACTGAATATAAGAACCGGATAAAATTATATTATTTTATAAATATATATGTAAATTTAATAAAAAAATAAAAAATATATATGAAAAACTGGTTCAACCGGTACAACCCCCGGTTCATCCGGTTCGACCCCCGGTTCAACCGGTCCGGTTCCCGGTTTGACCGCCGGTCCGACCACTGATTCAATGCCCAAATGGTTTTAAGCACTGAACCGGACCAGATTGGAGTCAGGTTCCCAGTCCAGCCGGTCCCATCCGGTTTTCAAAACAATGGTATTAATACCCGGGACGCGTCAAATTTGTTGATGTGAATATAATTAAAGTGTTAAAATTTAAAACCATTACGTTCTAATTAAAAGGGGTTTCAAACTCATGTTTGTCCAAAATCTTCATGGATGTTAAAAATGATTAACGAATTTCTTTTTTCTTACTTTTAACATTTTTAACTAAAAAATATTTTAAACTCACTACACTTGATTTAAAATGATTTTAATAAATTCATATTTGCCTATATGATATTTTAATTAAATAACCAGTACACATAGTCTTTTTTAAATTTTAAATTAATTTTTAGTTACTTTTTTATAGGTTCTAGCCATTTACAAAAATGAAAAGTATTATAAAAAATCAAAGTGTTGGTTACTTGAAAAAAATATAGTTTTTATAAAAGTGTATGATTATTTTAAAATCTTCAAATACAACCCTATGTGTTAATGTGTTATCCTAGTCTTTTATCCTTCATGAACGAAATTTTATCCAAGAAAATCTAAGTGTTGTTTAGAAAATAATATTTGATTATTTTTTATTCTTTATAGATAATATAAACTCATATGTGGGTTACTTATACATGTACCGATTTAATTGTCAAAGTAAGGTCTTGAAATTACAGTCTCAAGACTGTTTTTAACGAGTTATATGTATGTTGTAGGTTTATCTCGGGACTCATGAAATGGTTTTTCATAGGACTCAAAAATTTTAAACGCTAAATATTGTAACATCTCTTTTTAATAAATTAATTTTATGATATTTCAATAAAATCCTCAGCCGCTTAAAGGGATATTTCGCTTTCGTTGCCGTATACGACATCTCATTTTACATTCGTACGCATGAAATGATTGCATCTTTATCCAATATTATGTATATCGATGTAAAATTAAAAAGATATAAACCAATAGCAGATTTTACAAAATATAAAATATAAGGTGTGATAAGTACATGGTTGTGTCTCACTATGATTGGTTTAGTTCCCCACAACACCAAGAAAAACAATAACAAAAAAAGAAAAAGAAAAAGATGATAAAGGTACCCAATTTCCATTCTGCCTTAACATCATATGGAACTCCGTTGATCCAAATTGCAATTGGAAATTTTCACTTGTTGGCATACTACACACAATTTTGGAAAGCATTGTGCGTAATACTAATGAGGGTGTTCCATATATAGTTTTAATAGTTTTTAAGTGATCGACGTGATCAAAAGGATTGGACGTATATAATAATAGGCTTAATAGCTATAACTATGACGTTGTGATCAGAAGGGTTGGACGTTGATTGCTCCGGTGGAAGTCAAGAACCACCGGTATGAAAACTAGTTACAATAATTAATCGGGTCGAATTAAGCATATTGGCTTTTTTGATCTTGAGCTAATTATATTATCGAAGCATAGAAGTGTAGATAAAAATGAATCTTAAATTGTTAGTGAAAAGCATACATATTAGTTATTAGTGTTTCTTATATGTAGGTAAGACTCACGTAACATTCTAATTAAAATATAAATGAGTTATTGACTTTCTGTACTATGTTTTCTAAAGACTATTTGTTTAGATAAGATACTTGGGATATATATAAAAACTAGGAAAGCTACTAATGCCAAAAACAATGGATAAGATTGATAGGATAGTTCTCTTTTGTGTGGGTCCCAAAGGCCAAATCTAGTAGTAATATACAAAACATGCCATGAGAACCATTAATACTCTATTATTGACACCATTTGCAATTCCAAAAACATAGCTGTCTTACAGGTAAAAAAAACAAGTATATGTGACATTACTAAGTATCAAGTTCCACTAGTTGACTGTTTTGATCCGACCTGTTTTGACTTGTTATAAAAAACGTCTTAGTTAAAGAGGGACTTACATGTTGAAGTAGTCAGCATCGCGTTCGCTTTTGATGTTGAAGTAACAGACCCTGGGGTGCGACATCTAAACGTGGTTGGGTTGGGGCCCACGCGTCATTAAACACATAATCCAACCGTCTCACTAAAGAAGGATGAGATCTATGCAGCCAAGAGTCTAAACCAACAGTGTCCCTTGGAGTTCTTTTCCTTATAATAGATTCTTGACTGCTGCATTTAATAGAGATGCTTAGTGTAAGATCAAGGGGGTGAGAACAAGAGATTTGACCATTTGATTGCTTACAACTGTTGGATGTACTTAATAACGAATCATCGGATGAAGTCGCATGATTGAAATCTTGGGATGTTGATGGATCGACTTTATGGACTTTTGCATACCTGGTGAACCCAAGACATTCATCATTCGTAGTACTATATTTACGATTTCCAAGGGTCAGATCCGTAGAACAAGTGTTCTGTTCTAGTAATGACGTTCTTCTGTCTCTCTTTTTTGTTATACTAACCTTTGAGGATGTAGTTCTGGTAGGAAAAGCTGGTGGCATGTTTAGATCTAAACTCCTCTTCGTGCCATTCCAGTGATTCTTGATTGCATTGTCAGTTCTGTCGCCAAAATAAAGAAAAAATTAGGTGATGATTAAAATTATAAGTTATCTCAATATCTTCATGCCCTTCATTTGCTAAGGGGTAAGTATGTTGTAGAAAAAAGTTTGTTTGTTTCTACCTTCCGGGGAGAAATCGAGCAATTTCTGCCCATCTGTTGCCGTACAACTGGTGGTAATATGCTAGTGTTGATTCCTCATCTTCAGTCCATGCATCTTTCTTTATTGCTGGATCTAAATGGTTGTGCCACCTGAAAAAACATAGAATTTGTTACATGGTAATTAGCGACAAAATTTTACCAGTATAGCACCAAAACAGGGTATGTATTCATGTGTCTGAGATATTCGACAATAAAAAGAGCTTATCAATCATTAAAATGAGTGAACGAATAAATAGAGCTAACAGTTCTACCTCTCCCGGCACTGCTTGCCAATTCGACCAGCCAAATGTTTTGCAATTAGTGACCATTTCTTACAGCCATGCTTTTCAACCAACTCCCTAATACAATCATCCTCCTGAAAAGAAATTTAAAGATAATAAATATCAACCAATTCTCACTAAATAAAACAAACACACCAAATAAAACACAACTTCTTAAATTTACAAAAAATGATAGTGCTAAAGATACCTCTTTGGTCCAAGGTCCTTTAACAAGATCAGGATTAAGAACTTTTTGCCAACGATGCAAGCACTGAACATCTGTTCTTCCTGGAATATGTGCAGCTTCACAAGACAAGGAAAATAAACAAAAAACAAGGTCAAATATTAAAATAACTGGTATTGATTTGGTTACCCTTATCTCTGTTATGAAATGAATTAATTGAAACATGTAATATTTGAAGCAAAGAGACAGGCTGACTGCAAACTCACCTATTTTCTTCCAGTTTCTCCCATTGTACTTCCTCACTAGTTCAGTTAACATAGTGTCCTGCAATGCAAAACATAAGAGATGTTAGTATCCTGCATCTAGGTTTAAAGTGCAAAAAGATGTAACACATATTAGATGTTAAATCTACAGACTATTGGGGTATCAAACATGCATGCACACACACAACTAGTAACTGAAAGAGTATATACACTAGAATTTTAAGTGGTTCAGTCGGTGTGACCTATGTCCCCGGGTGCAACCAAGATTTGATTTTTATTTATGAGGTGATGAGAATTACAATGGCCCTAATATCTATTTATAATAATAAGAGTTGTAAAGGAAGAAAACATAATCAATAAAACATCTTCATTCCATAAACAACCCCACGCGTCTAGGGTTAGGGTCGCGTGCCCCTTGCTTTAGCCAAAGACTCCATACTCAACAAAAAATTTCAGTGAACATTATACATAAGTAAATCTAAAACTAGTGTACGCAAACTGCGACAATGATCTGAACTATCATATGGCACATTGAAAGAACAAGTGAATATGAACCAACGAACTAACCTCTTCATCTGTCCAGCCTGCTTGAGATGAACGTTTAATTTGACCACAGCTTCTACAAGCACACATAAAAACATATTATATCAACAATACATGCTGGAATGGAGAATTAAAGTGGTTTTTTGATCAAACACACTTCCAGATCCAAATAAATAAAAAAAACTAAATTTTTTACTCTAGATAAAGAAAAACTTAATAGTTAATACCATTATGTGTGTCAAAGCATACTTCCCAAATCCATATACATTACAATGACAATCCTTTCAAATCTTGAAAGATTGCTAGAAAAGGTTTTACTAAATTTAATGTTACTAGTCTAAAGTTATAACAATGATCAATGTACTCAATACCATCCTTTAATTCTTTCACACACATGAACTTGAGAAAGCCATCAATGGGCCAAAGTCAAAGACATAAAAACATTAAATCTTGGTAAAACTCAATTAATAAGCTTACCCACGACTGCAGTGAGATCTCGGAGGAGTGTTGGCATCGCTACTATCAGAAACCGATGAACACAAAGTGAATCCAACCTCTTTAGTCATCACGCCCGTCTATCCCAATATTAAGTTTAACTACATATCAACAATCAATAGAAAAATCAAACAATCATGCTTAACAGTAAAGAGAAGAACCCCAAACAGCAATATCAACGAACCAAACATGTACATATTTATCAAAAACCGATCACAAAAACTCAAGTACTGCTAATCCTTAATAAGAACTAGTAGTAATTGCGATCCCACTAAAGCATGCAGTTTTCTCAAAATTCGATTTAGAAACACTTCAAGCAATTAGTTTTTCAATACATGTCGAAAACACCATATCCATACCCTAGCTTCATTGATTCTACCACA
This sequence comes from Flaveria ramosissima, assembly GCA_025215565.1. Taxonomy (NCBI): domain Eukaryota; kingdom Viridiplantae; phylum Streptophyta; class Magnoliopsida; order Asterales; family Asteraceae; genus Flaveria; species Flaveria ramosissima. Next base: position 58,614,809 of record CM046038.1, read on the forward strand.
GTAATACAATCACCATTCAATCAATCCGCATAGCAATCGATGATCAAAAAACCAAATGTAAGAAAAACAAAAGCTTGAAAAGGGATAAAACAACTAACCTAATCTCTGTAACCGTCAAATAAACAACACAATGACATAAAACAAAAGAAACTATAGCAACTTTTATGCAAACAAATACGTGATGATCCGATCACCGATCACGAAGGAGTATTTATAGTTCAATATTTGGGGTTTTTAGTTTTTACGCGAAAGAGAGTGGACGTTACAAAATCATTGATATTTGGATTCTGTTTTTTTATGAAAATATTTTATTGCTAAGAGATCTTGTTAATAAATTATTACCATATATGAGAATAGATTATTATCGGAAAGTGTTTTAGTTTTTGGACTATTAATGGAAACTTTTTTTAAACTTAAAATATAATTAAAACTCGGCGTGTTGTCGCGGGATTTTTTGTAATATAGTAATTATTATCTTCCTCGTTCAAGATTTTAATTTTCAAGTGTAGTCAATGGTGGTTAACCACATTCGACTTAGTTACCATCTTTGTGTGTGTTTCTATCATTTGTGGTCTTGTAGTTTATACACGAAGGAAAGAGGACATTAGAAAATCATTCACATTTGGATTGTGTTTTTTTTATGGAAAATATATTCCTAAAAGATCATGTTCATATATTATATATATTTATACTACTATAGAATACATAAAGAGAAAATTACAAAAATAATCCCTGTGGTTTGATCAAATTGCAAGTTTGGTCCCCAGAATTTAAAAATTGCAAATTTAGTTCAAACATTTGAAAGTTTGTTGTAAATTTAGTCCCCACCGTTAGTGTTCGTTAGTTTTTAATGATCTGGGGACTAAATATGCAATATGGTCAAACCATAGGGACCAATTGTGCAATTTTCTCAAAAAATGAAAAAAAACTAAAAAAAATCAAATAAATATTTAAAAAACTATAATTAAAACTTAAAAGATTCAAATAAACTTTAATAAAGAAAATTCAATAATCGTTAAAAAATATAATAAAGATTAAAAAATCAAACCAAATTTAAAAAGTAAATAAAAGTATAAACAAAATGCATATAAATATAGAAAAGGAGAAATGAGAAGAATGCTTAAAATTTTATTTTTTATAATTATTTTTGATGAAGCTCACATGTCATGTTTAAATCAAAGAATCCAAAAACATTGTGAAAGTATAAATCTGAAAAAAGAAAAATGAAATCGAACCGTTTTTTTATTATTTTAACTTTAATATGATTTTTTCAATATTTATTTTGAATTTTATAAATGTTTATTTGGTCGTAGTTTTAAATTTATATTTGGTTTTTATTAAATTACTCACTTTAATTGCATACTTTTTATAATACTTTTCGCTTTCTCTTTTTACATGCGTTTTATTTTTAATTTATTTTATTTTATTTAATTTAATTTCTTTTGTTTGATTTTTTAACCTTTATTCTATTTTTTAACGATTATTGAATTTATTTATTAAAGTTTATTTGAATCATTCAAATTTTAAATTTAGTTTTTTAATTTTTATTTGATTTTTTTAGTTTTTTTAATTTTTTGGAGAAAATTGCACAGTTGGTCCCTATGTTTTGATCATATTGCATATTTAGTCCCTAGATCGTTAAAAACTAACAGACACTAACGATGTGGACTAAATTTGTAACAAACTTTCAAATGTTTGGACTAAATTTGCAATTTTTAAATCCGGGGACCAAACTTGCAATTTGATCAAATCACAAGGACTATTTTTGCAATTTCTCATACATAAACTTGAAACACAAATGTAATTTCACAAAAAATTAAGACACATTAGAGAACTTCTTAAGCATTAGATACAAGTGTTATATGCAATCATTCCTATTTTGTTCCTCATTTATTAAATTTTTTCTAATCAATACATTAAATAATTAATTCATATTATTAATACATTATTTAATAATATGAGATTATTTAATTCCTACATTATATATTTTATTATTTATAATAGTTTAAATTAATATTTAAAATCATTAATAAGTGTTATCTTATTTGAATACTTAACTACATAAGTAATAACAATACTTTTAAAATAATATTAATAATCTATATATGTTTTATCTACACTTTCTTTCTTTTTTAACTTTATTTAAGTTTTATATATAAGTATCCGAGTTTTGTCAAAATTTCTTTTAACCAATATATAATAAAGCTCGTTAATTATAATAAATTCACAATTTATGTATTCGTTATTTTTCTTATCTGTTTCGAGTTATTTATTTTTTATAGTATTTTTTTTCTATTACACTTTTTTATCAGTGTTTCGTACACAATCTTTTTTCGGGTGGTTAGTACTAACGTATAAGTTATCAGATTAAATCTTTCAACTTTTATAGCCTCAAAAACTATCATTGTGACATTCTCGTATACATTAAAACCGTACCGCTGGTCTAATCCGCTAATTACCATATATCAAAGTAGATTATTATCAGAAAGCATTCAGGGTTTTTTTTATTATTAGTGGAAACATTTATTAACTTAAACTCGTAATATTAGCTTGACGAAAACGAAATGTTCTATGATGAAAATGTGATGTTTGAATTTATTTGTAGTTAAATGAAACAAATAATATAATAAATATTTTAATATTTAATATTCAACTAGTAAAATGCACCCGCGCTTCACCGCGGGTTTTTCTTAGTACATCATCGTCATTTAGAAACCAAAATACATTTCAAAGCTACCTGCTATAATGTGTTACAAGACTAACACATACATATATAATTATATTGTTTAGTTTCTATCAATACGAAACTACAATGCAAGCGTTCTATTTCAAATTCTACCTCGAAAGTAGTATAAACAACTTTTCAACCTGCAATGACTGTGATAAGAATGAAACTGTGCAAAGTAATCATTGCTATAAAGAAACCTGAACTATTTTTTTGTGATGCATTTTGTTCTGTTAACCCATTTAAAAGTGTTTTTGGTTTAGAGACCACATTTAAAGGTTATATTTTAGTCTGTTGATCCATTAAGGTGCATTATCGGCTCTTTATTAAAAAGTTTTTGGTTATTACCACGTTAGTTTGTGAAAACGTTTTTGTAACCTTATAAAGTGTAGGTGTTAATTTTTGAAACACCACTCTTGAAGTAGAAAAAACAATCTTCAGATAAATTGCTAACTTATGTAAACGGGTCAGTTTAAGTTATGCATTTTATTGGACTCTGGTGTGCTTTGATCTCGCCTTGATCACACTTAAGGCTGTTACGTGAGCATGTAACTTGTCGGCTATTAGATGAGATGAGATTTGTAAGAAAACATTTATTAAAACATTAGATACAGTTCATATTAATGAATCTTTTGTAAATATTGTATATCACGCAAAATTACCTAGGTTGCATATAGTTAGAACCCTTGAATACAAATTGATCTAAAGCAACACTTTCTTCCCAATAAAGCCATGCAAAAACGCCTATTTATCATCTATCTATCTATATATGAATAAGAAACTTTCATGAATAGTGCCAGGCACAAACTATATATCTATTGGACCAAAATTAGTGACATTAAAATACTACCATACATCCTTTAAAGTTGCTCACAAATAGGTAATGTCGATATGACTTTTTTATTGTTTGTACATAATGTTAAAAAGAGACGACATGGGTACCTGAGTGCGAAACACAGACTGATTTTAGTAGTTAATAAATAAGTTACTAACTTTTTCTACTATGTTATCTAAAAACTATTTATATGAGGTATTTGGTATATATAAAAACTAGAAAAGGTACTTATGCCAAAAAAATAAATAAATATATAATGAACAAGATTTAAAAAATAACTTTTTCTACTATGTTTTTTTAAACTAAGTTTCATTTATTATGTTCTAGCCCCTCAAGTTTAACAAAATATACATTTTTCTATATAACACATATTTTTCTTTATTATATCTTTTAAAATTTAATGTATTATATAATTTTAAAAATGCTATTGTGAAATGTTTATTTTATTTAAAAACGGAGTTGTATATCACAATTTACAAGTTATTTAAGCATAATCATGCAATCTTTTAAAATTGATTAAACTTTTTGACTTTTTATATTTATTCTTTTTCCTAGAAGTTTTAAGACATATTATTTTATAAAAATCAAATTCAAAAATGTTTGTTTTTATCAGTGTTTTTTGTCCTTTGCGACACTCTTATTTTATCAACGTTACGACATAAGTTTTTTCAATAATTTCTTTTTTTACACATAAAGGTTCCGTATAATATCAACACCTTCACCAAAACTCATGAGTTTGTGACGGTTGTCTTTCCTGAACTAAAAGCTTATTATGAATCTGTTAATTGAATACCTTTGTTTCCTTTAGCACCAAGAATTATGCCTCTGTAATGATAATCTATATGATCAAATTTTTATAAACATCTATCTGTATCTAAGGGTGTTAAAAATAACCGAATCCGAAATATACGGCAAAATTTCGGATATTTCGGATATCCGTAATTCCGGATTCGGATAGTGATTTTGAGAATTTCGAATACTTCGGATATCCGAAATATTTTTATAAAAAATTAAAAATATGAAATAATAATTAAATACTGCGGATATTTTAATAGAAACTTCGAATATCCGAAAAAAATTTCAATAAAAGTTATTATATTGTTATAAAATTTATTAAATAATAATTTTTTTTGGAATTCGGATATCAGATATCCGAACGGATATCGGATATCCAAATCCAAATCCGAAATTTCAAATTCGGATTCGGATAGTGAAATCCACTATCCGAAATTTTCGAATATCCGAATTTGAACACCCCTATCTGCATCATATTAGGTTGTACATTATTGATAATGAGGTTTTAGATACGAATTAACTGACATAAAAAATGATGAAAATGTCACCTGGAGCAGATAAGTAGAATAAGAGAACTCCATTAGGAGGGAAATCCTCAATAGTGCCCAGAACCTGTCATTAAGAGCACAAAACAAAATTCAGATGCCTATAAATTGCACAACCTACATTACTCTTGAAACAAATGTTGGGTAAAGAAAAACTTGTAGCATTTACCCACATATTTCTCTGATTTTAATTTGTTGAATGAGCTAACAGTCCAGTCAAACATACGAGTAACATCAGGGTAGGAGTAAAGCCAACCGTTATCTTGAACGGGCGACAACTGATAGTTACTTGTTCTATTTTGGGAACTGGAATGAAGTCACATGAGTAAAAATCAGAACACCACCTCATATAAAACGATGAAGAGCAAAAATAGCAAGAAACATAAGTATGCTTTGTTGATGAAAATGGAGTTACCGTGATGATGCTATAAGAAAATATCTCTTTAGACACTTCCGTGTATAAATTTGCCTCTTCTGCATTTCGACCTGTAACGATTACCAAACATTACAGAAATACGCCTAGATATTTAATCCATTTTATGAATGGATAACAGTCTGGTTGTAACTATCAGTTGACCCATTTCATTTAGAACTTTTGACCCATTTCAGTCTGCATGTCGGGTCACCTTTGACCCATTTCATTTAGAACATTTTTGAAAGTGCCGACCTCACCAACTAGATATAAAATAAAATGAGTTAAATATATATATGTGTGTCTATATATATGTATAAAAAGGAAGCAAAAGCTTAAAAGTTGTGTAAAACATTTCTTGTTGTGTCCACTTAAAGGGCTTGCATTCATAAAAGTTGTGTCCACTTTTAGAAAATTAGTTATTTCTTGAATCAAAAGCTTCGGTTCTTTGAAGTCGGTATCCTGTAACAATATCATTTCAATTTACAAAGGACACTAAAAATTACAATCGTCAAGCTTATGAAAAGATTAATTACCTGACATGTCCTCTTGTGGTCTACAACTAACATTTTGAGTTGATTCACCAACTGATAAATAGTTCCTTACCCTTGAAGATCTTTGCAGCCGCCTACATCAAAAGGTTTATTAAAATAAGCCTAAATCTTGAATGAAAACAGTGATTTTAAACTTTGAAACCATCAATAACTGTAGTCGCACCTTTTGCTTGGGTTTGATTATTTTAGAAGAACTGAACCATTATATATTACCTAATGATTGTTATAAAATAACATTTTTTACCAGTGAAGCTTTTACTTTGCTGTTACCCTTTAAAAATTGACCATCGTATCTGTCTTTGGAAGCAACAAATTTACACCAAATTTGAAGATGTAAAGCCCTAAAGGTGTGTAATTTGATTCTTGAATAGGATCGATTGATCCAAAATTTGAGCATCTGTATTAGGCTTGAAGCCCAGATGGGGCCTTCCCTTCAATGGGAAGGACGCCACAATTCAGGTGAAACCGAACATTACTTTTGGTTATATGTTATAAATCTGTAAACGAACGTCTCTGCTATGAAAAATATTAAATGAAGCATGTAATACTTGAAGCAAAAAGAAAGCTTGACTGCAAACTCACCTATTTTCTTCCAATTTCTCCCATTGTAAGTTAGCATAGAGTCCTAAAATGCAAAATATAAGAAATATTAGTATCCTGCATCTAGGTTTAAAGTACCAAAAGGTATAACACATAATAGATGTTGAACTTACAAACCTCAATGAGCATTATACAAAACTAAATCTACTACTAGTGTAAGCAATGTGCAACAATGATCTAAACTATTATATGGAAAGAGAACAGATAACAAATTGTCTTACATTAAACCATCAAATATAACATCAAAAATATCATTCACTAAATATTTTTACATTTTACCCTCTACGTGTTTTTTTATCTTTTTGAAACGCTCAATTGCATCTTCATTAGTAACTTTCGAAAGTTCATCTATTCTACAACACAAATTACACAAGCGTTCAAAAAATCATAGTTTCTAATAGTTTTTAATCCTAATATAACAAAGAAAAAAACAAAAAGCAACTAATATAAAACACTACTTTATAAAGAATGAAATGACACCTACTTCTTTCTACACCCACTTCTTGGGTTCTTTGTACAATCTACTAGAGTCAACAAGAACCACAACCTTAAACTCATTTACCCAATACCCACTGTAAACTTGCGAAGCAGCTGAACAAACACAATTAAATAGAATTCAAGTCTCAAACAAATGAAAGCATGAAATGGAAGTATGAAATTAAGATTGTTGATTGAAGAGGAAACTAGAATTTCAATTTGGAATTCGACAGGGGAGTGAATACAGACCTGTGGCCGTGGCAGTGGGCTGTTGCTCTTCACCCTTCTTCTAATTTTGTTTCTTTCCTGATGGGCCCCATCATATAAAAAGTGTGCCCCTTAGAATAATTTTTGTTGGGCCTACTACATAACTTTTTTAAAAAATTTACATATGGATTTGGGCCTCTAGTAATTCTTGACTCTTGATTGCATAGTGATGATGTTCTTCCGTCTCTCTTTTCTTGGTATACTAAGCTCAAAGGACGTACTTCCAGTGATTCTTGATTGCATTGTCAGTTGTGTCATCAAAATAAAGAAAAAAATAGGTGATAATCAAAACTATGTGTTCTAAATATCTTCATGATCTTAATTTGCTTAAGTGTGAGTATGTTGTAGAAAAGAGATGTTTGATCGTACCTTCCAGGTAGAAATCTAGCAATTTCTGCCCATCTGTTGCAGTAAAACTGGTGGTAGTATGCAAGAGAACAGATAACAAATTGTCTTGATTTTTGCAGCCAAAAGATTAACCAAGAAAGCATATATTTCGAATGCAAGAAGGCTACATAGCTACCAACTCACCTCTTCATCTGTCCAGCCTGCTTCTGATGAACGTTTAGTTTAACCACCGCTTATACAAGCAGAAATAAAAAGAAAGCATATCAGTTATCTTGCTGGAGTGGACAACTGGTTTCTATTTAAGATCACTTCCTAAATTCAAATAAAGAAAACTAAAATTTACTCTAAACAAAGAAAATTTTTAATACCATCATATGTTTAGAAGCATTGACCAATTTATAAATACCATCCTTCTTTTACCCGTCTGAACTTAAGAAAACATCAACTGGATCAAATTTAGGTCAATGGAACATTACATCTTGATTAAATTTAACTTAAGAAGCATACCTGAAACTGCAGTGAGATCTCAAAGTGTTGGTATCACTGCGTGTGTCGTCCCACCTTTCTTCCAGCCATCACGTCTGTATATCCCGGTTAATATACTTAAGGAAGTCAAAAAGGGCGGAGAAACCTTTGTGGCTGTGCTGCTAGGACCTACATATTGACAATCAATATAAAAATCATAATAAAAGAACCCCCAAACACCAAAATCAAGGAACCAAACATATGCATATTTATGACAAGAGAAAAAGGAGGAGATAGTGAGCCGGTCATCGGCAGATCTGGGGCAGTGGTGGTGTTGTTCGTCGGCAGAAAGGGGTGGTGTTAATTGTTTTCGAAGGCGGTTTTATGTTTAGAAGCCATGTTTTTTTCCTATTTCACTGTTTTTCAGGCGGTTTTCACTAAAACCACCTTCAAATTATAAATGTCCACCTCTCCAAAAGAGCAATTTACACGCCTATGGATGTTCCACTTTATCAAGTGTCCATAGGGCTAAGAACATAGCTGATAAATTTCAAAAATTATACTACGTGAGAGTTAATTGTGCGAGATAGTTAGCCAAATAATCCAAGCTTCTTTTCATAAGATAATTATTATGTAAATGATGATTAACAGTTTTATCTTGATGCACCTTGTAAGAAGTTTGTGCTGCTAAGATAAATCTCCTGAAAAAAAATATTTCATGCGTTAGAATATAAGATATATTATGAAATTAAATCTACTACAAGTGTATGCAAACTCCAACAATTATCTAAACTATCATGTGGCACATTGACAGAATATAAGATATTTTATCTTACTTTTACAACCAAAAGATTAGGCAAGAAAGTATATCTCAGAGCTTCAAAAATAGTACATGGCCAGCAACTAACCTCTTCATCCGTCCACCCTGCTTGTGATGAACGTTTAGTTCGACCACTGCTTCTACAAGCAAATATAAAAAAACATATCTGTAATCTACTGGAGTGCACACGTTGTTTATATTTAAGAAATCTAATATCATTATCTGTTTAGAAGCATGCTTCCCAAATACAAATACATTACTAGGAAACTCTGTTCTAATTTAATCGAAAGGTAGCCAGAGAAGTATTTATAAAATTTATAGTACTAGTTTATAACCAATTTATAGATAACATCCTTCTTTCACTCATATGAACTTGGGAAAACTTCAATGGGATCAAATTCAGGTCAACAGAACATTACATCTTGATTATCACCTTAAGAAGCATACCTGAAACTGCAGTGAGATCTCGGAGTGTTGGTATAACTGCTATCAGAAATCGATGAACACGAGGTGAATCCAATCTCTTTAGTCAAATCAAAGGTGTGTCGCCTCAGCTTTCTGCCAGCCAACACTAATGTATATCCTGGTTAATATACTTGAGGAAGTCAAGAAGGGCGGAAAAATCTTTGTGGCTGTGCTGCTAGGACCTACATATTGACAATCAATAGAAAAATCAAAAGAAACAAACATATGCATATTTATGACAAGAGAGAAAGGAGGAGATACTGACCTGGTCGTCGGCAGATATAGGGTAGTGGTGGTGTTGTTCGTCGGCAGAATGCAGAGAGTGAGCAATGGAGTACCGGAGATGGTATAGAAACTAGAAAGGTGGGAAAGAGTTATTAATTTAATGGCACAAGGTTTTCTGAAAGCAGATTTATTTTTAGAAGCGATGTGTTTTTCTATTTCATATTTTCGAGGTGGTTTTCACTAAAACCGCTTCAAAATATAAATGTCCAAAAACTCCAAAAGAGCAATTTACATGCCTATGGATGTTCAAGTTTATCAAGTGTCCTGTGTCCATTTGGGTAAGAACACAACTGATGAGGGATGGCATAAATTTCTTAAATTATATTATGTGAGAGTGATAGTTAGCCAAATACTCCAGCTATATAGTTTGAACCAGCATATAATGTCATTTTACCTATATTACTCAAGCTTCTTGTGATAATGATTAACAATTTTGTATTGATGTACCTTGTAAGAAGTTTGTGCTGCTAAGATAATATCCTGGAAAAAAAATATCATGTGTTAGAAAGTTAAGAATTGGGATGCATAAGAGAAGAAGAAAAAGAAGCAAATACATGCATCTACAGAAAACCATTGCATCATCTACAATTCTCATAACTTAGTAGGACATGAAAACAGAAAATGAATGCTTTAATTGTGACATAAGTCATTTATAGACTGGTCTCATTAGATAGGGTTGAGTAATGACATGGTTTGATATCAAAGCTTTTTACCCGAAATTTACTGCCCCTTCGAAGATCAAAGAATCTATAAATCACAGTTGCGACCAGTAACTACTAACAATAATATACCAAAACTGAAAACGATTACATCATAAACTTAACCTGTGGTTGTAAATATGCATCCTTTGTTCTTGGATCCGCAACCATCACCTGCCCTCATTCACCTCCAGGTCATGCCTACCCTTCAATAACCCAAGAGTCGGTTCATTAACATTTTTGCCAGATTTGGTCCTTTATCCAAAAGGAATCAATTTAAGTACCTAATTTCATGTAACAGTCTTATAACAAAAGAGATGAAGTCTGATACAAACCCACTGTTGGGTCCGGGTTGATCTGGGTCAGATCTGACCCAGTTAATGTTTAGTTTAAATATTAGTGTTCCTGCATTTTTAATGGGGTGGATGTTTTTGTTTATCAACTTGGGTTTTTACCTTTGTAATTGGAGATTTAGCCTATCTCGAGTAAGGCTGTTTGTTCTATATTTAAGCATTCGATTTACGGGTTCTAACAAAGTCTCTTCCAATGAAAACTGAAGAATTAACTGGAAAACAAAGTCTAAGATAGTTACCTGATCTAGAGGAACATATTTGAAGAGATGATGAATCCGATCAACATATATGACCTTTGTCCACGTCTATGAGTATATATTAACTTAATACATTTTATGTCTAAGAATATTTGACTACTTGTGCATACCATTTCATCGACTAAAAGTTGCATTATGCATATAGCAGTCTTTTGTCCATAGGGTGGGTGCAAGACTTTAATAGCCTGCGTATAGAAATATCCACAACATAAGTTCAATTTCATTAGAAAAGACGCAGTAAATAAAACATATGAACTATTAATACTGCTTACATGGAGATGACACTGGCTTTTCTTACCAAGTATTTGATGTAATTTCCACATCCATCCTAGATGTGGTTGCCTGTAAACTCCATGAAGTTAATCTTGTTTCATCATTTACACAATAAAGATAGAATTAAAGAAAAACGAATTATGATAACTGCTGCTGCAAAAGTCATGGGCCGGACATTTATCCTGAATAGTAGACTAAAAAAGAGAAGAAGAAGAAGAAATTGTAAGCTAAGAGTACTTGAGTAGCCATTGTGTAAATTTGTTTGCAAGCATCCAAATGGTTTCTAATGCAAGCCCTTCAATGTCAATTATGTATATAAAGAGAGATGAAATAAAGATTAAGATGAAGAGATACAATGCATACCGACACATGTAATGATGCCACAAAGTGGAGGTAAATAATTGTATATAGATTCAGGATCAAGGTCTCAAACTCCTGCAAATCAACATTTAAGATTTAATACACAATTTATGCACCAATAATAGTTGAAACCACATGCATGAAAGTAAAAAAAATAATAATAATAACTGAACTTTTAGAAGCCTCTTTACGAGCAATGTTGGCCTTCATTAGACCAGTGACAGCTTCAGTAGGCTCTATTTCAGCAGCACTAGTATAGTAACTGATCCTAGTAAACTCTTTGCAGCTTTTATATCCCTACTGATGATACTTCCACCATGAACCTCAAACTATCATTTGATTATTGATGTAAACATCTTTTTCATGTTTGCTCTTTGGTAGGGCCATTTCCTGCACAAGAACAACTAAATACTCATCAATATTTTCAACAATCCTTAATTGTATAGATTATTAAAAAAGTATGTGGAAATTTCCAAATTTTACTCTCCCTTTACGATCACTACCGGAACGGTCATTTTGACTTCTCTTTCACTTTGTCCCGGTAAAAGTTCTCTTGGAAGAACGTCCTCAGTGGTCCGTTTCTTTCACTTTGGACTTGACTGTTTCTTTGATAATGTAATAGTTTGTATACAATAATTCACTTGAGATAGATATGCTTGAATGTGCTTATCATGCCCAGAGCAAATAATTCCAATGCATGTATATTCAAATGCTTACCTGGTTGGACTCAAAAGGTTGACCGCTTACTCTATTTATCAGATATTTTGCTCTATCTTCTTCAATACGAAGATTCCTAAACAGAGACAAAAAGTTATCATTGCAGATATTTTGCTATATCTTCTTCAATACGTTTTACAATCCGATGGTTGTTAAGAACAAAAGGAACCAAACTTTTTCTATAAACAGTGACCATGATATATGTTCAGATAAATACATACCTTGTATATAAAGTTAGAAAGCAAACCTCTACGATTTGATTGCCCATAGCCAGAGTAGTCGTAGTTGCGTACAATCAGTTTTTTTATAAATCTAGTATGTTATTTTGACCCAAATTGATCACATTTACACAACACTCATAACTGATTATTGCAAACTCAAATGGTGATAATCATACATCCAAGCATCCCATAAACTTCAAAAGCATGCTAAAAAAGGAAGAAAAAAATACAAAAGTCATCTCTGTTTGGAACCAGGGTTGGTTCCACATGATCAATTCTGATACAAAAATTTATCATTGCAAAATATTGCCTTCTATAAACACACCTAATATAAATTTCTCGAAACTTCTCCTTTTAATGGAAAAAATCATCAAGATTTGAGATTACAATAGCGAATAGTTGACCAGATCATATGGATAACCACATAGACTCAAACACAACTTGAAATTTCACAGATTGCAAATCATTATAACTTACAGACTACTTACTCTTAGGTAGTTAGCGAAATGCTTCTGCTTAAAGAGCTTAAATTCACCAATTTGAGTCCAAGTTTAGTACTTCAAGATTCTGCAAATTAAGCAATAAATAAAATCAAGATTTGAAACCTGGTTCAAAGAAACATAATAGGTTAATCTGCAACATATGTAATCATGTAAATGCAAATTGATTTAAGTTAGTGATTGGTTTAGTATAGTAACATCAAAATTATGAAACAGAACAAAAAAATAAATTAAGCATACCACCATAGACGGCTTGTATCAGTATCATTACTGTCAACAGGAGATAACAATAGTTCATGTGTAATTTGAGAGAAAAAGGAAATAACCCTAGTTTTATGTCCGTTGTGTAATTTGAGAGAGAGATGGGGGGATATTTATTTATAGTTCATATTTGAGGATTTCTACACGTAGGCAAAAGGTCGTTGGTAAATCACTGATATTTGGATTCTGTTTTTTATAGAAAAGATATTCTTGTTAGTAATTATTACCATATGTCAGAATAGATCATGGAAAAGTAGTATAATGGTTTTTTTATTATAAATGGAGATTTGTTAATTTAAATTCGTTGTAGTAACAAAATATTCTACAATAAAAAGGTGATGTTTGAATTTATTTGTAGTTGAATATTGAAACAAAAATATTTTATTTTAACACGTTTAATTAGCCGAATGTTTTTCTTGTTACTTTTATGTATAAAGTGTTTAATCCAATAATTTTTAGTACATATAAAACATGTATTAACAAGAATTAATAATTTGTATGTAACATGTTATAAAAACTTATAGTAACAACGGTATAATCTCTAAGTTAAGAATACGTACTTTGACGTAGGATCCATTTTGTCGTAATTTTAATTAATTATTAGGTTGGTATATTATAGGTTTATTTTGAGTTTTTTAGGAAAATATAGTTTTTATATTTTTATTATTTAATGTGGCATCAAATGTTTATTAAAAAGTTGGATATTCACTTAGAACTAGTATTAAACCCACCGCGTTGCAGCGGGGGACGTAAAACCCTGTCAAGTAGCACTAACGACGCACCATCGCTAATTACCACTTACACCGAAAAAACTCGTATTAAAAAAAATAAAAACTAAAACGAACGAAAAGTAGGCGTAAAAACGTTGAACCACGTAGGCAAAACATATAAAACAATAGCTACGTTGATACAGAACCAGTGCGTTGCGAATGGTCGTTAAACGGGAAAAAATAAGGGTAAAAACATTGAACCACGCACGTACGCTACCGTGAGTTAACTCGTGAAATTTAGACCGAGACCTAAAACAAAAAAAAATAAAAGATATAAAAAGTATAGAGAGCCAAAGTTAAAAGTAAAAATAATGTTGGGGTTAAATTGCAAAATACGTAAAATTATTGAATAAAAAATAAATAAGGATTAAGAAAAAGACAAAGATAAGTACAACCCACTATACATAATGTGCAACATCCTAAGCATACTAAAGTTAGTAATTAATAATATACTAGAATTAAGGTCCCCACGTTGCCGGGGGGGGGGGGTTAAACCGTGTCAAATGTCATCGTAATGTCACACCACTGCTAGCGACCATCAATACCAAAGTTGCGGTGTGTTAATGTAGATAAATTAGCCGAAACGTAAAATATATAAAACTTTAGCCAAGTTGATCTAGGACCCTCAAGTTGCGCCAAATATGTCAAACGTGAAAAATAGCCGTAAGAACGTTGAACTAGACATGAACCACACATGCAAGTTGTGCACTACTAACTTGCAAAACTTTAGAACAAAATGTAAAAATTGAAAATTTGCAAAAAATTAAAAGTATAAGGGATTAAATTTGAAAATAAAAAAGTTGTGAGGCCAAACTAAAAAAGATAATAAAGGTTTAGGTTAAAACAAAAAAAATCATTATTTTTTATAAAACCTAAACATAAAGTGCAACACTATATGCATAAGGTACAACACCTTATGCATAAAAAATTGATATTTAGTATATTATAAATATAATCATATATAATCATTAAAATTCAGTATTAAAAATCAAAATAAGTTTAAAGTCAAATTGGTAATGATAAGCTTTGTATAGAAGGATGACATAAGGTATTGTGATTGACAAGTTACAAATGTATAGTTATATACCTTTAACTAGTTTTAGTAAACCCGTGTGTTACACGGGTTGAGTAAATAAGGTATTAATATAATAAAATTTATTAATTATAAAATAATATTATAAGATATGTGACAAAAATTATGTATGAGATATGACTATAAGTAATAAAACAGTGATATCAACTTTTTTTTTCTAAAAAAATATTTTGTTCTAAAACAAACCGTATAAAATGTCATTGTTAAAATTTTCCTTATTATAACTCCTAAATTTAATTATTTTTGGTTTTAAAAATTTGACTTTTTAAAAATACCAATTTTAAAATATTTATTATTTTTAAAAAAGTTTTATGCTTTAGAAAAATTTATTAATTTTATAAAAAAATTATTTATTTAGAAATAAAATTAATAAATAGATCTCTTTCTTAATTTATTAAATCTAAAAAAATCTTAAATAATATTATTAGTAATGAAGGTAATTATTTAATAGGAGAGAGACGCGGAAAATTTTTAGTGAGAATAATTGTGGTGTTGTCACGTATCATCTTAAGATACCCTTTTATTAGAGTAGGAAGATAGATTTAATTAAAGAGTTATACCGTAATAAAAATTATTATAATAAAACTGGATAAAAAACAGAAAAAACGTTATCTAATAAATTAAAGAAACCACTTATAAAATAAAATAAAATATTTCTAACAAAATAAGAACACGTTTCAAAACTTAGTTAAAAACATCTTAAATTTTAAAAAATAATGATTTTGTGGATGGTAACAAATAAAAAAAAAGAAAAAAAAGAGATGGTAATGAAATAAAAGACAATTGAAAATATTGATGTCTAATTTAAATACTTTTTTTAATAGTATTTTATTTAAATTTCTAAACCAATTCTTTGTTTTTACTAATAGTAGTTTCTATAGAAAAAAACATATAAAACATTATAATTGGTGTGCCTTTAAGTGGTACTATACAATCTTAAAGTAAATATTTATTTTAGAATTATGACTAATTTTGTCTTTCAAAATATAAAAATTTGATAAGATATTTAATTTTAAAAATTAACCAATAGAGTTTGGTAGAAGTAAAAGTAAGAGATATTTGTTTTTTAGTTTAAGATGGAAGGTTTTTAATTTATATCCAGTTAATTTTGGAAACAAAATGTGTATTTAAAAGATTTAATACAAAAATAGTAGATTTAATTCTTTTGGGCGGGAAAAATATTTATTATTAAATGTCAAGATGACATGTGGCATTAGATGTTTCTAAAAAGTGACATGTGACAAGCTTGAAACCTTAATGACATAAGAAAACAAGAATCGATCATCTAGAAACCATGTTAACGTTATTACTTGAGAAGCTCTTATGAAATTCATATCCCATCCAAAAGTATATTGAACTTATTTTTTTATGTTCGTTAAGCCGAGTTTCGTATTGATCAAAAACTTGGTAAAATATAAAGGTTTATCAATTAAAATTCGGAACTAATGATCTTGTACCCTTTGTCAAACAACACATGAAATCATGAATCATGAAACTTAACAAACTTAAGCATATCAAAACATCAAAATTAATCTTGTTGAATTCAAAACGCCTCCAAGAGCTCACATGCGAACGTGAAATGAATCCAAGTCCCCTCATCTCCTTGAAATTAGTTCCTTGTGATTAAATTTCGGGACGAAATTTCTTAAAGTAGGGGAGACTGTAACATCCGCCATTTTTCCAAGTTAAAACCCAAACCCGAACTCATTTTGAGCTTCCATTATTAATTTACTTAATAAATGGATCAAATACATTAAATATGTAATCAACTTATTGATTGATAAATAATTATTTTTCATAAAATTATAAAGTTTATTAATCATGTTACAAAAAATAACTAAATGGAAAAGACTTATTAAAACTTATAAAGTTATAAAATGAATTTTAATAAACTTATATAAAGTTTTATTAGTAATTATGAATTTTAAATACTGAAAATAAATAATCAAATTATAAAGTTTATAAGTTTTATAAAAGTTATAAAGATTAACAAATAAATAATTTGATTGATTATTCAATTTGATTTTATAAAGTCTACAAATATTTTATAAAAAAAGTTGTTAAAATTAGAGCCTTCGAGAATTTAAATTTTAAATTATAATTATTCTTTTATTTATTTAAATTATTTAACTTTATATTTATTTCAAATTCCAATCATAACCCCCTTTTAAAAGACTTATAAATCACCATTAACACCATTCATAATCTCCTCCTAACCTCAAGTATAAAAGCAAGGCTTAGGCCTCACTTTTCATTTGTTCATTCTCTAAAAATCTCACTCTCATATCTTTCTTTCATCTATTGGTTATGAACAATTTGAAGAATTTTATTTTACAAGAGATTTCAAGAATTCTTAATACTAAGGTAATCTTTTATTGCTTTTATATTATACATTTTAATCATCCTAACATCCAATTGTTTTCATGACTTTATGTTCTTACTATTATTCTTTCTTCTACTAAATCTCTATTTATTTTAATCATTAACATTTTAATAATCACTAACCTTATAACAATCACTAACATCCCTAAATTAAGCTAACAACATACTAACATAAACAAAGAATCCCGTTTGCATATGGACGGCTATGCCGCCGCATTCGGTTATTCAACAAGATTATTGTTCTAAATGATGGCTATGCCAAAGTATTATAATATTTTTATAACTCAAATAAAGATTAATATACCATATATTGACATAATAAAATGTCTAACCCGTTTCATGCTTTAACGATTTTAAAAGTGCACATAAGTGCCTTACTACAATTCTGGCAGAATATAATGTTACTTCAACCGACCATAACTTGATCATAACAAACTAAATTTGAGTAAAATCAGACTCCAATATTAATTTCATTGAATTACCTTTTCAACGACAGTTTATACGTCTTCAAACTCAATCGGACGACTCAACAATAGCCTTTACAAGATAAGTGCGCATTTCAGTACCTTCTGTCTTGTGCTGCTTGTTTGACCTATTTAAAGATCTTTTCATAAAATTGTTGCTGAATGAAAGCTGTCCGGGAGACTTTGAACTAGTCAAGTATAAATTTTTATAATTTTGTGAAACCGTTTGCTATTTTAAAAACCTGTTCAAACAAGTATCAAACATTCTGTCCAGAATCTAAAATTGGTACAATAATCGTTTATCAATCTACCTTTCGCTTATTGGTATTCCTAAGCGTCCTAACTTCTCGTAATGAATCCCAAACTCAAGTTATTGTTTCTTTTTATCATTTAGGACATCACCTTTTACTCTTAAACATCCAAGCTTTCTTATGTACTCTACAACCATCACTATTATTGTGAGTTTTCCAGGTGAGTATTTCTATACCTCTTTTTCATATTTTCACACTTTGGGGTGAAACATGTTACTTTATAAATATTGCACTTGTAAACGTTTGATTCTTGTAAACCTATGGCAATTTACTTGTATGTTGTGGTTAGTTGAACTTTGTGGCTACCATGTAATGTCGAATATATGTACAATCATTAACTATTGCTACCCTAGCGAAGTCATAGATCTATGGGCCAGACAAGCCTGCTTGGTTGATCCAAATACACTTAGCTAATCTTATATACTTGTAAACGTTTGAGACTTGTAAAACTTTGTCAAGGTTTGATTGTGCATTCTGTCTTACATCCCTAGTTACTTTGTTCTCTAACTTACAACATGAATTACCATCTTTTATATACTTATGTATTGCAAACTATGGAAATTTCACCAACTTTCAAAGTTTACCTTTTATTTTTAACATGTTTCAGGAAGAACTCAAGCTTGATCGTCATTTTTGAAGTTGTTCACACCTAGGAATGGACCTAGTTAAATAAATGAATAAGTTTGTTATTTTTTCTTTATTTGAGACTTATGTTTGTAATATTATCTTTGAAACTTATGAATAATATTTTTGGATTTAATAATAGCGTTATGTGGCTGTGAACGATCTTAACTTTCACTCTTCGACGTTTCCGCCGTCAAGGTTGGGGTGTGACACCTAGTTACCCTTTTATTAGAGTAGTAGGATTTTATATAACTATTAAATTTATTAAATCATTACTAAATATAATTTATATCATATAAACTGGAATCTATTGTTCATTATTTTTGAAACTAAGTTATTTTTCTTGTCAAATTTTCGAAAAAAAATTAAAATAACCTAGGCCCAATACACTGCAAATGTTTATGCTTCTTTGTTTTTGTAGTCCAACCACTTGGATTGTTCTATATTTCTAACATTTTGATCCACAAACATTAACAAATGACAAGACATTAAAACACTAACAAAACATTTGTATTATTAGACCAAGATTACAAGAAAATACATTACGCATCAAATTTATTGATTCACCATCCAAAATACGTTTTATATCCATAAAAAACACAATAAACCAAGTCTATATAGACTCGTATCCTTTTTGGATCCCGTTGAAATTAAGGTTATACTTTGCTTGTTCTGGGTAGAACACTCAAAAGTTTTCGAATTGAGGTTCCTTATCGTTCTCATCAAACATGGCAAACAAGTATGTCTCTATGGTTCTTCCTGGCCTCTTAGGTGTACCCCATGGCACGTGTGCAACCATGTTTGTATATATGGTCGCGCATTGTCAAATGTTGCTCCAAATGCACATGCTGATGGCCATCTAGTTTCTAGTCTTGCACCATACAATAACAAGTTTTTATCTTACAAAATCAAGGCATTGTCGCTTAAATATATATTTTCTTTTTATTATAAAAGTATATGCTTATTTTTAAATCTTCATAGATAATACAAACCCATATGTGGTTACTGAGAGTATTCACAGCTTGTTCTCTATTTTTATGTGAGTAGATGCCCTATATTATAAAGGATGGTTATAAGTGGTTGTGGGCAAAGGAGATGGAGAATTTATAGGGGTTGTACATTGTTTTTCTATAATTGAGAAAATACGATACAACCCTCCTACATTTTTTAATATTTATAAAGTGGTTGTGAGTGTATGACAAAGAAAAGATAATGATAAAGTTATGAAAAAAATAGTATTTAATTAGAAATGAGAGAGAAAAATAATGTTTTTTTATGTAATTATAAGGATAAGAATGAGTGATGCATTGTGAATGCTCTAAGACAATACCAACTTAATCTTCAGAGTAAGGTCAAACTGCTTTTAACAAGTTATCTCTTTGTTGTAGGTTTATCTTGGGACGCAAAAATTTGACATGATCCTTTCAATGACACATTGAACATTATAACAAATCTCTTTGATAAATTATTTTTATGATATTTCAAAAGAAAAACTCTGGTATTTTTAGGGATATTTCTCTTTCGTTGTTTCATAAGCTGTATACGACATCTCATTTCCCATTCTCTATGTTTTCAGGTATATTGATGTTAAATGGAAGATGTACACCAGTAGCATCCTTTACAAAATATAAAATACAAGGTGTGATAGCTACATGGTTGTGCCTCATTATGATGGGTTTTTGTTCCCCACAACACCACATTAAACAATAACACAAAAAGATTATTTATCCAGTTTCCATTATGCCTAATAACTATATAAGATGTAAACACCGTCGCCGACTATATGATCATGCACATAGCCTAACACCATAGGGAACTACATTGATACAAATTGCAATAGAAAATTTTCTTGTGGTATACTCCAATTATGTACACACAATGTTGGAAAGTATTGTACACAATACAAACCAAGGTGTTTAATATATGATTGAAATAGTTTTTCAATGAGATATTAGGTTTTAATAGTTTTTAAATGAAATCTCAAGTCAAAACTTAAAACATGTTTAATGAAATTTATAGAAATTATAGAAATATGTTTGAAAGTGTAAGGGTGTCTATGTAAATTTGTTTTGTAAAGATGGTGGGGACCATTTTTGATCTACATTGGCGAGAATTATGCTTATTTCCTCGCTAAGTTGGCGAGAAATGAAGATAGTCGGCCCCACTTTAAAGATGGTCAAAATTTACCTTTATATTAATTAACATAGAAGTAAACAGTTATTTTTTGTTATTCCTTTTTATGCTTATTGTACAAGTTGTTAATGCATGGGTTTTTCTTTCTTTATACACGGGAATGTTCTCCCATTTGCCACATATAGTGGCCACCTACCGCCTTTAACACCCATCTTTCCTTCATTTTCGGCGGTCTCCGCCTAGGCCGGCGCTTTTGACGGTGGTACAACTAACTAATTGCCGTGCATGCTTCATACCAGGAGAATAAGTGGCCGGAGGTGGTTAGCGATTGCTTCCGCCACCGGCTTTAAGGCAAGTGGCCATCGTCGTTGGCCCCTTTCGCGCTATGTTGATAGTGCTTTATCTTCATCTCAATCATGTACCTTTTCATCATGATCTACTTTGCCTATGATGTTTGGTGAAACTAATATTTATCTTTATAACAATTGATGTCGATGATGACGAGGCTGAGTTTATCGGAGATGTTAGGATAATGATGAGGGTTTGTTGTTTCTTCGGCTATGATGATATTCGAAAATGGAGCCGGTTGTTAGGCTTGGCAGCCATTTCTAGCGTGCACCTCAACCGGGCTTCCATTCTGAGCAATGTTTTCATCATCGGATCGAACCGGCCAATCCGACCGGATTTCGGTGTCGTTGGCGGTTCGATCCACCTTGGTTCCTTTGTAACTCATAAACCGACCGGTTGGAAGCGGGATTTGGTGAACCGATTGGCCCAAACCCGAACGGAAAAGGTCGGATATGCTACAACAACACCAGATGTGCTGCAGTAACAGTGAACGTTGAAGTTGCTGCAACAATGGTGGACAACAGAGCGACAACAATGGTGAATATCAAAGCTGCAATACCGGGGCGAATGTTCTTTCTTGCTCCAATGAGATGGTGAAAGAGATGATGGAGAAGATGTATGATTGTATTTCTTGCTTGAAGGAGATGGTGTCCCATGTATATTTTTGCTTGAATAAGATGGTGAAGGATATGGTGAAGATGGTCCGGGAATTATTTTTATCATTGATAGTTGTGATAAAATATAATAATAATAAATTTACTTAACGCATATATAATATTTTTAGTTTAAATTGTTTAATGGCTTTGAAAACAAATAGTTCAAATCTATGTACATTTAATTTATTAGATCAGTGATAATTTTAAAACTCAAATTTTTATATCTTTGAAATGTTAAGGTTAATAATGTACTTGTCCGCTTCATAAATCGGTTTGACCGGTCCAACCAATAAAGCAGTAAGACGTCCGATTCGACGCTCGATCCGGTTCCAAAAACATTGATTCTAAGCATTTATCTAATTGTTTATTTACTCTTATGGCATGAGGTGAGTCCTAACTGGGTGTAGGATGGTGTGTCCTAATGCGATAGAATGTTCGACGTCGATGATGATGATGTGTTCCTCTAAGACTCTTAAGCATCCGTGTGATGGAATGTTCGATGTTGATGACAAATATATGTTTATTTGAGACTCTACATTGTCCTTTTGTTTCAGTTGCTCGGGCTCGGCACCCATTTTTTGCATGCAACAGCAAACCGGATATGTGGTTGGTTGTACATAGCCCGTTTGAGATTATTGTCTTCCTAGATTTGTGTTCCAATAAATGGTTTGATGCTGTGATGATGACAACATAAATTTAAATTTATGTTATTTCGTCCAGACTCTGATGCACACGCGCAACGTGCGTGAAGGTAAAACACTAGTTATATTGATAAGTTAAAAAAACAATGGTTAGATTGGTAAATCAAAGGAAGGGGTTCTATTTTTCTTGAATGTAAGAATGGGGAGCAAAGGTTGTTGACTGATATTCTTTACATCCCATATTTAAAGAGCAATATCTTCAGCATCAGGCAAGCAAGCTGAAGGAGGGTGTGAATTAACAATTAAACAAGGAAATTTCTCTATGTTTGAACTGGATGGGACTTTGCTAACGAAGACTCACAGATCTCCTAATCGCTTGTATAAAACCAACCTAAAAATCGGGTCACCAGGTTGCTTAATAACCAAGATTCATGATGCAGCTTGGATGTGGCATGCCCGCCTTGGGCATGTAAACTGACACAATCAAGCGCTTAGGGACGAGTGAACTAGTTCATGAAGTATCGGCAATTGACCACTTCTAGAGCTGCAAGACCACTGAACCAGGTTTACGCAGACCTGTGTGGGCACATAACACTCGCCACCGAAGCTGGAAACAGATATATTTTGCTGCTTGTTGATGATCACAACAGGTTTATCTGGCCATTCATGTTAAAAACAAATAATGAAGCACTTGAACGATTCAAGATATTCAAAGCTTTAGTTGAGAACAAATCTGTATGAATTTTATGATCTCCTCCTCACTGAAAGGGAACCAACAAACTTCAAGGAAGCAACAGGGCATAAAGAATGGGAGCAAGATATGGAAAGTGAGATAGCTTCCTTTAAAAGATGCAACACTTAGGAGTTAATGGACCTACCCACAAGACATCAACCCATTGGTTTAAAATGGCTTTATAAAACTAGAAGGGATGCAAATGGTGTAATTATTTTGACGAGGTATTTGCGCCCGTAGCTAAACTTGAGACGGTCAGACTCATTCTAGCATTAGCAGCACAAACGGGGTGGAATGTTCACCACCTTGATGTTAAATCGGCGTTTCTACATGGGGAACTCAAGGAAGAATTGTTTGCAACACAACCATAAGGCTTTGTTAAGAAAGAAAAGGAGCAAAATGTGTACAAATTAACCAAAGCTCTTTACGGCTTGAAGCAAGCTCCACGAGCTTGGAATACAAATTTAGATGGGGTTTTAAAGGAGTACGGATTCCAAAGGTGCAAACTTGAACAAGTTGTTCACACAAAAAGAACCCATGAAGGTTCATTCCTAGCAGGGATCTATGTGGATGATTTGATTGTAACTGAACATAACATGAAGAAAATTCTACAATTCAAATGACAAATGGAAAATAAGTTTGAGATGAGTGATTTGGGTTCACCCTCCTATTATCTCAGGCTAGAAGTGACGCAAGGCAATGATAAAGTAAAAATTAAACAATCAAGCTATGCAAAAAAGATCCTACAGTGTAATCCACTAAATACCTAATGGAACCGAGAACGAAACTAACAAAGGAAGATATCATGAGCAGTGTACCGAAAAACAATAGGATGCCTTCGGTACATGGCTCATACGCGGCCGAACCTTGCATACTTAGTTGGATATGCAAGTAGGTACATGCAAGCCCTTAAAAAACTACCCACTATCAGGCTGTAAAACAGATTCTCGGGTATGTAAAAGGAACTATGGACCTGGGCATTCACTAATTAAGGAATGGAAGTAATAAACTGCTGGGATTAAGTCAGAGCAGCCCTTTAGACATTCCAGACGATGGAAATGGAACCATGGGGCAGATATTTTACTTTGATGTGCTCTCAAAAGCAACCAATAATTGCTTTATTGTGAGGCCGAGTTTATGGTTGTGCAACTTAAGTAGCCCATCAAGCAAATTGGCTAAGGGGTTTATTAGTTGAAATTACAAGAAGTAAAGAAGTACTTGTACTCATAAAGGTGGACAAGTAGTCAGCAATCAACCTGATGAAAAATCCCGTCTTTCATGGAAGGAGTAAACTTACCTAACATACGCCATCACTAAATACGAGAGTGTGTAAAGAAAAATCAAAGCAAAGGTTGATTTCATTAGTGGGGATCAACAACTAGCTAAAATTCTCACGAAGGCTCTACCAAAGAGTAAGTTTGCTAAAATCAGCGTTGCAAAAATCAGTATTAATCACTGATTAATTGGAAATCGGCCTCTCACCTTGTAATTTTTTGCTAATCGGGCAATTAATCGCTTGGGCGGTCAACGGATGTCAAAATCGGACCTAGGCGGTCATAATCGGCCAAAAATCTGTGATTCCGGCGAAATTTCAGTAGGGTTCCGGAAAGGTTCCGACGACTTTCCGCTAAACTTAAAAAAATCCAGCCAAAAATTGAAAATTTCGGCTTAAACTTGGAAATTCCAGCTAAATATCTGTATTTATATATAAAATTGAACTTTTTTATTAAATTTACATATAAAAAAATATGTGAATTTATATACAAAACTAAAAATTATATTAATCCAGGTTACTCCTGCTTAATCGCTAGTCGGTACCCCACTGCCCGACTAACGCCTAGCGATTTTTACAACACTGGCTGAAATGAGAGAACTATGACATTAATTAAAGTTAGGGGTCTATCTTGTAATTTAATATTTGTCATTATCCGGGTAAATTATGGGATATGTCCAGATAGATTAAAGCTTTACCTCAATCAGATTTGAGATAAGCCTTGGTGATTTACAATTATCTCAAAAGGATTTGAGATAAAGCCTAACTTTTAGGAGTTAAATAGCTTGATGGGCAAGGCTAATTAAACTATATATAAGGATAGTTTTTACCCATTACCCAACCCTGTAATGACAAAACCTATAATGACATGATGTAAAAATAAACAAGAAACACTCCCTTTTGAATTCTGTTGAGAATGAAAAGCCTACATCTTCGAGTATTGTGGGTCTAAACTCCATGAGGGACCTGCACACGACGTAAATTCAAGCATTAGTAAACTAAGCCCTCATGATAAGATGCATTCTATTTAGAAAGACAAAAACAAAATAAAAAACAACTCCCTTTTGATGTCTGTTAAGAATGAATGCCTAACAACATTCTAGCGTAGGGGTGGTGTGTCAAGACTGAAATGTGACTCCAACAATGACCTGCACACCGAGTAAATTCAAGCATTAGTAAACTAAGGTGTGGTGTGTCAAGACTCAAACGATGATTGCGCACGTAACAGTAGCACAAGCACTCCAGATTGAGGGTAATACGTGAGAAATAATGCAAAAAAAGGAGAGACCAGGTAGCATTACTGTAATCAAATATTAACATAGTATAGCAACACTTGAATATACACAACTACTACAAGCTAAAGAAAATAATTAACTTTACCTCCCAATAACACATAGTGGCAAGCGAGTCTCGAAAGTTCTTGAATTATCATCAATCCCAAAGTTGTCTCTTAGCTTAACCTAAGAGGACAACCAAACAGATTTATAAGAAAAATAATACATGTGAAAATAAAATTACATGTACAAGAAAAAATAAACGAAAGGATTTAAGTACCTGCTAAAACACCTTGTCTTGACACTGATACAGATTGTGAAACTTCTCAAATTTGTTCAGCAGTATCAGATTTGTATTAAAGAAAGAAAAGCTAAATACAACTAAGAATTATATACCAAATTAAATCACATTTTTGTACAACAGAGATAAGAAGCATTGACTATCTGAATCGACATATTAAATAGCAACACCTATCAAGCGAAGAACGAACCTGGGCGATATAGTTCTGCCTGACGCTAGAACTGCACAAAAATAAGCATTTTGAAACCTAAACCTAGCATGATTGGTGACCACCTCTAGAAAAATCATTCTTTTCTCAGAGCTTTTTCCACCAAACATTATATTTCTCCATCACTTCTTCAAAGGCCTCAGCATACCAAAGCCCAAAAAGGAGTTGCTAGAAATTAAACTCTCAAAGTGTAAAAGATAAGTTAAGTTCCCTCATTTGCATATGTTTACCACAAAACAATCAAGTCGTAAATACAGGTTATTACCAGTTTAGTAGGATGAATAAGCTTATTAGCTTAGGAATGATTGAAGAACATAGTGAATATTGAGAGGGAGTGTTAAACGTGGCAACATCATTGGGCGGATAGGTCGATCTCATGGGGTGAACCTGATAATTTTTTTTGACAGATAATAAACTCACCTTCAATTGGGCATGTGAGAATGTGCAGTAGATATTGAGTTATTGGCCATCGAAGCGCCCCAATGTGTTTGGCCACCGGGTCAGCTGGTGTCGACGTTCTTGCAACAGCCTAGGGCTGTAAACAAGCCGAGCCGAGCCGGCTCGAAAATTTCAACGAGCTCAAAACACCGGCTCGAGTTCGGCTTGTGAAAAGCTCGTGGCTCGTTCGAGCCGGCTCCATTTAATTTTTTTTAATTTTTCACATTAATTTATATGAAAACACAAAAAATATATATTAGGGCTTTTACATTTTGTTGGGTATTCCTTACTTATGGTAACAAAGATCATTATTTTGAATATAAACAATTTACTATCATGTTATATATTTTTATAACAAAATACTTAATGTTTCTAAAAAATAATCCATTTTTATTTTTAAGAAACCTTTTTAAAATCATAATATAAAAAATAATAATCATAATAATAGTAGTAGTAGTAATAATAATAATAATTATACTATATAAATACATATATATACATATATTATATGCACCGAGTCACGAGCCGAGCCACGAGCCAAGCTCGAACCGAGCTAACCCCGGCTCGAGTTCGGCTCGTTTAGAATTCGAGCCGAGCCGAGCCGAGCCGGCTCGTTTAGATTCGAGCTTTTTTCGAGCCGAGCTTTTTTCGGCGAACTTCGAGCCACGAACTTTTTGTACAGCCCTACAACAGCCTAAGTCTAATAATTTTTTAAATAAAAAGGAATAGTAAATTAGTGATGAGAGAAAACTAATATAGAACAAAGGTTTATCTATATATGCATGTATGGGTGTGTGTTTGGTGCAAAGAA
This sequence comes from Flaveria ramosissima, assembly GCA_025215565.1. Taxonomy (NCBI): domain Eukaryota; kingdom Viridiplantae; phylum Streptophyta; class Magnoliopsida; order Asterales; family Asteraceae; genus Flaveria; species Flaveria ramosissima. The sequence goes on from CM046038.1 coordinate 58,642,502, forward strand.
CTCACCTCAACGGCACAACATCTTTAGGTTCAACTTTTCTGGTTTTCTTGGTTCATCTGCTTTCATGCCAGCAACTGCCTTCGCAGGACCTACATTACTAGCAGCCGGTTTAAATAGTTATGAGAGAAAACTAATATTAACACCAAGAGTTGGGATTTATATACTTTAAAGAACAAAGAAAGCAGAATGAGATAGAAATTGGTGAAACTCGCAACATATAATAACCTTACGAATAAAAACACATGCTGTAGCATTTAGACATTTTCCCTTTATCAAGTTATATAAAAAAACATAATTACTAATGTTTTAAGTCGCATTCCTTTCTTCAAATTATCTAAAAATCAAATATCAGATGGATGTAGGCTAGTATTATAGGTTGGGGTTCCATGTCTCATTAGTACTAATGAAATGGATAGAAGAGAAAGACTGCATAACCTGATCAAGAAACATAAATTGGTCGGAGCTCTTTAAGAATGACAACGTGAAGTTTCCCCGAAACATTGTGTATGTGTGCTTACAAGCCACCAATGAATATTATCTATCACCTTAGTTTGCCAAGAATAAGTGAAGTAGAAATTGGTAATGCAACAAATCAGCAACCCTAAAAAAACAATTAAAAAAAATATTAAACTAGATAACAATAGAATAGTTACTTTAATTAATAAAAGAGAGATCACTTTGTGCCTCAAGATAGATCTCACCTACACAAACTTGGGTTTAAGTATGAGAATGATTATCACATAGACATGATTCATAATAACATGTGTTAATCAAATCAAACATTAAACAATCACATCATTTCTTTCTTGTCCAAATCAAATCAAATACTTCACGCTTAACTTTTGTTGGTTTTTTCTTGTGCACATGAACTTTAAACTACTTCCTATCCATCAATATATATGCCTAAAACATGCATTAAATCCCATACGATCACATTCCTCAACTTAATACTATTTCGTCCCGAAAAAGAAATGTGATGGGATCATAATTAACGTGTTAACCTTGCTCACACTTCATATCACTAAGGAAAAGTACTAATGCTCTAACCTTGATTGTTGGTATATTGTCCTTCTTAAACCGATACCCCTTTAGGTCTCAAATAATGCCTTGTGCTCGTGAATTTAGTTTATACTTACTCTGATGGTTTAATTGTCCCCACACTTAACTTACTCAATAAAACCTACCCAACCTTGAGGTTTTCAGAGGATTCACCAAACCACAACTTGATTTGGCCATGCACCTCTAATAATGACACCATGAGTAAGTAAGGCACCTTAAGGTAATGAGGATCATATTGATGATTTTCAGGTCTTAAACGCCCTAATTTGATTTTCTAATCGTCAATAACACCAGTGATTTTTCTTCTTTATATACATCGATTCATGCTAAATACCAGCATAATGACACAATGAGTAATTAAGGCAACTTAAGGTTACGAGGACCATATTGATAATTTTCAGGTCTTAAACACCCTATTTTGATTTTCTAATCCTCAATAACCGCAATGATTTTTTTCTTATTTATATACATCCATTCATGCTTAATACCAACATACTGACACAGTGAGTATTTAAGGCACCTTAAGGTTGAGGATCATATTGATGATTTTCGGGACTTAAACACCTTATTTTAATTTTTTGATCCTCAATAACGGCAGTGATTTTTATTTTTATTTATATGCAACCATTCATGCTAAATACCAGCATAATGACACGGCCAAGAAGATTTGGGACGCGCTAGAACACCGGTTTATTGGCGTCGAGCGAGTTCAGGAAGCTCGACTTCAATCCTTGCAGGCTGATTTTGAAACAATGAAGATGAAGGATGGAGAATCAATCGAAGACTTTGCGGGACGGCTGACTTGGTGGGTCTCAAAGGCAAAAAGTGTCGGGGCTGTGTTTGAAGAGGTAAAACTAGTCAGGAAATTCCTTAGATCAATGCCTGACAGATTTTTACCCATAGTCGCCTCTATAGAGTAGTTCGCAGACTTGAAAACCATGTCACTACAGGAAGCAATTGGAAGGCTTAAGGCATTCGAAGAGAGGGTTAAACCGGGGAGCAACTCGCAAGGGTCTAAACCTGAGCAACTACTCCTTTCATATGAAGAATGGCAAAATAAATAAATAAAAAAGAACAATAGGGGTGTAGGTCGTGGCCGAGGTAATGCTCAAGATACTCGGGGTCGTGGTCGCGGCCGTGGCGGATCAGGTGGTCAAGGCAGAGGTCTTGGTTAAGGCCAAAGATCGAAAGATGGGAACCAAACTTGCACAAGCCAAAAGAAGGATGTTCTAAACTCCAATTTTTCAGGTGTGATGCATTTGGACATTTTCTGCAGATTGTCCAACAAGAAAAAAAGGAGGAAAAGGTCAACTTGACACAGGCCAATGCTGATGAGCCTGGACTGTTCATGACCATTGCAAGTGAAGATCAAAAGGAGCTGGTATACTTGAATGAAGAAAAAGTAATCCCGTCCAAGTTTGCATCAAGTACCAATGAAGAACTTTTGTGGGATCTTGACAATGGAGCATCAAATCACATGACAGGTAATGGAAATCTTTTTTCAAAACTAGACACGAATGTTGGAGGAGAAGTCCGATTTGAAGACGGGTCATGCGTTGAAATCAAAGGAAGAGGCTCCATCTTGCTTGAATGTAGGAATGGAGAGTAACGTCTCTTAATTGACGTATACTTCATCCCCTACTCAAAGAGCAACATAATTAGCCTTGGGCAAGCTACTAAAGCTGGATGTGAGGGATAGTTTTTACCCATTACCCAACCCTGTAATGACAAAACCTATAATGACAGGATGCAAAAATAAACAAGAAACACTTCCTTTTGAATTCTGTTGAGAATGAAAAGCCTACATCTTCGAGTATTGTGAGTCTAAACTCCAAGAGTAACCTGCACATGACGTAAATTCATGCATTAGTAAGCTGAGCCCCTCGTCATAAGATGCATTCTATTTAGAAAGACAAAAACAAAAACAAAAACAACTCCCTTTTGATGTCTGTTAAGAATGAATGCCTAACAACATTCTAGCATAGGTGTGGTGTGTCAAGACTGAAACGTGACTCCAACAATGACCTGCACACATAGTAAATTCAAGCATTAGTAAACTAAGACCCTCATGATAAGATGCCCAACAATGACCCACAAGGAACTCACCTCAACATCTTCATGTTCAACTTTTTTGGTTTACTTCGTTCATCTGCTTATTGACAACACCGTCCATTGTAGGTTCTACATTAATATAAGAGATAAATATAAGAGAAAACTAACATCAAAACCAAGAGTTGGGATAAATATACTAATGCTCCAACCTTGATTGTTGGTATATTGTTTTTTTAAACCCATACCCCTTTCAGTCCCAACAATGCCTTGTGCTCGTGAGTTTAAATTATAATTACCATGATGGTTTGATTGTCCCCACACTTAACATACACAATAAAACCTACCCAACCGTAAGGTCCACAACTTGACTTGGCCATTAAGGCAACTTAAGGTTATGAGGATCATATTGATGATTTTCGGGTCTTTAACGCCCTATTTTGATTTTCTGATCCTCAATAACCGCGATGATATTTTTTTCTTTTTTAAATACAACATACTGACACAGTGAGTATTTAAGGTACCTTAAGGTTATGAGGATCATATTGATGATTTTCGGGTCTTAAACGCCCTATTTTAATTTTCTGATCCACAATAACGAGAGGGATTTTTATTCTTTTTTATATACATCCATTCATGCTTAATACCAGCATAATGGCACGGTGAGTATTTAAGGTACCTTAAGGTTATGAGGATCATATTGCTGATTTTCGGGTCTTAAACGCCCTATTTTGATTTTCTGATCCTCAATAACCGCGGTGAATTTTTATATATATATATATCCATTCATGCTGAATACGAGCATAACGTTAATATTTTCACTCCTATTTTTAATTTGAGTGCAAAACAATAAAAAGCATGTTGTGTGTGAAAGGGAATGCCGACTCGCAACCTATTTGGTCGGGACTCAGTTTCTTAACCATGTATATTAAGATGGGAAGCTAAACACATCCATATATTAGTTAATTTACACGAAGGACATTAGGGTTCTTTCTTTGGGCTGAGCCTACCAACACATCAAAAATGTTTTGCATTTTCCTCCCTAAAGATCCAATCCATGTATAAGAAACAGATGCCTAATATGTATGCATTTAACCTAAGTTGATCCTACATAGCAACATAAAGATAAAACACACCAAATGCAAAACACACATCATTAATACTAATAGAATAGATAGAAGAGAAAGACTACATAACCTGATCAAGAATGATCACCAATGCTTTGCTCAATGGGAACAACCTCCAGAAACTTAAAGTGTTGAGAGCTCTTTAAGAATGACAACGTCAAGTTTCTCCAATGGCTTCTCTAAAGGCCTCGTACCAACCGACTATAGAGAGAAACAAAAAAATGATATTCAGTACAAGAAATATAGAACTTTAGACTAATTTGCAACATGAACAAGCATTTACTTTGAAATGTCTGCCAAAATGAGACAATCATGCAACATTAGATATTCTACTCAAACTACCATAAAAGTATGTAAAAACAAATTACAGAACTACCAACATGAGTGTATTGAAAACAAATTTACAACACCTTGAAAATGCACCAACCAAGCGAAAGTCAAAATTCTTTATGTCAACTTCTTGGCTACTTCAACAATCACTCCTCTTCCAACAGTGGGTCAACCCACAACTTCGTTGAAGATTCTTTGGTTTGACAGGCGAGTCTTCCCACACAAAAGGCGCCATCTTTTGTTGTGAGTACTCGTTTTGATTGACAGTGGGTCTGATACGAATCCAGGCAGCCAAGATCCTAATCGGGTGGGGCTGTTTACCGGGTCAAAGGGTCTTCATGGAAATCAGCCTAGTGGGGTTAGTGGGTGAGTTGGTCATCTAGTGTTTAGGAAGAAACTACAGCTTAACTGCCATTGTTTCTTCATATTTATGTTTAATTTCTAGGATGTTTGTCTTGTCTTGTTTATTTCAAATTCATCTAAGTATTGTTTTTACTAGAGATTTGCCCTTCTCGAAACGGGCCGACTAGTGAATTTCACCTTCGTTTGCATCTTAGTTTTCTGGGTTCTATCATCTGGTTTCATAGCTGGGAACACTACAATGGCTCCCTCAACCCGCAGTAACCCAGAAGGAAGTGGGTCAAACCTGATCCAGTTGCGGTTCAATTGGCTGTGATCCCAGCTCGCCTAGAATCCATGGAATCACTGAAGGAGGATGTTGCAGCTCTCAAGTCACACGCAGAAAAATCCAACGGGGGAGCAGGAAGGTATGAAGATGGTGAGACTTCCTGGAACCATAATCAAACCACCCGCCCTCGAAACAAGATCGAATTTCCAAAATGCAGCGTAAGGGATCCACATGGCTGGACACTTGAGGCTGAAAAATATTTCCGTTATTATGACACACCTGATCATGAGAAGGTGGATGTGGCTTCGATGCATTTGGAAGGCGACGCGTTGGATTTCTACTCCTGGCTTTCGGTCGATCGGTCTATAGCATATTGGGAGGAGTTGGCTCAGGCCTATGTAGTATAAAGCAAAAAGGTTCGGTTCAAGAGTATCGTCAAGAGTTCGCAAAGAGGTCTGCCCGGATTACCAATTGGCTCGACCACTGCCTCTTGGGAGTGTTTTTGAACAGGCTGAAGGAGGAACTAAAATCTGATGTCCGCATCCACAAACCTGAACAGTTTATAAAGCTATGAGTTTAGCATAGAGTTCGAATCAAAGGTCGATTGTAACCAAACCGAGCAGATTTTGAAGTCGACTGCTGCTACTATCAAACCAGCAACTATAACATCAGCACCAGCAGTCACCACCACTCCAGTTGCATTTCCGAGGCAGAGAAACAGGCTAGGTACGTTAAAGGAGACTAGGAGAGTGTTTCCGGTGTGGGGAATTTTATATGGTCCAAGGCATAGGTGTAAAACTAGCTCCTTACAACTGTTGGAGGCTAGTGATTAGCGCATTCATGATCATGCAACAGATGCAGAGGATACAGGAGAGTTGGCTGAGGTTAGCCTACATGCCATGATGGGCAGGCCACATCACCCAACCTTGACCGTGTCGGGTTTGATCAATTCGTCTAAGGTATCGTCCTAATAATTGTGGCTCAACCCACAATTTTATTACCGACACCTTGGATAACTGGGTTGGTCTCAAAGGCAAACAGTGTTGGGGCTGTGTTTGAAGAGGTAAAACTAGTCAGGAAAATCCTTAGATCAATGCCTGACAGATTTTTACCCGTAGACGCCTCTATAGAGCAGTTCGCAGACTTGAAAACCATGTCACTACAGGAAGCAATTGGAAGGCTTAAGACATTCGAAGAGAGGGTTAAACCGGGGAGCAACTCGCAAGGGTCTAAATCAGAGTAACTACTCCTTTCATATGAAGAATGGAATGGCAAAATAAAAAAAATAAAAAAAAGAACAATAGGGGTGTAGGTCGTGGCCGAGGTAATGGTCAAGACACACGGGGACGTGGTCGCGGTAGTGGCGGATCAGGTGGTCAAGGCAGAGGTCTTGGTTAAGGCCAAAGATCACAAGATGGGAACCAAACTTGGACAAGCCAAAAGAAGGATTGTTCTAAACTCCAATGTTTGAGGTGTGATGCATTTGGACATTTTCTGCAGATTGTCCAACAAGAAAAAAGGAGGAAAAGGTCAACCAGAAAAAAGGAGGAAAAGGTCAACTTGACACAGGCCAATGCTGATGAGCGTGGACTGTTGATGACCATTGCAAGTGAAGATCAAAAAGAGCTGGTATACTTGAATGAAGAAAAAGTAATCCCGTCCAAGTTTGCATCAAGTACTAGTGAAGAACTTTTGTGGGATCTTGACAATGGAGCATCAAATCACATGACAGGTAATGGAAACCTCTTTTCAAAACCAGACACGAATGTTGGAGGAAAAGTCCGATTTGAAGACGGGTCATGCACTCATGCGTTGAAATCTAAGGAAGAGGCTCCATCTTGCTTGAATGTAGGAATGGAGAGCAACGTCTCTTAACTGACGAATACTTCATCCCCTACTCAAATAGCAACATAATTAGCCTTGGGCAAGCTACTGAAGCCGGATGTGAGGGATAGTTTTTACCCATTACCCAACCCTGTAATGACAAAACCTATAATGACAGAATGTAAAAATAAACAAGAAACACTCCCTTTTGAATTCTGTTGAGAATGAAAAGCCTACATCTTCGAGTATTGTGTCTAAACTCCAAGAGTGACCTGCACATGACGTAAATTCAAGCATTAGTAAACTGAGCCCCTCGTCATAAGATGCATTCTATTTAGAAAGACAAAAACAAAAACAACTCCCTTTTGATGTCTGTTAAGAACGACCGCCTAACAACTTTCTAGCATAGGTGTGGTGTGTCAAGACTCAAACGATGACTGCGCACGTAACAGCAGCACAAGCACTCCAGATTGAGTGTACTACGTGAGAAATAATGCAAAAATAAGGAGAGACCAAATGGCATTACTGTAATCAAACATTAACATAGTATAGTAACACTTGAATATACACAACTATTACAAGCTTAAGAAAATAATTAACTTTACCTCCCAGTAACACATAGTGGCAAGCGAATCTCAAAAGTTCTTGAATTATCATCAATCCCAAAGTTATTACCAGTTTAGTGGATCTTGGTAGCTGAAATTAACACGTAAATATAGAACTTTCTTCTATATTAGTTTTAACGTTCTTGCAGCAGCCAATGCCTAATAACTTTTCAAATAAAAAAAATAATGACGAGCGAAAAGCTGAAAACTAATATAGAAGAAAGGTTTAACAATATATGCTTGTATGTGTGTGTTTGGCACAAGGAACTCACCTCAACATCTTCATGTTCAACTTTTTTTGGTTTACTTCGTTCATCTGCTTATTGACAACACCGTCCATTGTAGGTTCTACATTATTAGCAAGAGGTTTAGATAAATATAAGAGAAAACTAACATCAAAACAAGAGTTTGGATAAATATACTAATGCTCTAACCTTGATTGTTGGTGTATTGTTTTTTTAAACCCATACCCCTTTCAGTCCCAACTAATGCCTTGTGCTCGTGAGTTTAAATTATAATTACCATGATGGTTTGATTGTCCCCACACTTAACATACACAATAAAACCTACCCAACCGTAAGGTCCACAACTTGACTTGGCCATTAAGGCAACTTAAGGTTATGAGGATCATATTGATGATTTTCGGGTCTTTAACGCCCTATTTTGATTTTCTGATCCTCAATAACCGCGATGATATTTTTTTCTTTTTTAAATACAACATACTGACACAGTGAGTATTTAAGGTACCTTAAGGTTATGAGGATCATATTGATGATTTTCGGGTCTTAAACGCCCTATTTTAATTTTCTGATCCACAATAACGAGAGGGATTTTTATTCTTTTTTATATACATCCATTCATGCTTAATACCAGCATAATGGCACGGTGAGTATTTAAGGTACCTTAAGGTTATGAGGATCATATTGCTGATTTTCGGGTCTTAAACGCCCTATTTTGATTTTCTGATCCTCAATAACCGCGGTGAATTTTTTTCTATATATATATATCCATTCATGCTGAATACGAGCATAACGTTAATATTTTCACTCCTATTTTTAATTTGAGTGCAAAACAATAAAAAGCATGTTGTGTGTGAAAGGGAATGCCGACTCGCAACCTATTTTGGTCGGGACTCGGTTTCTTAACCATGTATATTAAGATGGGAAGCTACACACATCCATATATTAGTTAATTTACACGAAGGACATTAGGGTTCTTTCTTTGGGCTGAGCCTACCAACACATCAAAAATGTTTTGCATTTTCCTCCCTAAAGATCCAATCCATGTATAAGAAACAGATGCCTAATATGTATGCATTTAACCTAAGTTGATCCTACATAGCAACATAAAGATAAAACACACCAAATGCAAAACACACATCATTAATACTAATGAAATAGATAGAAGAGAAAGACTACATAACCTGATCAAGAATGATCACCAATGCTTTGCTCAATGGGAACAACCTCCAGAAACTTAAAGTGTTGAGAGCTCTTTAAGAATGACAACGTCAAGTTTCTCCAATGGCTTCTCTAAAGGCCTCGTACCAACCGACTATAGAGAGAAACAAAAAAATGATATTCAGTACAAGAAATATAGAACTTTAGACTAATTTGCAACATGAACAAGCATTTACTTTGAAATGTCTGCCAAAATGAGACAATCATGCAACATTAGATATTCTACTCAAACTACCATAAAAGTATGTAAAAACAAATTACAGAACTACCAACATGAGTGTATTGAAAACAAATTTACAACACCTTGAAAATGCACCAACCAAGCGAAAGTCAAAATTCTTTATGTCAACTTCTTGGCTACTTCAACAATCACTCCTCTTCCAACAGTGGGTCAACCCACAACTTCGTTGAAGATTCTTTGGTTTGACAGGCGTGTCTTCCCACACAAAAGGCGCATCTTTTGTTGTGAGTACTCGTTTTGATTGACAGTGGGTCTGATACGAATCCAGGCAGCCAAGATCCTAATCGGGTGGGGCTGTTTACCGGGTCAAAGGGTCTTCATGGAAATCAGCCTAGTGGGGTTAGTGGGTGAGTTGGTCATCTAGTGTTTAGGAAGAAACTGCAGCTTAACTGCCCTTGTTTCTTCATATTTATGTTTAATTTCTAGGATGTTTGTCTTGTCTTGTTTATTTCAAATTCATCTAAGTATTGTTTTTACTAGAGATTTGCCCTTCTCGAAACGGGCCGACTAGTGAATTTCACCTTCGTTTGCATCTTAGTTTTCTGGGTTCTATCATCTGGTTTCATAGCTGGGAACACTACAATGGCTCCCTCAACCCGCAGTAACCCAGAAGGAAGTGGATCAAACCTGATCCAGTTGCGGTTCAATTGGCTGTGATCCCAGCTCGCCTAGAATCCATGGAATCACTGAAGGAGGATGTTGCAGCTCTCAAGTCACACGCAGAAAAATCCAACGGGGGAGCAGGAAGGTATGAAGATGGTGAGACTTCCTGGAACCATAATCAAACCACCCGCCCTCGAAACAAGATCGAATTTCCAAAATGCAGCGTAAGGGATCCACATGGCTGGACACTTGAGGCTGAAAAATATTTCCGTTATTATGACACACCTGATCATGAGAAGGTGGATGTGGCTTCGATGCATTTGGAAGGCGACGCGTTGGATTTCTACTCCTGGCTTTCGGTCGATCGGTCTATAGCATATTGGGAGGAGTTGGCTCAGGCCTATGTAGTATAAAGCAAAAAGGTTCGGTTCAAGAGTATCGTCAAGAGTTCGCAAAGAGGTCTGCCCGGATTACCAATTGGCTCGACCACTGCCTCTTGGGAGTGTTTTTGAACAGGCTGAAGGAGGAACTAAAATCTGATGTCCGCATCCACAAACCTCGAACAGTTTATAAAGCTATGAGTTTAGCATTAGAGTTCGAATCAAAGGTCGATTGTAACCAAACCGAGCAGATTTTGAAGTCGACTGCTGCTACTATCAAACCAGCAACTATAACATCCGCACCAGCAGTCACCACCACTCCAGTTCGCATTTCCGAGGCAGAGAAACAGGCTAGGTACGTTAAAGGAGACTAGGAGAGTGTTTCCGGTGTGGGGAATTTTATATGGTCCAAGGCATAGGTGTAAAACTAGCTCCTTACAACTGTTGGAGGCTAGTGATTAGCGCATTCATGATCATGCAACAGATGCAGAGGATACAGGAGAGTTGGCTGAGGTTAGCCTACATGCCATGATGGGCAGGCCACATCACCCAACCTTGACCGTGTCGGGTTTGATCAATTCGTCTAAGGTATCGTCCTAATAGATTGTGGCTCAACCCACAATTTTATTACCGACACCTTGGTGTCTCAGATTGGCCTACCCACACAAGTGGTCGTTCCATTTGGGGTAAGAATTGGGAACGGAGATGTCATCCGCTACAATCAGATCTGCAGAGATGTCCTACTACACATTGGTGGTCTGCAACTCACTCAAGATTTCTACCCTTTTTCGTTAGGGGGAGCAAACGTGGTCCTTGGGATACAAATAATCAAATATACAATGGGTGGCTACATTGAATACCATACAAGCCAATTGGTTTAAAAATGTTCTTAGAGTTTACGGTAAGAGGACAAGAGTATAAACTGCAGGGAATGACGCCCAGAGTCGGAATTCAGCAGCTTTTCATCACCTTTCTGCCGAGACATTTGAGGGCGATTCATTAGACAGATCAGGTTCGTGGTCCAGTGGACGACTTGAGGTCAAGTCGCTTCTCCACGGGAAATGCATTGATACGAATCCAGGCAGCGCAGGTCCTAATCGGGTGGGGCTGTTTACCGGGTCAAAGGTTCTTCATGGAAATCAGCCTAGTGGGGTTAGTGGGTGAGTTGTTCATCTAGTGTTTAGGAAGAAACTACAGCTTAACTGCCCTTGTTCTTCCTATTTATGTTTAATTTCTAGGATGTTTGTCTTGCCTTGTTTATTTCAAATTTATCTAAGTAATGTTTGTACTGGAGATTTGCCCTTCTCGAAACTGGCCGACTAGTGAATTTCATCTATGTTTGCATCTTAGTTTTCTGGGTTCTATCAGGGTCAACCGACAACTTTGTTGCAGATCTTTGGTTCGAAAGGTGAGTCTTCCCACACAAAAGGCGCCATCTTTTGTTGTGAGAATGGAAAATGGAGATATCATTGGCTGCAACCAGATTTATAAGGATGTTGTCTTGAATAATCGGGGATCTTCATCTCATCCATCCTCTCTTGGGGGAACCGACATGGTCCTAGGCATATAGTGGTTGGCTACACTAAACACGGGCAAAGCTAACCGGAGCACGATGTCCTTAGTGTCCATTGTTGGGGGTCAAGATTATAAGCTATAGGGTGTGCAATCGGGAACCCAAAACTCAGCAACATTCCAGCATCCACGCAATGAGCCCCTCCAAAAAAGTTCCAGCTCGAAGTCACCCTCGTGAGTGTTACCCTCTCTTCGACTTGAGGACAAGTCGTTACTCCTGGGAGGGAGAAGTGACACGTGTCCAAGGGGAATGTGTGGGGTCCAGCCGTCCCTAACCCAATGTTCATTGTTCGTAGACTAACCCCTCTCGAACAGGGCCGACTATTGTTCTTGTTTTCGGTGTATTCAATTTGAAATTTTCAGTGTCTTATCAACGACCTTAATCAAGCACACACTAATCTTATCAACCTCTCAAGCATTGAAAAGGCATCCATAAATAAAAGCACAAATATTTCACACACATATATATATGATGAAAAATATATTATTTCAATATCCTATAACATCATAAGTAATTATAATGTTTATTGGCGCATGGGCCACTTGATTCCTGCTTATATTCACCCAAGCCAAGGGACATTTACAAATATATATGTTGGAAAATATATTATTTCAATATCAATCCATCTTTTTGAACTAAGGGAGTAGAAGGTTTTATGAAAAGCACTTTTGTTCACTTCACAACTGTTTGACCACCCGGGCTGTTATCTTTGAAAATATTAATATACCTTACCCGTTTGACCTATTAGATATATATATATAAGCTATCTTTTAAGTTGTTTGTTTAGCTTGCCCGGGATCAACCTTTTATCAAACGAAAAAAAAATTAAAAGATAACTTAAAAAGAAGACATGACAAAGAGATCAAAAGTTACTAAAAATGTACTTTAAGAACATAATCCCCCTCCTCCCAAAAAAATCATTTTATATGGCAAAAAGTAGGTATTTATTGAAATGATATGATAATTTAAACAAAATGTTTATAGAAATTCGGATTTTCTAGACAATAAGATTTTAAGTGAAACCCCTAAAGGTGTGTAATTTGATTCTTGAATAGGATCGATTGATCCAAATTTTGAGCATCTCTATAAGGCTTGAAGCCTAGATAGGGCCTTTCCTTCTGGAAAGGACGCCACAATTCAGGTGAAACCAAACATTACTTTTACCTTTAGATGGGCGTCACCCGAATGCTTAGCGGGCATTGGGTTGGCCACAAAATCGCCTCAATTTGTTTATATCACATCAATCTATACTCTATTAGCGGCAAACAGCAAATAATTATCAAAACAAGAAAAGAAGTATTGAAAGGGTTTAGTCTTTAGGAGTTAGGATAATCAGATTTTCTAAAATCAAAGTACCTTAAGATTAAGATCATTGTAGGTGAGTATTATAGGTTGGGATTCAATGTATATAAGAATCATAGAAAACTTACATTTTATTGCAATCCCATAAGGCTTTAGAAGCTCATGCAAAACCCACTTCATCATGTGCATAGGTTTTTCATCTGCTCATACTCTATAAAAAACAAGTTCATACTAGCTTAAGTGAAGTACAACTTGGTAATGCAACAAATCATCAACCCTAAAACGCAATTAAAATAAAACAATTATAAATCAAACCTCCTCCTGGTTGCAGGTATACATCAATGCTTTGAATAATGCGATCAAAGCCATCCTCATATATAGTTCTCGGAGGAATCTGCATAAAAATAGGCAAAAATTGTAAATAAAGAAGAACGAGTGGAAGTTGATTGATTTAAAATATAGAATAAAAAGTAAATCAAAGGTACCAAGGTAAAAGCTCTAGTTCACAGCATGAGAAGAATTTGTAATGTCTGTGAAAAAGGGACAATCTTGCAACATAAGAAACTCTAGTTAAACTACCCTAAGTTGATGCAACAAAATTAAATCACTATGACAAATCACCCTTATAAGTGTGTTGAGAACATATTTATAATACCTAGAAAGTGCATCCTTAGGTTGGAGTCAAAAGTCTATGTAAAGCCAACGCAAAAGCAGCCATATGTAATGATATCTAGAACTTCATTCTAGTTAGTAAGGCCAATTACACCTTCAAAAGGGGCCATCATGTGTTTTTTTTCATACCAGAATGGCATAAGGGGAAAATAAAGGACAAAGAGAACAAAACATGTAAAGAAAAAAAAACACAAGAATTTAACTACCTGGTGCAGAGAGGATGATGAAACTTCTCTAATTTGCTGAGCAATAAACAAAAGAAAGATAAGTAAATATGAATAGAAGTTGTGTGCCCACGTTAGATCACAGTTTTCATAAACAGAGACAAGAAGCACGAAGTAAGCAACTAGCTAGTCAATCTCCCTAGAAACACAAACTAAGTAGCTCCTGATGTAATATAGCCAAGTAAAAACTAAATAATGTTCTTTTTTCCATATCAACATGCCATAAGGGGAAAATATATGACAAAGAGAACAGAACATGTGAAGAAAGAACTAAAAAACTTTAACTACATGGTGCGGATAAGAGCGTGAAACAATAATTGGCAGCTCATTCAAACACTTCTCTTCTTGTGTGTGTGTGTGTAAAAAACAACCAGAGGAACGTTGACTCAGAGCAAGTGTCCCCGTCATTGTTTCTTTGTCAGTAGATACGATTAAAGAGGGAAAAAATGTGTTAAAAAAAAGTACACACACACATGGATTGACTGCAAGCACGTGCATGAGCAAAAAGCCAAAGTAAAATATCTATAATAAGACGGTTAATAATCTCCCAGTTTGCAGCATATGCAAGCGTTTATTTTGAAATGTCTGCACATTCGTTTGACCATATAGCTTACCCGATTGACCTATTAGGTACTAAAGATAAGCTATCTTTTAAGCTATTTGTTTAAGTTACCCCTGATGGTCCTTTTAGATCATAAAACTTGCAAAATCATTTTACATGCAAAAATGTGTAGAGTCCCTTGGGTCAACTCACATTACCTTTTTATATCAAATGAAAAAAAATAATTTCTTCAAAAGAAGGCATGACAAAGTGAATAAAAGTTACTCAAAATTGTATTTTTAGAGCATCCCCCGAAAAAAAATTAAATAAAAAAACATTTTATGTGGTAAAAAGGTAGATTATTATTGAAATGATATAATCTCTCAAAACAAAAGTTTATAAAAAAATTCTCATTTTCTAGACAATAATTATTTTGGTGATCCGAATGTTTTTTGACATATAATAAACTCACCATCAATTGGGCATGTGAATATGTGTATTGGGTTATTCGCCGTCGAATCTCCCTACTGTGTTTGGCCGCGTGATCAGTTGGCCGCGTGAATCTCCCTACTGTGTTTGGCCGTCGAATCTCCCTACTGTGCAGGTCCTACCAAGAATATGGATTAAAATATTTCAAACATAAAACATAAAAGAAAGATAAACAAAAATCCAATTAGCAAATACATGAAGAGTTATGTTAACCTACAGTAAACAAAAACTGAATACAGCTTCCTAACTTTATCTCGACTAATAATGAATGATGTTAAGCAAACCTGATCTATGTCCTCACAACCAGCAAGTTCCTGATCGCCATAGGGGTAACTATTTCAAAGCCAAAAGGAGAACAAAATATTAAATAAATGAAAAGGATAATAAACAAACATCCAATTAGCAAATGCATGAAGTGTTCTGTTAGCTTACGGTAAAAGAGGGTAGAAAATTGCTAGCTGGAAAAACAAATATCAGAAATGAAATCTCTGGTAAATGTTAGTAGCATCAAAAAAAAAAAATACTTGTGACCACTAAAGATATATTCTTCCCAAATTCCCATTTACATAATTCAAGAGACATTATAAACCATTAAAGAAAAAAGAAAATCAGAAAGAATACACTTATTATTGTAAGATATGCAACTTGAAAGTCAGGATTCTTTGCATTGCGAAAATGTGAGGATGTATCTTAATATTTCATAATTTGGAAAAAAAGAAGAAGACAATGACCTGGATCTTTCTCTGATAGCTTTTTCACAAAAGTATTACCACTGCTGAAAGCAATTGGATATATCTGCACAGAACTAATAAAAACATTATTATGAAAACAAGCCAATCAAATAATAAAACTAATAAAATGCATCAAGGATCCATGGCACCATTGCAGAGAATGTGATATTGATAAACATACAGACAAAGGAATCGTTACCGAGAAATTGAAGGGGCACATACACCAATTGGCTCCATCTCTACTGCTGTAGATATCAAAATTCCATGAACATTCATTCAGTCGACGTCAGTATCGGAGGATCCTTAACAGTATCCTTGGGCAAAACTAAGAAATATATGATGGAGTAAGAAGGCATAAATAGGGAAAGTGTTATGACCAAAATGAGTGGGTTAACGGAAGTAAATAAAAAAGACCAATGATGGAGTTTCAGTATTTGATCTGAAAATAAGGTACACAGGAAGTCGGCATTGGAATTGGAATCCGGAAAATATGGATTCTCCGATATCGTCGACGATAAATGAATTATAATTCTGAAAACATAGTTTATGTACTTATGCTTAGAAACATTATTAGCAGAGAAATAGTTGCAGGTCCACAAAACCCAGCCCGTTTCGACCCACACTAAAAGAAAAAGTATTTTGACACGAACCCATATTAACTTGGTACTCATCGGCTCGACCAAGCCGTTTCGCCACCTATAGAGTCTAGAGTAGGTTTACCTTCTTGATTCTTACAAGCCCTCCGATTTGAAATCCTGCTCATATGGTGAGCTCTTTTAGCATTTTCTGTGATTGTGCCAGATTTATCCTCCAACGACATATTTGGTGACTCCAATGGGGTTGGTGCAACCAATTACTCCATGGTCTGTATGGAAACCAGATCTTGAATTAGCATTCACTTATTAATTTAGCATAACAAGTTTGTAAAAGTGAAAAATTAATATTCTTACCTTCACCAAGCTATAAGTATCTCAGTCCCCATAATATTCTTAATATAACCACATTTTTAAGCTGATTTTCAAATAATGCACCCGAGTAATAAATTGCCGGTAAAGGACTTGATCAAGTCACAATAGCAACATATAGTAGCACCAAAGAAGACAAAAAAGCTAAACTAAAAATTTTGCAAAGAGGCATTGAACGGACCAGCAATGACTCGGGCGTCCATTTGGTATTCCTCGCAAGCAGACCATCATCAGGAGTCCTCCTGGTTGTATCTCACCTTGCTGATACGAATAGAAATCCCTGAAAAGCTTCTCTGACTTCTGAATTAGTATAATATATAATATATAATAACTCAACACCTCACTAAAACTCTATCCCATACCCTACTTGATGTTGAAACTACTCTTACTTGGATATTTTGTTCACTAATAACTACTCTTACATTTTAATAAATATATCACAATTCATGTTCAAAGTAAATGAAGTTTCTAAGAAAATTTAGTCCTAGCCCTCCTTTTGATCTTTTGACACTCAACAGTCTAAGCCTACCTAATATGGGCATTGTGATTGTGCCAGGTGATCCAAACCCAACAGAACTGGTTGTCACGTGTCTTCGCTCAAATCTGAACCACTACTAACCTGTCAAAAACTATCATCATTGACTCCCACACACACGTGCACGCGTCGCCTCAAGTAGGCCCTTCAATGGAAACCTTGCACACACAAATCAATTATATCATCTACGGTACTTTCAACAAGGGAAATATGACAATACAATCCAAGAATGGAAGTTATTTTTAAGAAAAGGGGCATACCTCCATTACGTCATGACATTCGCTATGTTGTCAATAACAACATCAAGTCACCCACGCTCTCTTAGTTTTTCATAAAATTGCCTCCCATCTTTCTAACAGTCCCAGCTGTCTTAAAAATAATACAAACAAATATCAATTACCAGTCAGATTAACTTTTGTAATTTTTTAGTCAATTAATAAGCAAAGAATCTGAAATGAACTTTTTTATTTATCATGTTTGTCATTTTGATAAACATTTACCTATTAACGGGTTGATATCTTTAACAGGTCAAATGTGCCCAAGAAAATAGAAGTCAAAAGGAAACCGGTTAAAGCCTGCTCATAGTATATAATGAGTGCATAGAGCCTCCCAAATCACTTTATTAACAAATAAAAACAATAACTAATTTTTGTAAAAATCACAATTGATGCACTAAAAAACTTGGACAAAAAGTGAATTTAATCCAACATGGCCCGCATTGAATCATACAAAAATGCTACATGTTCTAACACATCAAAGTCGCAAACGACACTCCACAAGGGGCTCTGTGTTGCCTAGGAGCAAAAGAACATAATGAACACCCAAGACAAAGAAAAAAGCACAATATAAGTTAATTAAAGATACATATAAAATAGAAACGAAATTTTAAGAAAGTAGTACCATTCCAGAGACATTATATAAACTTACTAGATATTAGCAATTAGAATCATTGAAATGATTATGAAATCTCAAAAGTAATAACAATTCATAAAAAAGATAAGCAGATAATGATCATCATCACTTGAACCAATCCACATGCCTTGCTACATCTACTTATGCCTATCTAGGAAAGATTCTAGTTTGCATGTATGTTACCAGTTGTACTTTTAGAGTTCTAGTAGGATGAATGTAGTATCATGGACTTTTATAGTTTTCTTAGGATTTAGTACAAGAAATGACACACAGTATTCTTAGTTAGACCATCTACAGTCAAGCATCCTTAGATTTGTCTTCACAACTATTAAATATGATACAAAAGTAGACTATTTAAACAATAGTAATCATTTCATTTAGAAGGTTTGGTGATGTAATATTTAAAAATACAGCATGGATGACTTTAAAAAATATGAACCGTTTGGCAAATATAACCCAAGTTGTATGAAACCAACACGTATATTTTTGTTATCCTATCAATCCATGACTAAGCAAATGAATATTTCAAATATAAGAAATTTCTACCTCAAAGAAGTTGATGCTGGAGTAGAAAACCACATGTAGCTGAAGAAGTTAGAAAACTGCCTCTGGTACAAGAAAAATGTTAATAAAAAATAAATCTTGCAATTATAACTTCCAAGTGGATCTTTCCACCCACACAAAAAGAAGAAGACAATACTTGTTTCACAAAAGTATTACCACTGCTGAAAGCATTTGGAAACATCGCACAGAACTAAGAACTAACAGGGTAAAAACAATATTATGAAAACAAGCCAATCAAATAATTAAACTAATTATAATACGTTAAGGATCCATGGAAACATTGCAGAGAATGTGATATTGACAAACATACAGACAAAGATATCATTACCGAGAAATTGAAGGGGCACATAAGCGAATTGGCTCGATCTCTACTGCTGTAGATATCAAAATTCCATAAACATTCAGAGAAACCTGCCCATGCCCATCCCTAATTCATAAAAACAACAGGTGATTGAAAGTAATTCATTAGAAAAATAAAACATATATTAAACTACTATGTGTTGCAGTTCTTCTAAGATGAAGATAATAGGAGTACAAGACAACTTACAGTAACAATGCAGGATTGTCTGGGATGGTAATTTTTTAAATAGAAGCATCAAATAACTCAACCTGAATGAGGCTGAAATCACAACATTAAGAGAAACATGTGTCATAGATAATATAGTTGAAATTTTATTCCAAGTACATGACCCATTTGCAAAAAACCTCCAAAACCTTTTACCCAAAAAAATTTATAATTCTGACAATATAGTTTATGTAAATATATCTAAAAACAATATTAACAGAAATGGTTCCAAGCCCACAAAACCCACCCCTTTTAATCTATAGCAAAAAAATTAAGTATTTTAACCCGAACCCGTTTTGACAAGTTACCCAGGTTCTTGACCCAACCCGCTTTGCCACCCCTAGTGTCTGTTTATCTTCTTGAATCTTACAAACCCTTCGGTTTTGCATCCAGCTTCATCTGGTGCAGGTCTTTTAGCATTCATGAAATTGTTCCGGATATATCCTTCAATGACTGATTTCGCGACCCGAGTGCAATCGTTTCACCCAATTCCTCCATTGTCCATAGGGATCTGGATCTTGTAATAGCATTCAATTATTGAGTGAGTCTATATTCTGAAACTTCATAATATAAATTGATTAAGTGTGTATATCTTCTGAAACTTCACAATACGGTTTCATAAAGCATGTATATATAAGTTTTTTCCATGTAATATCAATGTTTGCACTTGGCAGTCCCAACCCGTCCTAACCAGACTGGCTGACTTGAACCTATTTTTTCACTCTTGTTTGTACAGTAGTAAAATTTATATTTTAGCTTGTATTTTTAAGCATGTATCAAGTTCAAAATCAAATTATTTGGTTATAATTACAATTTGACTGTATGAAGAAAACGCATATGCTTTTTTTAACAATACCTCAAAATAGTTTTGTAAAGCATAAAAAATAAAAAATAAATATTTAGACTTACATTATACGTTAAAAAAGACTTGACTCGTAAACAAAAAAAATACTTATATATTAAATGCAAAAACAAATGTTTAGGACTAGACATTTCATGCCTAACCAGGTTTTGCCAAGGACAGCAACAGTCCTAATATTTTACCTTCTAGACAAGTAAACTTCTTCATAACAGTCAACATTCTCCATAATGGAACAACCATCCATTTTCGGATCATGTCTAATAAGATAAGTATGCAATTAATATTACAATAACAACCATACCTAGTAAATCCTATGCACCCATAAAAAGCAATTCCATTAGTAACTATAAGGGATTAAAGTTTACCAAATCTAAATTTGTATTTTGGCAACGTGCTCCCATGAGGGTTTCTGACACAATATTAAAAAAGAATGTATGTCTCAAGTGTGTCGTTATCAATTGAGGATGTGAAGGGTAATTGGTTGATTCAAAAAATGTATCCAAGAGGAACAGATCCTACACCATTTAAACTTAAGATTATGTTAATTCAAGCGTGTCTCCATTTAGAGTAACAGATCCTTCACCATATTCATGGTCATTTTCCTCATCATGTTTAACACAATGAGTAGATGGTCCAGAGTCAAAATTAAAGTATAGATGTGTGTGTGTGTGTGCGCCTTTGTGCGTACAAGGCATTTTAGACATTTTATCAAAAATCCAAAAGTCTATTAAACTTACATATACTTACACACACACATACTTTACTATAATATTGCACTTCCATTTTAAATAATAGCAAACGAGATAAGATACTGAAACTTACGGTTCTCAAGCAGCACTCACGTTCATGGATGCAAACTCACAGGATAAAGCTGGAAAACTGCAATGGAATAATTCAACCACTGTTAGACACCAAACAAAACATAACACACAAATCTGATTCATTGTACAGGAAAAAAAAGTATAAGAGAATTATTACTTAAGATGATAGATATATTAGATAACCGTTAGTCCCGCCAGAAATGGCTTTAATAAATCCCTTCACTTTTGCCTGTATAAGAGTGCGTGATGCAGATCAGCATGTGTAGTAACTTGTGGACCTTGATTTTTAATCACTAATGATTTGTTAGATATTAGATAACCATTAGTAAAAAAATTAACTAAAAAGGGCTTAAATAAGGTACTATACCAACTTCGGTTTATTAAATAGATTTAGGCAGAAGTACTACCTTCCCAGGGGTGTTTAAATGACTAAAGAAATAAGCAGATAGTTAAGTGCCTTGCCGCCTTTAATTAAGAGCTGAAGATGGTCTCATTTGCTTCCCTAAATTCACTGATTTCTGACCATTTCTTTCAGGAAATGCTGCAACTAAATGTATAAAGCAACTCGTCTTCAGGACGTCATAGTTGAATCTGAATTATTTTCGTTGTCATTCAGATGAGATTGAGCTGTGTGGCAGCTTTGATTGATGTCATATTAGCATGTGCTTGAACAATTTGATCATGGAAGGTACAAGAAGCTGGTCAAAAAAGTCCTAAGGAAATTTTAATGTTAGATTTAACACATTGAACGAATGACATGAACAACTAAAAGTTGATACATAATACTTGATAGACGAACAAGAGATTTATTGGCTTAAGGCTTCTCTTAGGATCTCCTAAGCCGTTACACGTTGTTGGATGACTCCCTGAAGAAATATTGTTTGTAAGGTTAGAAAAATAAAGAAATTTAAAATGGGTAACAGAAACCTGGCAAAAACCCGATTATATCTTCAACAATCCTTACCACTGTTTTTTTTTATTTATTTCAGGCTCTGCTCTTATTATTGTCTTTTTGTTTCAAATCATGTATTTCCCAATCAATTAAACATAAAGTAAGATCATGTGAACCCAACATCAAAGCCCCATAGAAAGTAGAAAAAGAACACGTAGAGAAATGATAGCTTACCCGTGATCACCTAACTATCAACAAACACACAAATATATACGGACATGGAGATATACACACACATATCGTTGAACCTAAATTAGTAGATGTAAGTTACCATCTCTCATACCTTGATGTGGAACTTCAAATTCCATGTCATCTATCCATTGTAGTAGTGAGCTTGCTCCCACTCCCACTCCCCTAAAATACAAAAGGCAACAGTTGCAGTTCAATTAACAACACATAAAATAGATTATTAAAGTAATAACTTTAATCATATTTAAAACTAGCTTTTTCCTAAAGAAAAATTTTTGTCGGGTACAAAAACTTTACCTATTTTGACCCGTTACACAACTCGCCCATTTTGCCACCTTTGTAGCAAAGAAACTAGCAGCCAATCCCTTGTATAACCTACATAAGTATGGAAAAACTCAATGATAGGACATCCAGACACTAACTATTATGCAGCTATGAATAAAAATAAACTGAGAATTATAAACAAATTAAAAGGTATGTACCCAAGTGCGCCTTCAGATCAGACAAACATCACTGAGGCCCCTGGCAAAACCAGGTTGTGTTTGAACAGGAACCTTCACCGCCTCCAGGGGACAAAGAGCCACATCAGCAATCAGATCAAAGTCTTAGCATGCTCTGGGCCAGCGACAAACATGAAAAACTGAAAATCAACCTGTTGAAATTGATTCATACTCATACCCATTTTATCTACAACAATATATTATCTTTAACATACACATCAGCAACTTAGTAACGCAGAGTTTGCTGGCACCAACTGTAAGAGATCGAAATGGGGATTAGGGTTTTGAAAGTATTTTAAAAGTAAAAAGGTGTAACAGGGAAGCATACCTGTGCAGAAAGCTCTGTTCCAGTGATGCATATACAAAATCACAAACCAATTCAAACGAATTGAAAGGAATTGAAGGTGGGTTTTTAAGTTTTATAAAACCCTAGTTTAGTTGTGATGTGATTATGGTGCGAATTGAAGGTGGGTTTTTACTTTTATTATGAAGATCTCCCGAATCCCCTATGTCAGATACGCAATCATATTCTCACGCGTAAAAACTCAAACACCATCTCATTCCTATTTCCTACCTATGTACGTCGCCCTTTTTATTTATCTACATTTTGCGAGTTAAAAAAAAGAAAAGAAAATTAGAAAAAATAAACTAAACCCGGTATTGGACCTGGTTCCGGACCCGACCCGACCCTACCCGGGTATGACGGGTAGGTTTTTCCCGCAAGTGAACCCGACTCGGGTTCGTACCCGGGTTCACCAATACCCGGGTACAAAAAAACCCGATTGGGCCCAACCCGGTTTGAACCCGGTTCCGGGTCCGGCCCAAAACCCGTTTTGTGCAACTCCATTTCCTACCTACGTACGTACCGCCCTTTTATTTATTTATTTTTAATCTTTAACTTTTTTATTTCACTTTTAATCTTTAACTTTTTAATTTCAACACAATATCTTAACATATTTATAACTAGTTTAACGACCCGTGTGTTACACGGATTGAAAAAAAAAAATTTAGATTAAAAATTAATAGTTAAAATAAACAAACATGTTATGGGCTATAGTAACTTTGGAAACATGTGGATTACACGCTATATTAACTATCTCAAAAACACGTGTATTACATGAGTTTAACGAAAATATTAAATTACATAGTTTTTTAACAACAAATATGCGACCCTACTTCGAAGAATAGATGATATCTTATTCGGGTCCACATATTCGTTTCCCAGCCATCACCGCACACCCAACCCCTTCAACAGGACACTCGTTGCTGGAAAAAAAACCCCTCAACTCTATGCATTTTGCTCAAAATAAGACTTGAACCCATAAGCTCCTAATATTTACATGTTATGGATATTTTATCTTAACCAGTTGTGCTAAGAATCATTCATATTAAATTACATAGTTAAGTCATACCAAGGTAATTATTGTGATGTATATCTCCTGGTCCTTATCTTTTCATTTCACATAAGTTTTTCTAGAATGGAAACCTATAGGCACAAATAGTGAACTTCTCCCGATTGAATAAGGTAAGTGGACATTGTAATTATACCATGAATTTATTCAAAACATCAAATTTTAATGTTAAAAGAATGATAATTTAGAACACAATTTTTGAAAATTCATCCAAAAATAAGTTTCAGATTTGTGTAGATCCAATTGAAATTCACAACACGCAAGACTTATTCAAAAGGATCAAGAAATATAATAGGACTTTAATCCCAGAACTCTTTAAATATCACAATACCCATAAAACAAAGACATAAAATAACAATCAAACACAAAAATCCAACAAAAAAATCATAACTTATGTCGAAACTTTTAAAACCCACAACACCCACAAACAAAAACACAAAAAATTAACAATCAAACATAAAAATTCAACAACAAATCTCATTTTTATAGAAAAAACTTACAAAAGGCGCACAACACCACAAAAAAATTAGAAGCAAACTAAAATAATTAAAATTTCCACGAGACGTATGTTGCTTCCATTGTCTCAAAATACATTCAAAGCGACCTATTGGTCTCCAAGTTCACAACTCTCTCTTTCCCCTCTAAAGAGAGCATTAAACCTAATAGAAATGAAAAAAAAAAGTTTCACTATGATCTTCATGTTATGTGTTGAGATTAAGGCAGCACGTATGTTTCCCGCCGCATAGACTCATCTACTTGAGTGTTGTTCAAATGTGGGTACAGAAATCACTGCTTCAAACTTGAGCTTCATAACAACCTTTCACATTTCATTAATTTCTTTGAGGCATCTGGATCATTTGAACATATTCTCTTCACCAAGTCTCATATATAAACATACAACAAAGACAATAGACATTGGTTGTCAACTGAAAACTCATATATAGACATACAACAAAGACAATAGACATTGGTTGTCAACTGAAAACATTTTATATTATATGTGCATAAATTTGTAACACAAAATCACCATCAAACTCACAAAAAACTAAATGGTTGATTAATAATAATTATAATATTTTAGAATGGACCACTCGAAACTACAAGATCAAGAAGGAGATCAAGATAAGAAAATTTCTTTAACACGGACTTTGTACTTATTAAATGAAAGTAGATAAAAAATTAGATCTTAAACCCTATAGTGCACAAAACAAAACCCAAATTATCTTATTGAATGAAAACATAGCCGCAATACGTAAAGTGATCAAAATAAGAGATCTAACCAACACAAGTAAGACCATACGCTGATGTGATTAAAACATCACTAACAAAAATGACTAATCTACATATGACGCTTTAAGATTTACTCAGCTTCGAGTGGAAAGTAATATCTTACCAATACAGAAGTTTAACCCACACATTATTGCAGAATATATACATATATATCTAATGTAACATTCTCCATCTCAAGCAAGTGATTGAAAGGTAAAACAAACCTGTTGAAGATCCTTGAGTGCTTCTTGGAACTTTCTCATTACAAGTTATATGGCACCACTTCGATGATAACCTAAATTTTTTTTTTTATTTTTTTTAGCATGTTCCTCCAAATTAGCGTAAGCAAAAGCACAATTCACCCAACATACATCATTCTCACCTTTTAATTCAATTGCCTATGTATACAAATCAATTGCTTGCATATTGCAAAAACTATTGTTGTTAAACATAACAACAACATGTAATACACAAAAAGGATCGATTAACACATTGCAATATGTAATAGTTTGACAATATTGCAATAATAGTTTGACCAGTAAAATAACTCCTAGATGAAAATAAACGCTGCAATTTAGATTAATCAGCAAGATTATATAACTTCTAATATTGATGCTGCAAATGAGACTATTTTCTACTAGAATCGTGCAGAATCAAGCAATCAAGCAACACCCAAATATAAATGGATAACAAAGAATAACAAAATAAGTTCAAAAAAATTATATATTTCTATGAATATTGTGCTACAAAAAAATATACACTTGAAATTTGAGTTTCAGTTTCAATGGAAGTTCAAGAAATTCATATCAATTTCATGTTTGAGGGAAGATTTGAATATTAAGGAGGAGAAGAACCTGTTTGCGAGAAGAGATGACAACAAAGATGCCTTCAAACCAAGTCTTTGAGCAATAATGTGTTCTTCATCGTCTGATTTCATCATTGGGCATTTCACGTGCATTCTAGAAACCGCATCTCGAATCGAAATCAAAACCATAATCAAAATCATAGAACCAAACCGAAAAAATGCAAATCGAGCAACATCCACATAATCTTATATCTGTAACGACATTAACAAAATCCTTCAAACATGAAATTGGAAGTTCAAATCATAGAAAAGTAAACACATAAGCTTAAATCAATTGGAAGTGTATATCCATAACACTCATCAAGTCCAGCATTTCATGTCAATATCACACTTATTGTCATCACACATCGCATGCAATTCGTGCAGTTCTCACACCATGAATTGATAATGTTTCAATGATAATCCATCACAACAGTTGTAAGTCCATGTATACAATCACGTTTAGTCTAGCGGAGGTTGTCTATTTACTTCCTCTTTCGAGGTTTCAGACATAGCCTCCTCGGGGTTATTCTCAATGTTCAAGATCAAGCGCAATAGCATGATCTGTGAAGATCTCTTCGGGTTTAATACCCGGATCTGATAAACTAACTCGGCGCGCAGAGGGAACGGAAGATCCAATAAAAGCATCCCCATAAAAGAGTGAGCACAAGGGCTCTCTCATAGGGCAGAAAGATCACATAACAAATAGATGAACAAATCAAGCAGCGAGGAACACATACACGAGATATAATATGCATACAGAGTCCTAGCATGCAAATCTACATGAAGGTTCCTAGGTTATAGTCTAGGTCAAGCGTATTGCCTAATTCTCTATAACCAATGGCTCGGATACCAATCTGTCACACCCCCGCTAAAAGCGAAAACACGGGGATGTAACGAACCGGGATCGTCATAACACATGGTAAGCGATAGAGAGCAATATAATTAAATGATGACAAGCGTGTTATGACGACACCCGACAACAAGGGGACTTGTGTCGTGTTTAGTCAATGTTCACGACAACATAGCCATAAGCAACATGATAAAGATACACATATTCACATAAGATGAAATTGTAAATGTTAATTCCCACAACCCGGGAACAAGTTTCCAAAAGATGATAATTGTTTACAAGCGTTAACATTGTTCAAAAGATTGTTTATCAAAACATGTTAAGTCCCAAAATGCATCCTAGGGTCTCCACTAAGGCAGCACACCTAGATTCCTGGACTTGCATGATCACCAGAAAAGATATGCTTAAAACGGTCAACATAATTGTTGGTGAGCTCGCAGGTTTATGTAATAAAAATGTAAGTGATGTTGTAATAAGTAAGCGTAACGGAATACCGTGAATACAGTTATATACACAAGTAAATTCACATGACATGAGCTTTGCAACCAAACCTAGCGACGTACACAAAGAAATTCTCGGCATATATTCACCCAAGGGCCCGTTCCTGGCCACTGATGGTACCAACTAGTATACCATCGAACGAGGGTGGGGGTGTCAACCCAGTAGTACTACCAATACCTAACCGTCGGTTCCCACACTGGAATTAAATAGTTGCAAAGATAGAACCACACAGCAGACCCAAGCATGTATCAAATAGTACTTGCAACACAGTATCACGTTGATTCCTTGTATGTAAAATGTATGTAAGTTGTACAGCATTGAAAATGAGTAAGCATACTTTTCCTCCAAGTTGTAAATGATTGAAATATTGTATAAGCGTAAAAAGGGGCCACGAAACTTACTTGTTAAGTGGTAAGTACGTATGATCGATGTAATCCCAAATGTTGAATGCAAATAAACAGTCAAACACCTATTGACAGTTATTGTAAAGCATTAATGATATGATATGTATATAAGCGCGCAATGATGATGGGTCGGTTCGGGTCGTATCGGCTGGGTCGCGTATAACACACACAAACTGACATGCGTACTAGATCTTATGTATATTCAAGTACAAGACATTGTCGCCATTAATGATGATATTTGAGTAAAAGTCTCATTGTTATTGAAGAAGCATTGAATATGTGTCAATAGTTATAAGTCGGTTTATCGTTGTAAATCGTTAGTTCAATTTGTCTAAAATAGTATTTGTGCCCTTTTTCGCGTTGACTTTAATCTTTGTGGCCGAACAATGGCTATTGTGTTAATGTTACCTCAACATCACACGTCATACTCACACCACGCACAAAGGAGATCAAACACAACAGTTTCAGTCGCATAACAAGGCCAGACGCACGACTCAACCTCCATTCGTACGAATCAACCTTCAATCGCGCGAATCAGCTTCATTCGTACAATTGAACCTTCATTCGTATGACTGGCCTTCAGTCGTACCACACAACACCCAATCGCACGACTCAACCTCCATACGCACGAATCAACCTTCAATCGTGCGAATTAGCTACTTTCGTACGATTGAACCTTCATTCGTGCGATTGGACTCCAGTCGTGCGAATCACGCACAATCGCACACATTCAGTCGGTCACCTGACTCAATCGCACACAATCACTCATACGCATGACTCAATCGCATACACTCATTCGCACGCATGACTCAGTCGCATACAGCCACTCAGTCGCACAACTCAGTCGCACGACATGCCTAGTCGCACAACTCAGTCGCGCGATTGACTCAAACGCATGATTCGGTCGCACGACCCACTCAGTCGTACGGCTCAATCACATGGTTGACCCAGTCGCCTGATCTGCAGAATCGCGACTGTGGTCGGGCTGAGAAGCCCCCGAGCTGCTCTAAACACGGGTTTTACACCATAACGACCTTGTGTGTTCGGGTTGAACTCGAACACCCGAAACTCTAGTTTTGGACAGCCGTGAAATGGCTAGAAAACGGACAACCAAAGACGACTACCTACTAGAAATGAGTAGTCTAAGCTGTAGATGGTGTCTAGACGAAGAAAACAAGACCTCTCGGGTAAGATTCGGTGCTAGAATGAAGGTTTTGTGTGTGAAGAGAGGATGAAGATGAAGAAGATGGTGAAAGTGAAGGCTTAGGGCTGGTGAGGGGTATTTATACCCAGCCCAAGTTTGCAAAATTACAAGTTTAGTCCCTGCACTTAACCCCCGAGTTTTCCCAAATTTGGTTCGGTTGAAAGACGACTTTATTAGATGTTTTATATTAATTGTAAAAGTACGTTTAATGTTGTTATGACTTAAGAAATGGTTATGTTAAAATATTTAATATATATATAAAATGATATATCTGACGGTTTCGTAAATGAAAGTTTTAAAAGTCTTTTAAGGTTAACATAGGATTTTAACGAATGCACACACAACGATAAATATGCACACATGATATCCACATAAAGAGTCAAATAAGGATGAGGAATGAGCGATCAAAGAATAGATAACGGACAAACACGTTAATTGACGGACCTTAAGGTGACGGATGTCACATTTATACATAAACAACATTAGTTAGTGAGATCCTTTATATATTTTAGTCCAAGAAAATATCATTAATGAAATGTTAAAAAAATTAAATCCTTTACAACAATTTGTGAAATTTATTTATAAAATATATATAAACGTTTTAGTTCTATAATTATCATGATTAATCCATCATTATAAAATATATAGTGACTAAATAATAAATAAGTAACTTAAGCTATTATTTAAAATCTATTTTTATAAAAATAAACTAAGCATAATATTTGTTTATAAAAAAATTGTTATAGTATTTAAAGTGATAAATCTGTAGAAAATAATGAGACAACTTTAAAAATAAATAAAATTTACAAAACCATTTTTTACAATTTTTAGAAAACTTTCTATATTTTTTTAAGGCTGAAAAGCCTAAAAAAATAATGTTGAGGGAGCCCGGGTTCGAACCCGGGACCTCAAGGATGGGAGTGTAGAGTTCTAACCAGTAGGCGCGGGCGCCTAAGCCTGTTAGAACTCAGGTTTTATTTCTTAAATACCAACTCAAACAAAACCCCCAAATCACATACGAACCCTAAATCACCCGAACCAAAATTGAGCTATGAATCGAGAGTTTCAACTCGATTAACCTTAGGGCTTTGATCCCCAGGTGTAATCGAGTAGATTGATGTGCTAAACTTACCTGATTATGAACGATTTGCAGTGTTAAACTTGGATTTGTCTCGGTTATCTCACGAAGAACAAGCGTCTAGCAATTTGTTAATTGAGTGTATGTTTTATGAATTTGCGTTCACAGAGAGTTTAAAGAGATCAAAGGGAACATTAGCCCCCTGTTATATAGCTTCGATTTGGTTGTTGAGGTGCTGAACGAGTCCCGGTTTGAATTCGATCACCTCGGTTACATTTGGGTGTTTAATTGACGATTTAACTCGAATTAAACTACACATTATCTTGACAATGATTATTCAAACGTTTCTGTACGTTTAATTTGATTAATCACCAACATTTGTACGTTAATCGGTTATATGTCGATCGAGATGCGTGTTCGGTTCGAAACCCTTCAAAACCGAGCTTTAATGTTCAATTAAGTCTTGGTTTCGAGTCCGTGACACCACCCCAAGTCGATTGGTATTATTGGAGCGTTCAAAAACGGCTAATTTTGGATCTTTAATGGTCACCGGAGCTCGACCGGAGATTGGCCGGCCGGTGACCGGATTATCGGGGTGAGGGGGAAAAGGGTGGGGGGTTGGGTTTGTAATTTAGAATTTTCACATTAGCCCCTCGAACTTTGAATTTGTTATTATTTTATGTAAAAACTTTCTCTTAAAGTTTATAAAATGGCAAAAACAACCCCTAACTTAATTAAGTTTTAATCACTTATGAGTTTAATAACTTTTATATATTACTACTATTATTATTATTATTTTTATTATTATTATTATCATTATTATTATTTTTATTATTATTACTATTATTATTATTATTATTATTATTATTATTATTATTATTATTATTATTATTACTATTATTATTTTTATTACTATTATTATTATTATTATTATTATTATTATTATCATTATTATTGTTTAAATAACTTAAAACTTTAAATTAAATAAGAAATTATGCATAATTAGCCCACCAAGTTTCAAAAGTAGCATAAATAGGTCTTATAAATTTTAACAAAATTAACTTTCAATTAACAAAATTACGAGATGTTACAGTATGAACATGGTGAGACTTCCTGGAACCGGAATCGTACTACCCGCCTTCGAAACATGATCGAATTTCCAAAATAATCGTACTCCTGGCTTTCGGCCGATTAGTCTATAGCATATTGTGAGGAGTTGGTTTAGGCATTTACCAAAACTTCAGACCTGCAGAATTCCAAAATCCAGATGAGCACCTATCTAGTAGCAAGTTGATTTTCAAACACGTCAATGGGTCAAAAGAGGATGTTTTGGCAATTAATCCAACATTGATGTTGGGAATGATAACAAAGATTATAAGATCTTATATTGGTATGTTTAAGGGTGATTAAAATGTGTTTGGTTAAACTAGTCCCATATGATAATTTTAGATTTTATCTCAATGATTTGAAAATTTAACATCAAGCGGTTTTTACTTTAGAAAGTCAACAAGTCGACAAAGGAATTCAAAACTTAACCGATCCTACAGTCAAAGGTGAGTTACTAAATAAACCGTACATGAGTATTTATGTGCACTTCTTATATGTGGATTATGAGATTGATTTGTTTTGTAGAATAAGAAATATATATCAAAACTTTTTTTTGAAATATGTATCATGATTTAATAGAGCATTATGTGGTCTTGTTTGCTTATGTTATGTGTAAAGGGATGCAAACAAACTCAAGCATATTAATAACAATGAAAACATTTTAAAAGACCATGAAAGAGCCTAGAAAAATCCAGGCATGATACTAATAATTTTACATGGAAGTCTCTATAAACACAAGATAAAAATATGTATAGATAGGTATAGATGTGGAAGCTTCTAGATTAGCCATCTAAATAGTATAAATAGATAGAAGCCAAATTTACAGGCACCTTGAGCATCGTAACCAACTGAATAAGCCCCTCAAACCCTGCTCCTTCAGCAATACACCGAAACCAGATGTGACACTCTTATACTTAACAGGGTCAATCTGATTAATCAAAAAGCTAAGAGTTAGTTGAAATCTCTAAATTTAATGAATTATAAAATAAAAAAACACACAAGTAAATATTTAAACAAGACAATACAATGCCTGCATTGTGACAAACATAAAAAACTATAGAGATCTCAAACATACAGTTTTTTAAAGTTACTTCTATAAAAATATTTACATAGAAGTTACTTTTAGACCTTACAAAATGACAAAATGCAAATCTCAAACATACAGTTTTTTAAAGTTTGACCCTAAAGAGTTACCTTTAATAAACTATACAGACTAATTATATAATTCACTGTAAAACTTCTAATTTGTTTAAAAGGTAATTTATCAAAAAATATTTAAAAAATTTGTTGGTTGAGCAGGTCATATGTTGTTGCTAAAACCAGGCAACTAAAGTGGCAGCTAAATGCAAGTTGGTTTCTATTTTGCAAGTAAAATAGTGTTCGATTAAATTTCCTGCGGATCATCTAAAATTTAGGGATGTAAATGAATTATGAAATTAACATTGTACCTTTAAATTATTAAGTTCTTCTTCCATCATTGTGTAATCAAAATCATAAAATGCACAAGAAGAACCTCCATTTAGTAGTACCCACACATAGCCTTCCTATAATATGAAGATTATTATAGCAGAGTTTGGCTCTGTTGGGTGATAACAGCGATGATGAACTCTGAGATCGATCGAATCATCCATCCGAATCCTAGTTAGGAATCGCGAGATCATGGGGGTTGTTCGTAAACCCTTAATTATTACTCATCACTTGGGGAATGGAGGGAATTGAAGGTTGCCCGGGGTTTTCATTAAGCAACGACTAATTGTGATTATTAGGATCTCGCAGATTCGATTTTGGAGATTTTCCTAATCACTGTCTAAAAACAAACCATGTTTTATTTTATTAACAGGAGTTTCATTTCATTAATCTAAAGATGTATTATGTTTATTTTACCATTCAGCATAAGCCCATTATTAAAGATCAGACTGTTGGGCAGGCCCAAAATAATATTCAGAAGAAACTTGGCCCATCAAACTTTTTTTGTTCATTTTGCAATATGCCCATTAGATAATTGGACTCAAACCGTTCAGCAGAAGCCCATTATTAAAATTGGGCCGAGTAGACACTAGACGGGGCCAAACAACCCACTATCCATTTCAGAGGAAAAAAAACCATTTTCGACAGATTATTACCAAAGGTGAAGAACTAGGGTTTTGAATCCCAGATGAAGAAGACGAAGAAGAACAAGAAAATCAAAGATTCATCACCATCATCATCATCATCTTCATCAAAGAGTACTGATTCCGAATTGTCGGGCGTCGCGGTGGTTAAAATCGTCGTCGCACAGATTAGCAACTCCGTTGGGCCTCGAAACCCTCACAGTCGTCACCGTCCGCCACCTCCACCGGCCGTACAAAATGCAACCTCCTCGACGTCGACGTCATCCGTGCACTCGAATACCTCAAACGCAGATCTCAAAACATGAAAAACTATACATATCTCAAACATACAGTTTTTTAAAGTTACTTCTATGAAAAATTTACATAGAAGTTACTTTTAGACCTTACAAAATGACAAAACGCACATCTCAAACATACAATTTTTTGAAGTTTGACCCTAAACGGTTACCTTTAACAAACTAGTCAGACTAATTATGTAATTCACTATAAGACTTCTAATTTGTTTTAAAAGGTAATTTATCAAAAAATATTTTTAAAAAAATGTTCGTTGAGCAGGTCACATGTTGTTGCTAAAACCAGGCAACCAAACTTGCAACTAAATGCAAGTTGGTTTCTATTTTGCAACTAAAAGTGTTCGATTAAATTTCCTGCGGATTCATCTAAAATTTAGGGATGTAATTGAATTATGAAATTAGCATTGTACCTTTAACTTATTAAGGTCTTTTTTTATCATTGTGTAATCAAAATCAGAAAATGCACACGAAGAACCTCCATTTAGTAATACCCACACATAGCCTTCCTATAATATGAAGATTATTATATCAGAGTTTAAAAAAAAGGCCTTGCAAAATAGCTCATGAGGAAAAAAATCATACCAGTGCAGCCTACAAATACTAGCCCCCACCATGTCTCTAAGCGTATCCTCAATTAGTCCACATACTTGGTTGAAGACCTACAAAATCCTCATCATATAACATACTTTTAAAACTTTGGAAACTATGGAGGTGTAATTTTATTAAAATGACGTAACAAGTACGTGCATACACCACACATAAATTAATTTTCCATGATATAAATGAAAAAGAAATTAATCTCTCAAATCCTATAATACAACTCTGGTTCCTTCAAGTTCAATAAACAAGGCCAACTACAATAATGCATAATGCAGAAAATCTATAGTTCCCAAGGATAATTTAGGGACAATATTGTGTCAAACTACCACTGGTCAAAGTCACCCATTATATGTGCGAATGCCGTCAAACGAATTTGAAGTTAACTGAACATATCAAAGAATAAGCTTAGTTCAACAGGAAGTTGTTATCCTAATGTAATTCATATTTTCCAATAATCAAATAATAAGCTTAGTTCAACAACTTACAAACAGTCACAAATTTTTATGACAACAACGGCTATTGAATCCCTCATGCTGTCAATTGTGGCTACAATCAAAGAAATTAATGTTACGCGGCTCAACTCTTTCCCTAGAAAATGTATAATTTGACCGGTAAACTAATTTATTCAATTCTTATTTACCTACGTACATACTTGCATAAATACATAAATGCAGTGGGTACCCAATAACCGTTTCAACTTACTCGAGTTTTACGAATGCCCACATAAGATTCAATGTCAGTCTTGCATTAGGACAAAAACCGTAAAGTTTACAGTTGTTCTGATACAAGATCTTAAACTTTATGCGGGTGGCCCGTAACCGACTAGGATCGGTGGAACCCAAGTCGGTTGAAAAGATTATTGAGTGTCTATTGCATGTATGCATATATGTATGTATCTATGTATTTGAAGTAAGAACTAAATAAACTTGTCTACTGACCAAATTATGTTCCTAAGAAAAGCAAGACAACAAAACGCTAAATTCTGGCAATATTGTGAGAATATTAAACGTACGAATCATCTTGATTGTTATCCAATGAACAAATATGTATGAAATTTTACGAGCAAGTGGAAGTTATCATTGAAAGAATTGAGGAGATTTTGAGTAGAGAATATGATGCTTGAGAGATCGAATGCGTTTATATATTTTTGTAGGGAATCTTGCATCACGTCAAACAATTCGATATTAAGTGCATCGGTTGTAAAAAAAGCAAGAAATGCATAGATACATCATATATTCATATATGAATGCATAGATCATCATATCACATGTGTGACAATTCAGACATTTGCAAATAAATACTCTCTCAAGCAGGCATATTATTCATTATGGTAAGATTAACAAAGATTAGAAAACAAAATTGAAAAAACAATGCATAGATACATCATATATGAATGCATACAGGTTTGATCAGCAAAAGAAATACAAAACAATGAAGTAGTTATGCTCTAGCAAGAAAGGATGTGATAGCTACGGATCCAGCTACTTCTTTTAAAGCATGAAACTTTAAACTTTTAATATAACCATATTTTGCCAACAGCAAAACAGTTTAATTAACAAGAAATGCAAAGCATACATATGGGTTTTACAAACCTAGAGCATTATATTGATAGCTGTGTTACTCAACTGCCTCTAGGAATACACGTATCAGAAAGTAGCATGATCTAAACAAAGGCAACAGAGATTAACACAGTTCCTTTAACTTATGTTGGGCCACTGGGTCTCCACCCAAATTTTTCTAAGCCTAGATGGGCCAATTCAACACCGTCGCTGAGCCAAACAGATATTCTTATATTTTAGAAAAATATGTTCACCCATTTTGATATAATAATTAAATTATTTTCTAAACTACTTAAGGGCTTGGTGTAACACCCAACCGTTGTTGACATTCTTTTGTATACTTAGTCATATCAAACGGCTTCGCTTGAAACATCGTATATTTTTCACCATGTATGTTTTATTGAATATAGCATGGTCATTATACAAATTACAAAAACCTTATTCAATGATGAAATTTGAAAAGTATGTATATTATTCTTTGATATAATTGTCAACATGTTTACATGACATATTTGCCCCAAAAACCACACGGGTTCCGGACATGATTTTACTGATAAAGTGTTCCTCAATATCGGTTTGCGTCGAATGCATTGCAAAATGTAAACAGAGAATTATCATCGTTATATTTTGCCATATTATCATATCTAAACCAAAACCGGATAAAACCCGGTCTGAAATTTTCCCTTCAAACACCAGTTTCAAACAAATACAATTCAAGCGAAAACTACAATTAACTATATTATCCAATAATGCGACCCATAAACCGATTTAGGCACCTTAAATAAGATGTAGCAACTTACAAGTAAGTGTTGAATATTTGAGAAAGTTGCAAAATCCCTTTGGATTGAGCTGCAACCTTATCCATTTCAGCCCAAGACTTTTTAATGGTTTTTTAGCAAGTTTTAATTGTACTTTGTGCATTAAATGTTGTATCAAAGACATGGTCGGAGCTTCTCTAGGGCCGGTGGAGGCCACCGCCCCCCTCTATTTTTTCGTGGGTAATGTTAATTTTAGAGTCAGTAGTTTAAAATTTTCAATATAAATTGAGTTCGCCCCCCTCTCCCAGTCCAAGCTCCGTCACCGATCAAATATTTACCGTTCATAAGTTTAATTATAAGTTCACTTTGCTTACATTGACATCATTATATGCTTAGTCTACCCCCTTTATTGGGTCCGCCCATGCTTTACACCCATTCCTCACGCGTTATGCCTAATTTTTTCTATGAATGAATAAATATAAACCAATAAATCGATAATTAAAATTACGTAATAGCTAAAGGGAAATTCATATCTGCATTCTACCATCTGCTGCGTTATAGCACGCAAAATATTAACATGACTAAAATTTAATCAAACAAAAGGCATGGTTTTATAGAAAGCGGCTTCTGAAGTTAAAAATATATATTATATATGATTGGACGACGATAGTTTAAGCGCCCTCGAGATCGACCACCACCGTTGATTTTCTCTGAAATCAAATCCCAACCGTAATAAGTCGACGTTTCTTCAATTTCAACATCTTCTCTCCTCCGACCTAGGGCTCCCACAGTGATGATTCTTATTTCCTTGTGTGGGTTTTGACTTTGGGTCTTGCATAACACGAGGCCCATATGTCTTATGTTGGGCCATTGGGTCTCCACCCAAATTTTTCTAGGCCTACATGGGCCAGTTCAACACCGTCACTTGAGCCCACAAACATATATTCTTCTATTTTAGCAAAATATGTTCACCCATTTTGATTTAATAATTTAATTATTTTCTAAACTTCTTAAGGTCTTGGCGCAAGTAGCGTAAATGCGTAACACCAAACACTTGTTGGCAATCTTTTGTATCGTTAGTAATATCAAATACTTTGTTTGAAATATCATATCACTTTCACCACGTACGTAAAACACAATTGAATACAACTTTTTCATTATACAAAAAATCGTCATTAATGATGAGATTTGACAGGTATGGTATATAATTGTGAACATCTTTACATGATGATCCCATCCGAAAATCCTTGCTTAGAGCATACTAGTGAACCAGATCACATCTTTGCCAAAAAACCACACGGTATCTTGACATGATTTAATTGAGAATGTATTTCTCAATTAATAATACACACTCTTTCAAGGGTGGCTGCTTCTAGGCAAACATCTTGACTGTCTCTGCACCCCTACCGCCTTTATCACTGATGATTCATTTAGGGGCTAAATCCGAAAGTTCTTTGTGGCGATGATACCAATATATCAAGTTGGATTGGTATAAACAAATAATTTGACTTACCACACTTCCTATAACTAAAATTGAATAATATAAAAAATATTCTATAATAAAGTGAAATAATTTTTGTCACATGTCATTTCACCACATATGTTTTGCGTTAAAATATGTATTCGTGACAATTTAAACGTTGTACAAACATATAATGAACAAGAATAATACAAAAAATAGTATTTACAATATGATCAAGTCGTGACATTATAATGATCGAATAAAGAGTAAGATTACATTTGATTAGAAAAACACGAAACATTACAATAGTGCCGCCGATCATATGTGTTATCCTCGACGAACATCGATCTGACTCGCAAATAGATCCCGTCGTTGCTACTATACTACCGAGAATCATGACCAGGAACTATTAAGACCACGTGTAGTTGTTTATTTAGTTAAAATATCACATAGACAAATATGACTTTATCAAAGCATATTTAGTGCAAATATAGTGGTTTTAAAGCATATTTTTAGTTAAAAATATTGTTAAAAGTGAGAAAAGACAAATTCAATCACTCCTTTTAATGTTTGTTATAGACTTGGCTAAACTTAAGTTTGAAACCCCCTTTAACTAGAATGTAGTGATTTTAATGTACTTTTTGTCTCCAAAACAGCCAATTCGACGCTCCCTCCTACGAGTAGCATTACATCCTGTTTAATATTAAGGGAATGGTTTTTAAAACTCTCTTAAATAACCTTGAAAGGTGGATGGAAAAAATCTAAACCCCAAGAAAACAAGGCCAAATCTCTCTACTTGGGGCCAAACGATAAATGTTACAATTAGACAATAGAATTTTGGAATATATCAGTAGAATAGAGGGACTAAAGAAAAGAGATGGAAAATATCAGGGGGTGAAACTGTCAAAAACACGTACATGAGAGGCCAAACGTAAAGGCTCCAATACAAAGGGGGAAGAAAACCAGAAAAAATTGGGGTTTCCTTTTATTTCCATCGTCATTTTCCCTCCAAATTGAAACATCTAGGGTTTCTTACAGTACTGAAGTAGCGTTTTGCCGACGATTAATCTCAATGGCTTCTTCATCTTCTTCGTTATCATCCAGCCATGGTTACGAAATCCCGTGGGTTGAGAAGTTCCGACCGACGAAGGTGAAAGACATCGTTGGAAACGCAGATGCGGTCTCCAGACTCGAAGTAATCGCACGCGATGGTAACATGCCAAATCTGATCTTATCTGTAAGTAATCAACCCTAATTTCACGTTCAAACCGATGATTATTGTAAACTCGTGTACATTTCGACGCAACGAGGTTTTCCCTCTTTAGATTGCCTGTTTTGTAGTTTTGTGAATGATGGGGATTTTGATGATTGTGATTGTTAATTGAAATTCTGGTTTATGTAGGAGAAGTATTGCTGGAGTGTTCCACATAACGTTGACTTATTGATTTTTGCGTATTTGAACTTCTGTTTTGAAGGCTAAAATAGATAGTTAAATAAATGCTTTTATCTGTCTTATCATTTCAGTTGGCAATTAGAAGACACATATGAACATCTGTCATGAAATTAATTTTTTATATGTTTTAGGTGTTGAATGCATTTAGTTTCTCTGAATATCTACGACAAAGGCAATTACGGTAAAAATGCATGTGACGTGCAGGGGATGAGGCTGGTCACACACAGGAATGTGTTTATAATCCAGATTTTTTGTTTTAAATAAATAACTAACATATATCAAAGAACCAAATTATGTTTGTTTTCGAGTTTCCAAACGTGCATTTCCTAGATTCAAATTATGAGACTTGAAGTCTGTTGATTTGCACATTATGTAGAAGCATACACATGCAAAGTTGTTTGCTTGTTTGTAGTTTATTGTGTAATACACTCAAGACACATTAGCATATATACGAGTGGGAATGGTTTTGTCTATACCCTCTTGAACATGCGTCTGTTTTTTTTTTTCATTTTCAGGGTCCTCCTGGTACTGGTAAGACTACAAGCATATTAGCTCTTGCACATGAACTACTTGGATCAAATTACAAGGAGGCTGTTCTAGAGCTAAATGCATCAGATGACAGGTCTGCATATTATTGCTAACTGAGTTTCTTCTTAAATCTTTTAATATTGGGTTATTTCCAGGAAGCTCATCATTTTTTGCTCTTTCTTTACCAGAGGTATTGATGTTGTGAGAAACAAAATTAAGATGTTTGCTCAAAAGAAAGTTACATTACCTACTGGAAGGCACAAAGTTATTATTTTGGACGAGGCTGACAGGTGACCAACAACCATTCTTTTTTTTTTCTCATATGTGGAACTATTCTTTATCCTTATATGGCATTTCTTTTATATAAACAAGCTAGTCATCATCAAATAGTATTCAACTATGATATATTTTTTGGCTCGGCTTTAATCTGATCCTTAATTTCTTATGCTTTTTATGATGGGATGCAATTTAGCATGACATCTGGAGCACAGCAAGCACTGAGGAGAACAATGGAAATCTATTCAAACTCTACTCGTTTTGCTCTTGCATGCAACACATCTTCAAAAATAATTGAACCTATTCAGAGTAGATGTGCACTTGTACGGTTTTCGAGGTTGTCTGATGATGAGATTCTTGGTCGTCTCAAGATTGTGGCTGATTCTGAAAAGGTAATTTTTTGTGTTAGTGCAGATTATATCTTTTGTCCAATAGGTTGTATTGATGTGGAAATTGTTTGTGTTAATATTAAACTCATGTTCATTTTTCGTTCCTAGATTATAACTCTCATAGATGCATGATTGGTTTATATTTTATAACTTGCGTAGGTGCCTTATGTTCCAGAAGGGCTTGAAGCGATTATTTTCACCGCTGATGGTGATATGCGACAAGCGTTGAATAACCTACAAGCCACTTATGCTGGATTTCGATTTGTCAACCAAGAAAATGTTTTCAAGGTTAAAGTCTTTATTGCTATTTGAGCTTTACACTTTACAGAATCATTTACTGTAGTTGTTGCAAATGTGCCAGGTAGGTGCCATGTGGGTAGGATTGAGCTGGAACAGTTTTTGTCTAGTATTATTTTTAATAGATAATTAGTATGTTAAATTTGATACTGTATATTATATCGCTTTAATAATATTTGAATAAAAAGATTTAGAATGTTTTGTGCATTAAAAATATGCTTCAGGCAACTTATTATCTTGTTGACCATTTCTTTTTAAGTTTTTTTTTGGGATTCTACGTGCCTGACCTGTTACAGATAAAGTGTATTTTGAATCATCAAAATGACGAGTAATTGGCCAAATTAGCATTATGCTACCTCTAATAAATTGTTTTAATGTCATATAACCATGTTATTTGATTGGGTTTTCAGGTGTGTGACCAGCCTCATCCCTTGCACGTGAAAAATATGGTTCGCAATGTGATTGAGGGGAGATTTGATGATGCTTGTTTTGGTCTAAAGCAACTATATGATCTGGGCTATTCCCCAACTGATATTATCACAACCCTTTTCCGAATCATAAAGAACTATGACATGGCAGAGTATCTGAAACTGGAATTCATGAAGGTAACAATGCTAGAGAAAATTATTATTTAATAAATGCCAATGCAACATACGATATGGAAAGTTTCTACAAAATGCTAGAGCAAGTCTTACAAAAATATTCAAATTTCAACATTACAACATAAGCAATATTTTAAATAGCAAGGTGTATAATACCAAGAGTCGGAACAAAGTTCAAAAGCAAATGTTTAGGTAAATAACAAACAAAGAAATGATATTTGAATATAAGGTGTAGAAGAACATTGTCAACCTTTAGAAGTTTAATCCTTTTAGTTTTGTTTTTGCAGTGGTTATATACACAAACCCTAACTTTTTAACTTCCTTTTGCTTGTAGAAAGAGCTATTTGACCCCTTGAACATGTTAAGTGCTTATGTAGTTGTGCATGCCACATGTAGGGGGTATATCCACTGGAAAAAAACATTAAGGCCATCGGACCCCTTGAACATGTTAAAAGTTGGTTGGCTTTATTCCGCTTAAATCATATATAAACTTGTCAACACAAACGTTTAACCTGTTCAAGAGGTGAAAATGACATCATCAACAAGTCAAAAAGAAGTTTATAACAAACAAATAAATATATCTAGTAAAATCTCACTCATACAGTAGTGCATCAGATCAAAAGAAGTGGGATGTAACCGCTAAATTAAAAGACTAAATCTCTAAAATATTGAAGTTGTTTTATCAAACATACCCTAATTTGTTTTGGGTAGAGGATCTACTTGTGGTGTTGGGCAGTCTATGGTCAGAGAGTGGATTGATCAATGATGTGATCTGACCCATGCACCAACTAAATGGATCATGATTTGCCCGTTGGTTAATGGGAAATTTTGTTTACAATTTTGCCTTTATGACGTCATCACAAATTGAACATTCTTTTTGCTTGCAGGAAACTGGATTTGCCCATATGAGAATCTGTGATGGAGTTGGTTCATATCTTCAGCTATGTGGTCTGCTTTCTAAGTTTTCACTTGCTTGTCTAACAGCCAAGGCATGATAAGACTTTAGGCTATTGTAGAACAATATCTTTCCTTCTAAAGCGCGTGGCTGCATTTTCAACAATATGACAAGACTACTTTACTGGTCATTCGAACCACCGTTTGCACATGGCTCAGTGTATCTTTATGTGGTGTTATCTTTGTTTAGGCTTTATTGGTGTTTTTTTTCCTTTGTTTGCAATGAATATGGTGGGAAATCTAACTAGTGTAAGTTATGATTTATCTGATTTCATTGGTTAGCAGGATACTAAGGATTTCGTGATTATCAGGTAATGAGTTTTTATGATTACAAAAGGAAAAAAGTGTTGAGAGCGTATTTGTTGCGAACCACATAATGTGAAATCTAAAGTCAAGCAAACAAACCAAGTTCATCCAATTCTATTTGTAGGTCATTTAGAAACTCTTTTCTATTTCTTTCAAGGTACTTCCTAACATTTGTATGTATGAACACACACGAGGGATGGAGATGTTGAGAGCTACATTAAGCAAAAGATTTACAAATCAAAACAATTGTTTGATTATTTCAACTCATGAAACGGAATCAAAATCTGCGTATGGAAAATGTGTCTAATATTGCACATTTCTCTTTTTTCCTATAAATTTCTAAATTTTCTATTCACTTGAAAAGAATTGAGCTTCACATGATCCTGAACAAATCACACAGGAGCTTGATGCTTGTTTCCCCAGATTCTTTACACAATTTGAGCCTTATTGTGTCCGCAACTTTAAGATACAAATCCTGTTCGTAAAGTATCTGATTTCTAGATAATATTTTGGGATTATGTCATATATTGATGTTTGATCTTGATTCTGTTTGTCTTTCAATGATCTGAACATGAAAGCCATTTGGAAACTGTAAGCCCGGTGTTCGTACAATTTCTCCTCCTCTGACTATTTGCCACCTGTCAGTTTTAAAGAAAAACATGTTGGCATCTCTCTACCTTAAACACACATCGTTACAGTGACATATGCACATACATATAGAATTGATGTTTTTACCTGTATTTAGTAACCAAACAATGTAGAAACACTGCCATTTGAACTTTAGTGAAATCTGTTCCAACACAAAACCTCATTCCACCACCAAAAGCCATGAAATTCTTTGATGCACCTTTCTGATCCATCCTCTGTTTGGAAGGAGCAAGACTCATAAGTTTTATAAATTTTTCGCTGCATCTAAAGGATGCCCTCATAATGGGTCCGGTCCAGTGGGCTTCGGCCCATCCTATTGGGAAATGGGCCAATTCTAATGTGTTGACATGGGATGAGCCCAAACCCATTGGACCGGGCCTGATGATAACAACATGCATGTTTGCATATACAAGTAGCTTACCTCCCATCTCCATGGATTGAATTCTAGTGGATTCTTATAGTTGACGGGATTTAGATGGACGGCTGGGGGACATACCATTACCGCCCAACCAGCGGGAATTGTATAGCCTGGATAAAATTAACATCCATATCAAGGTGCATTCACAAACTTTATTATTCATACGAATAAAACAAAAGAAAGACGATATTGTAACAGAAAAATTCATGTCTACCTTTGAACTTGATATCTTTTAGTGCCTTTCTGAATACTCCTGGAACTATGTTAGCCAAACGGACCGTTTCATTTATAACCTACAACATCAAGTAGTTGGATCAGTGTGTAGCGACTTTTGTAATACTGATAACGGAGCTGATACAAGAACCATTAAAGCACCATCTTTTATCTTTTGTGCTTCCGCTATACGTCAACTTCTTTTGAATAAAACTCTGATTATTTAACACACCTGAAATGTGAATGTCATCGACTTATATTCTTTCCATGTAAGTCCAGACCCTTTATTTTTCCTGTTTCTTAGGATGTTTTCATGCTCTTCCTGTGTACAACAGCAAAATCAGGTTAAATATTATGAAGAAATAAACTTATAATAATGTGAACCTTGAATTAAATCCTTTTTACTAACCGTTAACTCCTGCAACGCGCGAGGATTGTCTCTTAGAAGCTTG
Organism: Flaveria ramosissima; assembly: GCA_025215565.1. NCBI lineage: Eukaryota > Viridiplantae > Streptophyta > Magnoliopsida > Asterales > Asteraceae > Flaveria > Flaveria ramosissima. The sequence goes on from CM046038.1 coordinate 58,687,196, forward strand.
ACAGCTACTGTTATGGCTAAGGAAGTCGTCTCAAAGCTTGCAAACAACAGTACAAACATCAAGTCTAGGGCGATTGCTTCTGTAAGGATCGAATCACCTCGGTCTAGTTCTTCAAGTACATAGTCAAAGAAGTCAGTTTTGACTTTTCGAGGATTAGCCCGCCTATCTTTAAGCATGCTCTTCAGCATTGACATTGCCTTCTTTCTTCCCTAATTAAGTTAAAGATAATATAATCACAAGTTACAAGTAAGCTCGTTAAAAAAATAAGAAGTCCTCTAGATCTTGCAGTGTTTTTGCTTATCAATAAGTCAATCTGAGTTGACTTTTATCGCAAACAAGTCAAACAGACCAGTAAGAAAAATGGCTAAAAAAGGAACAAGTCAAACACGTTGAATGTCTACTTTTCATTCACACAAGATCCTAAATTGTTTTATTCGAAAAGTAGATTATTATTATTATTATAAATGTTTATTTTGGAATCATAAATAAGTCTTTCTGTCACTCAGACAGAGAAGTGTTAGTGGGTCAACCCAACATATTTTGACGGGTCAACTAGCTCGTTAACAGACCGACCCGTGACCCGACCCGACACCTGATTGATTGAAATTGTTTTTCTTTTACCTGCAGACACTTGTGGTAAGCTGTTCCAGGAATGTCTAAAGGGAAAGAGATTAATCCTTGTATGAAAGCTACAAAATTCTCCCTTAGATTCTCACATGACTTCTCAGGATCATAACTTATCAATTTTTTCGCAGTTAGATCAAATATCATCTGAAAAAAAAAAAAAACAAAGTTGATTAGAAATTTAGGATCTCTATGGAAGCTGTCATTAGTATTCATTATTTGTATTCAAAGAAACCAAAATTCGAAGTGAACTGAACTAAACTCGAATTTGGTTTTTAAATTTGTGATTTTTGAAGCAGATATTGGAATTCAGATTATATATATTTTTCCATACATAATTTTCATATATTATATGCGTGTGAGTATATATATATATATATATATATATATATATATAGAAATATAGATAGAGATATAGATATAGATATAGAGAGATAGATATAGATAGAGATATATATATAGATATATCTATATATATCTATATATATATATATATATATATATATATATATATATATATATATCTATATATATATATATATATATATATATATAGGGGCCGGTTACTATACAAAGTGTTTTTTTCGTGCGAAGCTTACAAAGTTTTGGGTTGGAATTATCATGCAAGAACAATAATAATTACGCAAGAACAAAGTGATATTTACGCAAGACAAATTACACTCGCGTGGAATTATCACGCAGAGATGAAATTATCATGCAAGAATACCTTCTGCGTAATAATTTCACCTTTGCGTGATAATTTCATCTTTGCGTGATTAATTATTACCCTTGCGTTATAATTCCACCCGTAACCTCCATTCTTGCGTGATAACTTTGTACGCTTCGTACGAAAAAAACACTTTGTACCGTAACTATTCTCTCTCTCTATATATATATATTTATAATTTGGATTATTTTCAAATCAAACTGAATTTGAATTCATTTTCAAAATTTCAAATTCGAATAACCCGAAAATCGACCCTTTAAGACCCAAACTAAATGTGACTTACATTTGCAGTTGCTTCCTTCAATTCTACTGACTCCTGACCAGCCCATTTCTCTAGACTTGTTGTTGCAACATTTTCCACTTCATGAATCATCTTTTTAAGGCTTTCTGGCCCAAATAGATATAACACCATGTTCTTGAGATACTTATACATGTACCCATGCAAAGACCCTACATTTTGTCTCCCAAACACCTCTGTAAAGCTATCTGGATACCAACTTTGAAACAACTGACCCTCTTGTTGGAATATCATATGGTTTAGATCTGAATCAGTTGACACTATCACGGGTCGCCCGACCAAACTCGTTCGAAATATCGACCCGAATCTGAAAATTCAACATTTTATGTTAGAATTTGATCATTAGGATGTAAAACCGTACAAGATCATAAAAAAGCAACATAATTAACTAGTTACGATAAGTTAACAAACTCATCACCAATGTTCTCATATCGACCGGCCCTCCTACCGGTACATTGGTTGCAACAGGACTAGAACCAGATGATGTTATAAATATTTTAAAATTATATTTGTATGGTTTTTTTTAACATCAACACCTAGAATTTTGTAGCCGTTCCAAAAAAACCTATAATTTTATAGAATAAAATAATCATATCTTGCATCCTAATAGACTACAAAAGTACAAGTAACCTTATCATTGGAAAGTGCACTACTTACCATCAAAATATCCCCTTAAAACACAATATAAAGCAAAATACAAAATGGTACGGGTTTGTGATTTTAATTAAATATAAATCCTTCAATAAAAAGGTTTAATTTTAAAGTCAGAAATAGTAAAAAGAACCGAGATTTTAAAGAAAAGATAAAAAAAATAAAAAAAATATCCGGTCAGACCAATAACCGGCCCATTCAAAACAACAACGGTTCAAACATATCCGATAGGGCCAGTTTCATAGCCAGTTCTCAGTCTGACTATTCGAACCGATCCAGTTATGAAAACATTACTCTGATCACCTTTTCATTCGGACCTCGACAAAGGGAGGGGTGTCCCAAGTTGGATTACGGGCGAAAAACTCATGAGTTTCACCTAGCAATGGCCAGCCCATTGAGCCAGGGGGAAGGGTTCCATCACACCTAGGGTTCCACCACCTGTACAACCAGTGTGTAATGGTCACCACCATCATCGCTACAATCATGTACAGGCTAACATGCCACATATTTAGCCAGTACATATTAGAAAATATATTTAAACCAATGAGAATCACACACGTGGTGGAAGAAATTGAGGGACTAAGGGGCAGAAATGGAAGAAAAAAAATATAGAGAGTATGTGTGTGTGTGAGATAAGAGAGAAGCAAATGTATTCGAGTATGCAGAAGGAGATGGAGGTATTTATATAGACATGCTAGAAGTTGAAACTGTTTAAATATTATTATTGTTATTATTATTATTTATTATGATGCTGGTTCCCTTTTAGCTTTTTGTGTAGTTATTTTATCAACAAGCTGGATAAGTGGTTGGTGATAAATAAATAAATATGCTGATCATCTCTTGTCCTCTCAAAATATATTTTTATGCGTTTCTCACGCTTCTATATACATAAGGTTTTGGTTTTAAATTGCGCAAGATGTATCGAGACATAGCCAGAGCTGACGGTGCTTTCAGGTACACAAGACGGTAGACAAGAGATTTACGTACGTAACATGTTATTTATTATATAGATATGTAAGTTAAATTTAGATAACGCTTATCACATTGTTAATCTTTCAATAGAAAGAATTATACACGATTTAATAGTATAAAATATATGAATTGTCTTAATATATTAAACCCTTTATTTTTACGTAACAAATTTTATGTACAACCAAACAAGCTTAATGAAAAACCAAATAGGCTTTATGGTTTGTTCTTCTCATTTTCCCTTTGTCATCCTCCTTGAGTCCTGGTGACCACCTCCCCATTCCCTCCGACTCTACCTCCACCCAAAAACCCGCAACACCAAATCTGAGCATCACGACGAGCAACACCAGATGTGAAAAACCGTACATTTTTTATTTTTTCTGTCTAGAACCCAACATCCATTAATTTGTTGGAAGCAATCGTCACCTCTCACGCCTCGGGTGAGCTTTATAAAACGAAATGTCTAATATTGCATCATCATATAATCATATAGTTGTATACGGCCGTTCAAAAAATATATATATACAGTTGTATGTCACAAAATAGATGATTAAGAAATAAGTTATTTGTAGTTGGTCTTCTGATCCAATGACATGAAGATAATGGTCGGAACTAGAAATATGTGAAAGTCTTAGGTTTAAACTTACCTCAAAGGGTTTTGGTTTTCCTATAATGATGAGTTTTATCGTCAATGTTGTTCTTGGACGAGTCAGAAGTGGAGGGTGAAAATCAGTATAGACAATTAACAGCTCATCTTAAGAAGATTCATTCAAATATTAAGAAATAAGTTATCTTTCCTAGATTTTAGAAGATAGGGGTTTGACTATTCCAAGTATGAACCCAATCAATAAAGATGATTAAAAATTAACAAAATTCAAGATGCGTTTAAGTTGTTAAGCTCTAACTATTGCTGCAAATCTTTCCCAGTATCTCTGCTAGATACTCTGTTAATATTTGGATGATAACAATAATCTTCTTCAAAATCTTAATTGCATCACCATTGATTTCGAATAGACCGATCTAGATTCTTTTTACCAACCACTTTGTGTTCTAATATGTTTAAAGCCTCTGAAGTATCCGTTCAAAATTCCAAAAAATATTCAAATTAAAATAAATTCCAAATCAAGAATTTTAATCATCCAGAATATTTGTTGTAAGATCCGGTTACTAGCAAAAAGGATATTTATTTGATGATCTATATATATGATCATTATAAAAATTTTAAAGATGACTTTAAAGTATAGAATAATAAACACCATATCAGGTATTGAATATTACAGACCAATTATTTATTAAAGTATAATGATAATAATTAAAAAAAAGCTTATCAAAACATATAGTAAACTCTGACTAAATTGTTTTTTAAGATACCTTTTGTAGTTTTGAGTAGATGGAAATCAGACACTTAAGCGAAAAAACAAGTATGGTTTAAGAAAAACATAGAATCTTCAAAAAATAGAAAAGAAAAACTCCTAAAACATATACAAAAATAAAACTTTATGGCAACAAATAATAGTAGCACCAAATGCAAGGTTATAAGGACCGTGACAAAAGGCACAACGGCGAAACTATGATGACAAGACCTACGACAACAACCACATGAACTATGACCGAACAATGTCTAGCTTGTACATAATTAATCAACGACTTAAAAAAACAATAGATAATTACAAAAGAAACTAATCGATCAAATTATAAGGATCATTATAAAAAATCCAAACTAATATATTACTTTTGAACAACTTCTAATCTGGTTTCAAAAAAGATACGTTTAACCACACCCACCGACAGTTGTTAGTTAATTACCAGGTAGGCTCGTGTACGTATATTGGTACGACCAGCTTGAGCAGGCAGTATATATAAAGTATATATAAATAAGTGTATATATGGTCACGTGCATGGTGCATGGGTGGGTCTGTTTAAGAGATCACAATGAGTATACACCATGTGAGAATGGAATTTAGAGCATGCATCGGCATTTGTATTCATTGTCTGCTGCTGCTCTTTTAAGTTTTAACACGTCGACTTAGTCAAACTCGATCACCTCTAAAACTCCACAAATTTAATATACTTTTGACTTTTACCAACTCATTAAAATAAAAATTATTGTCCCCAAGGCAAACGAGACCGATTGTGGGTTTGAACTATGTAAAATATAGTGATGATAATTTTAAAAGTAAAGTGTATATATGATAAAAGTGTATATTAGTTGGTAAAAGATAGATAAAAGATGTTTTAGTTTGATTTAGATCTTATCAATGTTTTCAGAACCGGATCAGACGTCGAATCGGACGTCTTACTGGTTTGGTGGTCGGACCAGTCGGACCGGTTGGACCAGATTTAACTATATTTTAATTATATTTATATATGTAATTAATATAAGTAATTTATATATGATTAATATATATATATATTTTATAGTTATATATAAAACTTAACTATATCTGTATATCCGACGTACTAATTTATGGTTTAACACCCCGTTTTTACCCATTAAAATAAAAAATAAAAAAAAAACCAAAACCGGTCCGACCAGCGGTTCGGGACGAACCGACCGGTTCGACCACTAAAAAGCAAATCACACCAAACCGGACCGGACACGGCACCGATTCCTGGTTGAACCGGTCGGACCGGCCGGTCCGATCCAGTCTAAAAAACACTGATCTTGATCACTTGATCAAGCAACTTAAACGAGTCAAATTCAAACTCATCAAAGCTTGAACATGTCTTGTCTAACTAAAGAGACTTAAATTTAGCTTGATCTATATTTGAAGTTCGAGTTCAAATTGTTAATTATTTATCTAATTCTTTTATTTATACATATGCGTGTGTATATATATTAACATATGTATATTTGTAATTTATAGATATAGCATATGTAGATTATATAGTTACTTTTAAATTACTATATATAATAATATTTATCATGTAATATATATGTATAATATTGAATAAAACTTATTATATTTATCTATACAATATTAAGCTTGCTTAGGCTCGTGAGCATAATCTGTTAACTATGTGTAGCTTGGGTTGGGGAAATTTATATTATGAGCTAGCGTTAATCTAGGCTCGAGTTGGTTCAAGGTCGGTTTGATTAATGCTCTTAGCGATCGGCTCGGCTCATTTACACTACTAGCATCCATACGCCTATACTATTTAGTTTTTCCAAATTTAATTAAAAAAAATTGTTCTACCATAATATGGTATAGATTTTGAGATTCTCAAGGTTTTTAAAAGAACCAAACATGAATAGTATAAGGTATGGAAAAAAGATGAAGATTGGACAGTGTGTTACATAATAAGTATGACAACCCAAACAACTTTTGTTGTTAATTAATTAATCGCTTTGATTATGCATATTTGATATCACAGCAAAAAAAGAGTGATATATGGTTTAAGTGCAATGGATCAGAAAAGGGTTGTGATTTTGGTGTCTGATGTAAGGCTTCATCACAGGTCCCACCTGTCTTGCACAGATATGTGTATTGGGGTCCAATTAGAAAAAAAGGTCCTAAAAAGAGTAAGTTTAATGGAAATTATGGTAAGATGAGATGGCATGGCCCCCTTCAAGTCTAAAATTGTAACCCTTACTAAAGATGTCAAAGACATTTGCATATAACATTTGGACATGTCCATTATCTAAGTTTTTCAATCTCTAATATGTTTGATACGCTGATTTTTTAGTCGGTTCGTTTTTACACTATCATAAAAAACTGAGTAGCTTTAGAGAGATCCCAGGATAATTGTGAAGCATCACTGGTTTAAAAACATTGGCAACACTAAGATAGCTTAAACGGATCATAAAATGTTCACATTTTGAGGATCACAAAACAAAATTATCACTGACATACATAATATCTAAGGGTCAACGGGTATTAGGACAACCAACTCAATCTGCATCGACATATGCATCTAGTCAATTGCCAAAAGATGTAAAGAAGCAAGATAACGTAGAGATTGATCATGGCATCATAAGTTTGGTGACAACATAGCAATATCAAGAGTGTAAATGGAAAGTATTTTAGTGTGCCAACAAGGCTACATCAAAGAGTAACATGGGATACAAGAGAGCCAATGGGTTAAAATTTGGACATGGTGTTTAAAGAAGATGAGAAGTGTTACATGGTTGTAGGAGGACATTTGTTTCTTATTTTAGTATCAGATCATTTTACTTTATTGAGATTACTTAAGATTACTGAGAAATGAGTATATACATTATTGCAAGTTAGTATTGAAGGGGCCAATTGTACAAGGCTATTAATTTGTAGGTTTCTCTAACTTGATAGTTCAAGTGGCCGGGCTGGAAGCCGCCCTGGTGGGTTCACCTATTAGCAGTGGAAGTTGATTCATATTCATATGTTTTATGAAAAGCTACTTTGAAAATGATGATCAATAAGAACTAGTGATTAGTGGCAACTGGGCACCGACAATATCAAACCGATTATCAGTAGAACTAAGCACTAACCTACTAAAAAGCAGTAGCAACAGACGAGTAGTGGTAAATTAGTCACCAGCTGCAACTGCTAGGCTGCTACCAATAGAGTTCCTACTGATGTTTTCCACTTATATAGATATGGGGATGAGGAACAGATTGTTATAATTGTTAACTGCAGCTTACGACTGAAACATTGTGATGGTTAATCCCATTTGAAAGAATGATCTTTTGTCTTTTTCTAGCATACTTATCTAAATCATATTTGCATATTTGCTCTTGTCAAATTCTATTTGAAATATACAATTGAGTTTGTATGTACCAATGCAACATATATTTTAATCTAAAAACGGTCTCTAAAAGCATTCATAGCCCGTTCCTCATCCACAACCTACAATTCACAAACTAAAACACTATTTCATAAAGTTACATATAATTTTTTTAAAAAAACCTTTAATGTCTTATCCCCCACACATATTCATACATTAATTAATACTTATTTATTCTTTTTTTAATATTATTTCTCTTTTTACCATTCAAGCTATTTATAAATAAATATTAAAAAATATGAAAAATAAATAGTGAGTCCCTGAGGGATGAGTCCTAACAAAATACAAGCATAACTTAAATAAGTGATGAAGCATAATGTTTGATGACATGGTACAAGTTATTTCATTACTTGGTTTAGAATTAATAGCTTATTTTATATAAAAAATACATATATATGTGATCTTGATAACGTCGTGGGGCGAATTCTTTGGTTCATACATAATTCATTTTCCTCAAAGAATAAATATACGATCGAGATAACTTAGAAAAAGAATAACCGATAATAATTAATTGTTACCGTTATTATTTATATACTTTTTTCTTGTACCAGTCTCAAAAATCAAAATTTAATTTTGACATATCTGATAACTATCGGTCTTTTCCGACACCGGGCTTTGTATATTCTTTTAGATCCTGGGGACTAAGCCAAATAGAGGATAATTTTACTTAAAAGTTTGAGAAATAATTAATAATAATATTAATAAATCATAAAAGTTAGTGAAAATAATTAGCCAACGAGAAAGTGACGACAAATTAAATAAGAAACGTAGGTTGATGTCGTGGTAAATACCATCAGCATCGGAGAACTTATAAATATATTTTTTAGGTCACACAACTTCACGTGGGTGCGTTGTAATCTTTCACATCCTCCACATTTTTAACACTTTCTTTTTTTTATATATATCAACATCACACACAAAATTTTACATTTCATCCTTAAACCGTCTTTAAACTACGGAAATTATTTATCTTTCCTTTCTCTCAAGTTTTCAGGTTGTAGATTGAGTTGATTTTGTTATACATCACCCATGAGTTCACATGGTATGATTGGTAGACTCTAACTGACTAACCACTTCATCCTAGAATAATATACACGGTAAATATATGTTAAAATTGTGACTTTTAACTTAAAAAATGAATTAAAAGGGATAAAAAATTTCAAGTAAGACATTTTTTATAGGTGAGAAATCAAACATTCACAGTACATATTTTTAAGCCGACATCATTTATTTACAATGAATCTTAAACCTTTAACCAGTTAAAAAGACATAAATCCGACAATTTGGTATCATGCCCTATTTGAAGCGAGACACTTGTCATCCATTTCTTATTTATATAGTGTGGGTGGGAAGAGGGTGATGGTTGTTTATACATGTATGAATATATACGTGTGTGATATTGAGCACATGTTTTGGGATAATTTTAACTCATGCTTAGCACGTCTTTTGTGTTGTTTGGGGTTAATTATTTCATCCTCATTGATAGTTGGAACTAATAGGCGTTCTTAACAGTATAAAATTTTCAAGAGGATACTGAATTGCCGACACTTCTACTTAATTAACCTAAATCAAATTTATTAAAATCTTAGCCTATGTAATTTGGTTTCTTTATATAGGTAAAGTATCGTTTTCTAGAAATTTAATTGTTTTGCAAAGATGAACAATTTTGAAAAAAATGATTATAACATTATTAAGGTTGTTGGTGCATACATCGCTATGAGAGAAAAAAGTAAATAAGTTGCATGTGAGAGAATAAGAAGAGAGAAATACACGAACATAAGAAAGTATCAAAAAAAAAACAGGGTGTATTTAAGTTCATCCTATTACTTAATTACTAACTATATATTCTAAATGAGCCAAAAATAACTTATTGGGTTCTTAAATAAATATGGTGGATACCTTTGACTTTTGTATTAGTTGATACATCAAATGTAAGTGGATGTCATACTTTTCTTCTCAAAAAAACGTAGGTTTATGGACCACATACATTTTTTTTCGTGTTTTCTTCCGAATATTAACGCTGCTAAATATATTATTTCTGAAACGTAACACATGAATTAGGCAAGTGCAGTTGGTTGGGGTTTTATCCTTTTCTGAAACGTAATTATTATTTTATCTAATTCTTTTCGAATTATTAGGTTCTGTGCACGTAACAAAGTTTGTGTACGCGTCGCAATGTACAAATGTACAATTAACCGCATTAATATCATAATACGACTCTGTTTTAACGCTTTAATATTTTGTTTAGATTCTTTTTTTTTAGAATTGTTATGCCGGTATAATATTGCTTTATTATGTCCACACTTCACACCACAACGTAGTAACGAGGTTCACAAACGTGACGTTACGCGCGAGGCAGCGTTACTCGTTGGTTATGATTTATCATGTTAACTCTTAGAAATTTGTTTATGTTTATGACAAACGTTTAGTTATTAAATTTTTATTTGAAGTTGTGCCGTTTTGACGACTCATCAAAACCGTTGTTGGATCTATTATCAACCCAAAAGGTAAGGCCCAATAAGAAAGTGGGTATTGTTCTAATATTTCTTTTTAAGAAACTATACCAGTTTACATTTGATGAGTCTGAATATATATAAAATAATAATAAATGCTTAGAATTTCCATAATTTTTTAAATCAATCTGATCATATGTTAAAGACATCTATACTTGTTGTGCTGATTAAGGGTGTGAAAAAACCGAACCATATCTGCGATGGTTCTCAACAGCAACAAAAAGACGACAGCAGAAGTAGTGTGTTAGGGTGGTAAGCGGCAGATGGCTTACTTGTCAAACCAACAGTTGTTTGAATATCCGAATTTTGGATATCCAAAAATTTCGGATAGTGAATTTCAATATCTGAATCTAAATATCGGATATCCAAAATTGTAGATTAGGATTCAGATAACCAAACGGATATATGAATTCTAACAATTTATGTATTATTTAATAAATTTTATAGAAATTCTTTCGGTATTTGATTTTTTAAATATCCAAAATATTTGAAAAATAAAAAATTTCTAATTAATATATACTATTTAAGAGTTTTTAGAAAAATATTTTGGATAATTCAAATACCTAAATTTTTTAAAAACACTATCCAAATCCGAAAATCCTAGATATCTAAGGTTTCGGATATTTTGGGTTCAGAATTTCAGATTATTTGTGATTGGTTTCAAATTCTAATATTTTCACACCACTACCAGGGAGACTGTGGATAATTGAGGGCGTGATGATAAAATCAATATCAAATGGAGGCCGATGGTGGATTGGTGGTGTTAGGGAGCTGGGTGATGACGTTTGGTGGTTTACAAGGGAGACGATGGATAATTGAGGCACACGTCGGTGATAGGCGGTAGAGTATGGAGGTTTGATTTTGTTCTTTTCTTTTCCCATCGTTTCAAGGCTTGATTTAACCCTAACTTTTTACATATTTTTGTTGAAGTGTTCTAGACTACATCGTCAATTCAAATATTCATACCCAAGGAGTTGAACCCGATGTCATTCATGTTGCGGTAGAACAAACTCGAACCCCCATTTCATCTTCCACCAAGTAAGTATGGCTACCCTATTCTTGTTTCTAAATAAATTGGTTGATTTTGTTGTTTTTCTTCTTCAAAAACAAATGTATACACACACACACACACACACACACACACACACACACACACACACACACACATATATATATATATATATATATATATATATATATATGTGTGTGTGTGTATATATACCCTTAGAAAAGTTTTAAAGTATCATATATGCTCAACTCAAACTAAAAATATTATATATACCTTTATAAAACATTTACAATATCATATATATATTTTTCGTATAAATATAATTAAACATCATATTTTAATTAAAAAATTAAGAATGTGTCTTTCTACTTATTATTTTCTCAAACTTATTTCATACTTTGCAATTTCTTATATTTATTTCTATAAGATTATATATTTATGAGGTCCGAATGGAATCAAAAGGTCATTTAAAAATATTTAATTTATTCACTTTTAAAATTTTTAAATTTCTTAAATAAGATTTTAATTATAATAAAATAAGAAAACTTAGTAAAATTTCAAGACAACTCATGATAGTGAAAATAAAAAATAAGTATATTTATAATAAATATATTCATTATGATTATTAACTATGTTATTGGTTTGTAATATAGCTTTTCATTAATATAAGAAGATTAATCTTTATTAAAAAACTATGAGTGTTATCGTAACTTTTTACGAATAAAAATTTATTATTATAGTACTAGTATTCTTAATAATTAATAATAAAGTAATATAGTAAATTGAAATTTTGATGTATTGATAAAAATAAAAGATTGAATCGTTATTATTAATCTTTTAATAATATAAATTAAAATTACAATAGTATAATTATTAAAAATGAGTATATATGATATTTTGATGCTAATTTGGATATATATGATATCAACAAGATTCTAATGGTAATTATATATTTTAAATTTGGTTTGGGCATATATGATTTTAAGAAGTTATCTATGAGTACCTATGATATTTAAGATGTTTTTAAGGGTATATATGATATTATAATGTTGATATGGATATATATGATGTTTGAAAAGTTTTTGATGGATATATATGATATTTAGGAAGCTTCTAAAGGTATATATGATATTTTAAATTTTGTTGGGCCATATATGATATTTTAAAATTTTGTAAGGGTATATATAAAACTCACCCAATATAATAACAATTTTTATTTCTTATGAATAAGTAATCGGCTTGTTAAAAACATATGAGAAACTAAGTAAACAAAATTTTGTATATGTACATTTGAATATCTTTAAATAATAATTTCTTAACGCTTTTGATAATTAACATTCAGTATTTTTGCCAAACGATTAGTGTCCTATTTTACCCAAAAGAAAAAAAAACAACAATAGTACGTAGTTTTGTTAATTATTAAACTAGTTTAATACCATAGTACTACGAGAAAAAAATGCAAAGAAAGATATAAATATATCGTTAGTTGTCTGTTTACGAATAAGATACATGTAACATTTGTAAGAACAAAATACTTAATTATTCTATAACTTTAACAACCACCATTAACATTATATAATAATATACTTGATGTGGTCTATCCATACAAGTATTAATATTAATATAATATCTATAACAGTTCTTTAATATTACTCATGATTATTATAACTAAAAAGACGATAAATACATAAACAAATGTTCCAGCTAATTTTCTGCAGGATTTGATATGTCACCCATTCACCCCACGAATTCCCCACGCTTTCTCTCATATCAATTCACACATACACACACACGTTCATATATTCATATATATATATATATACACATAAATTCTTACCTCATTTACTCATATCCAACACACTTCTTTCATATATCTTCATTCCCTTTTGTGACACTTTCCTCTTTTAGTGACCACTTTTGTACTCATATACACATATTCTAGGTATATATATATATATATATAGACACCTATAGATACACATGTCTGACCCTCCCCCTCCCCCACCCCCACCCCCACCCCCACCCACCGTCATGACTTCTTCATCATCATCAGGCTCCCCAAGCCGCCGGATCAGTCCGGCGGCTTCGGGAAAACACCCACTCTACCGCGGAATACGGAGCCGTAGTGGAAAGTGGGTGTCTGAGATACGAGAGCCGCGTAAAAGCAAACGTATCTGGCTCGGGACGTACCCCTCGCCGGAGATGGCGGCAGCGGCGTATGATGCGGCGGCGCTGTCGCTCAAAGGCGGCGAGGCGGTGCTGAACTTCCCGCATTTGGTGGGGTCGTACCCCGTGCCGGCTTTGCTGGAGCCGGCGGCTATAAGGAGTGTGGCCGGTGCTGCGGCGGAACTGGTGAAGCCGGCGGCGGCGGCTGACCGGAGTATGTTGGATTCTTTCGGTGAGCCGCCGACGTCGGGGAGTGAGTTTGTGGATGAAGAGGCGATTTTTGATATGCCGAATTTGTTGGTGGATATGGCCGGAGGGATGCTGGTCAGCCCTCCACGGCAGCCCGTCGCCGGGGATGATTTTTCTCCGGCGACGGATTCTAATTTTGGTTGTGACGATTTGTGGAGTTACTAAGTGGTATTGCATGCATGATCATATAAAGTTAACGTTGTGTTTGATCACGAGCTGGTAAAGTGAATAAAATGAAAAAGATATGTGTTTCTTAGAAGTTATTTGGAAGTTAGGAGACCGGTCAAATGTAGAGTGTGTTTAGTTCAATTAAAAGTCACATATTAATAGTTTATAAAATCTTGCGTAAGTTTTAAAAACATAGTAAATGATCGAGAGGTTAACTTTTATTCGGACTTTGAGTAACAAGAATGAAATGTGAAAGGAAGCTGAAAAAAACTAGAAAATATTTGTTTTTCCAAATTTTTTTACCAAGTGAAAAGATAAAAAATGTAATGGCGATTTTTTTTGGATTGTAGAGATTTGCACATGTAAGATATATAGTTATGGGTGAGTAATACGTGTAAAAAGATTCGAATCACGTGGAAGAAATGGTGTAATTTTAACGTAGGTGCGATGTAAAAATATTACAAGCTATATTTTGCCATGATTCTCTGGTTCCTTGCTAGAATCCGGGTGTTTTTTCTATAACAAAATCATAATCTTGCCATTCAAAAAGAATAAATAAAAAGTTCAAAATACCGTATTATGTTTTTACACATTATGTTTTCGTGTAATGTTAGAAATTCACACCTCACCTCTTGTTTGTACAAAACACTCAATACCCAATACAAATTAATTTCTTACAAAAAAACCCGTGTAAATTTATTTAAAAAAAAACATATATCAAGGCAATAGGGTTGAAGCTGGCTTGTTGAGCACGAGGCTAAATGTTAAAGGTAGCAGGCCCGATATAAGTAAAGTCTACATCATAGTTAATAGCTTCATCCCTAGAGCACTTATAGTTTGTTCGGTTGTTGAGTTTCAATTCAATTCAATACATTATACATTTATACCATATATCAATATCATGTCTAACAAGTAAAAAAACTTGCCCCATCCGTCCCATTACATTGAAATATAAGGGTTTGATAGATTTTTCATTCTTAATCAATTTGGCTTTTCAGTCATACATAGGAAATAGAGGTTAAGCAAAGTAAGAGTGTAACCCGGGGCCGCTCATGAGCTACTGGAGATCAGATCGATAAAAAACTCGAAACAAAGCCTTTGTGAGCCGAACCTAAAAAAACTTATTAAATTATCAAGCCCGAGCTTAAACGAGCTTTTTATTTGTATTTTTTTTTTAAAATTTATCAAATATGTATTCTATCAATTATTATTATTATATAAACATTTTGATATAGAAATTAAAAATATGTATAATGTGATATATAAAATATAGATTTATAAATATAAATACATTATATACATTAAATACAAAAATAATAATTAAATAATAAACAAACTGAGCCCGAGTTTGACAAGTTTTTAACAAGCTAAGCTCAATCTTTAAAAATAAAGCTTAAAACGAGTCAAGCTCTAGCTCCATTAGTTAAAGTAACGACGAACCGAGCTTGAGCCTATACTACAAGCTTAGGCTCGGCTCAACCTGATTACACCCCTAACATCAGAACTAAAGTCACTAAACATAGGTAAAGGCGAGTTCACTAACACACTTGCTATATATATAACTTATTTCCTGACCTTAGCTAACTGTATGGGTAGGCCTTTCATGATGTGTTCTGCTGAAATAATAAAACCTCATAAGATACTATACATGTACTATTTGTAAACTATATATAAACATAACAAATAAGAATAATATTAAGTGAAAGCTAATAAAATTATAATTATCGTAAATGTAATCACATTATTCACCACGACACATTTTTATTGTTTTTGTTTAATTGGTACTAGAACATTTGAATGAAGAATTCATAATTAACAATGAAAACAACTATATTAATCCTCGTGTGTAATCAAGATGATTTTAAAGATAACAAATTTAAGAAATGGCACGGCTCAAGCTCAATGCACCAGGTTATGAAGAAAAACATGATTTATCGAAAAAGTTTTTCTTGTTTTACTAGATTAATCTATTGATAGATTGTCATCAAACGTGGTTGCTTCGAGTTTAAAATAATCTCACACATAACAAACTTCAGTTCGTTTGATGCATGTAAAGATGTTTTCGAATACTGACCTTAACAACATACGATACGATCATGTTACTCTAGTGATCACTTTCGAAAATTTACTCATACAAGGTCATGCTTAAATCATGAAAATATTTTCTTGAGTATTTGAGGAAAGAATGATGATTAAGTTAATGGTGTGTTATAATGGTCACAAATGACAAAACATGGATTATACTATACTATTTTTAAAAAGTGAAGTGTCAAATTTTGCTTTCATGAAAGATTATGGGATGAGGTGTCAAACTCACGTGCTTCCTTTTACTCACCCACCATGGGCCAATAATTAAAACGACTGCTATGTCCCCATTTTGTACCTTTTCCTCCAATAAAACTTTTAAACAGTTTATTTTTCTTTACTTTTTTACATTAAAGAATAAGGTGAGTATTAAAAATACAAAAATTAATAAAGTCCTTTTAGAGGAAACCTGAATTAAGAAAAAAACTTTCATTATGAAAAACTTTTATTTCAACTTTACCGAAAAATGAGTACTCTTTCTGACTTTCTGTTGGTCACTTATGATGTTACCTCTTTCTTATCCAATTGGATATTTTTACATTAGATATTGATTAGATATTGGTGGGTTTCCTCTTATAACAAAGCTAAATGATTTTGATAGTGTAATCTAATTTGGTGTTTGTTTTTTTAACGTCTTGCTAGAGCTTTTGTACTCCTTTGGTGTGGTATAATATCATATTATGTTTAAAAAAAGATATTAATGTTGTCTGTATGCGTGATTCTCTTAAAAATATAATTAGATTTGTGATTTTCGTCAACTTATTTATTCAATTAGCAACGTTTGTTGGGAACAAGCATATTCACATATGCACTATTATAAGTGCAAGTGTTTAGGTATGATTAACTAAACTAAAATATATTATAATTTGACGCGTGATACCTTTGTGTATTAAATGTTAAAATATAACACTGAATGGTAAGAAGTCACGGTTAAGTTGCGGATGCTGCTTGAGTCGTGGCTTGAGAAGGATGCAATAGGATGTGTGAGCCACAATTGGAACAAAGGTTGCCGCTCAAAGATCTTTGAGCCGCATCGATCTTATGATATAGTGTGTTTAGTTTTTTAAAATTTTTTAGTTGTATCTTGGTTAGGTTTGGATGGTTATTTGTTTTCAAGTTTATTTTCAATTGTTTAGAATTTAAGTTGGTTCAAACCGGTAGTAAGACAATAAATATTAAAAATACATAATGTTGGGGTCCTGAAATTATGCAACCCTTGAAATCGTTTTCAAGTTATCAATACGAAAGAGTTGCACATAGATAGTTTTAAAACGTGTCTAATAGTGAAAGTATCTAACTCCATGTGTTCTTCTTTTTAACTTATGTGGGATGTTACACCCCTCCATCTCTATTGGGAGACAAGTCACCGGCCCGGCCTTGATTCTAATACCATTTGTAACAGCTCAAACACTGTACCAGATATTGTCCCCTTAGGCAGCCGACATGCCCTCTGCAGCCCGCTTCTTATGGTTTTAAAACATGTCTGACAAGTAAGATATTCAGCCCTTATATAAAGAGGCTTTAATTTGTACTCATTTCCAACCGATGTGGAATGTTACAGTCACACACACGATAGAGAATGGAGGGAGGAGTGAATGTGATTGATTATACTTTATGGTTTAACGGTTGTACATTTAGCGAGCGAGTCACTTTAATTAGAAGCATTTTCATCTTTCATTGAAGGTTGAATAAGAATAATTGAGAATGAAGAAAAAATATGATATGTCATCAACATGAAATAAATGAGCGGAGACTCGAGTGCACTCCTCTCTAATATCATCTTATGATAAAGAAAAAGATGGTCCTATATTATTATAGAATAATGGATGCATACAACTGTAAACATGTTGGTTATGTTAATTTTTAACACCTAGATTTGTCATTAACCGATTTATATTATGAAGCATCGAATTCCCTTATAACCGTTATTTTGTTTGTACGTATGGAGTGTATGAATTAAGCCCGCGATATTTAATAAATTAACTAAGTTTAATTAAGATTTAAAAAAGAAATATTAATAAACAAGAAAGCCGAAGTCGTCAAATGGAACCTTAATTGTCTGATAAAACAAATCAGGTGGGGCTTTTGGTCTCGTATCATATTAACGACCACTATATTTTATTTTACTTTACAATCTTTGAACAATATTTCATCATTTGACTTTCCAAAATTTCGCCCACATGATCCAAATATGCAATACATTATACATGGAATGTAACGACCATCAACTCAAGTTCAACGATATCCGCACAACATTATCATTTCATAACACCATTTTTGTACAAAAACATACAAATAAATATAAACGCATTCATTTTATATTTTAGTATTTCATACTCGTTAAATTTTGTATTTGTATGTAAACATGTATATATTAAGTATTAAAAAAAATATCAACGTTGAACGTGACGAGAATAGCCTTTTCCAGCATAACCACCGGCTTCTACAGTCTAGCTGGAATCCCTCCCCCCTTCGGGGTCGAGTTACTTCGTTCCCTTCTTTTTTTGCCAATAATATCATTTCGATTTTATACATTTGCAGGTTTATATACCAATCAAAATAACTTGTTCATTTTTTTTATTTTTCAAAAAGACGAGTGACAAACAATAAATATTATATTTATGCCAATTTCTTTTACTTTTAACTTTTTTGATATTGAAAAAATGATTAGTTTGTTTTCTTATACATGCTCTAACAATATAATTTGTGGTCAATATAGAACCTCTCGTGTGTATTTGATAGATATATATGTATTGTTCTTTTTAAACCATGAGGATGCATGAAAGATATAAATTACCTTTAATATTTTAATTTGGTAGGGTTATATTAAAAACATTGTTAAATTTAAAAATACTAAGAAAGATTTTAGGTCTAACATGTGTTCTTTTATTGTTTTTAAATGTGATTTGATCTTTATGCACCGGCGGAGCTTCATAGGGGCTGGGGGGGCCGCCACCCCCTATTTTTTCGTTCGTAGTGTTAATTTTAGCTCGTTAATGTAAATTTTTTGCCCGGTAGTATAAATTTTTATATAAATATTGAGTTCGCCCCCCTTAAAAAAATTAATTTCGCCCCCGCCCCCACTACGACATAGTTCAAGCTCCGCCACTGTCTTTATGTCAAATACATCAAGTCATTTCGTCTAATATATTAGATCATTATGTCTAATAATTTTCAAACTTGTGTTTTACTTTATGGATCATTTCTTGTTATTTTTTTCATTGTTTTCATGTGTTATATAAATTTATTATTATTTTATCATTATGTTTACATATTAGAAATACATAATGATATTTAGTTCACAATGTATTTTCAGAATTAATCATTATAAAAAAAGCCAAATGTGTTCAGTAAAACACAATCACACATTCATCATTGTATATTATGTTTTTTATCATTTAATGTTATTTATCATTGTTTTTATGTATTAGATAAATTAGTTTTTATTTAATCATTGTATTTTACGTAGTAGAAGTAGACAAGAATACTAATTTAATATTGTGTTTTTCATAACTTGTCATTAAAAAACACAATAATGTTCAAATTAAAATAAGCTTTTAACAGAACTCTCCCATCTAATATTATCTTTAATTTGAGCTATTTTGATGGATGTTGATCAATTACAATAGTGTGATTCCAATTTTGCCTTTTATTTCATGCTTTTGATACTTATTTAAACATTATGATTACCAATTACATAGTTAGGTTAGTTTGACCAACATACTGTCTTGCTTTTAAACAATTTTGACCTAAATAAATTAATTTTGACCAATTTTAATTTAACTACACTGATTTTAACCACCCATATATGTCCCAAAAAAATTACTATTATACAATAGTTAATAGACGAACCGAATGAACAACGATGTTTATATTTCTATGCATCTTACATAATGCTCATGTGAAGTGGCTCCCCTTATAGAAGGGTTTATATGGGTTTTTTTCCGACTTATTTGAGTGATTCTTGGCGGTGGTGCTTCGTTTAGTACCAGGGTCTTATGCATCTTGTACAACTCCCTTGTGTAGCGGCTCCCCTTATAAAAGAGTATTCTTTTCAACTAGTCTGTGTGATTTTGCCGGCAGTAGATATGGTTGTATGTACTTACTATTCTTATGAATTTTATCCCTTATTTGGTCCTTATTAGGTTAAACCTGAATATTTGTATTCAAATTCTGTATCTGGTGACCCTTTTATACAGCTTTCCTGAGTTCTTTTTTTGCTTATAGAGGATTTTTCTTTGTGATGGCGTCGGTGGTGACGGAGGTGGTGACCTAATCACTTGTTTTCTTGCCACTTGTGTGTCGTTCCGCTTGATGTGGTTTGGATTACCCCTTTTAACCGTGACATGTAGTTAGAGAGAGATATCGAGGTTGTGGATCGTGGAAGCCGTAACTGTGACATGAGTTGTTTTGTCATTTTAGCTTTTACCTCATATGGAATTGTTTTCCTTTCTGATTTGTTTATGATTTCTAGTGTCTGTGACGATGTGCTTAAATCATCCGAGATTGTTTTGGTTCTTAATATCCTTATGAAATACGACGTTGATGTACATCAATGATAACAACTTTTGGTTCATTTGAGACATTACTAAGTTGGTTACGGTTATGTTGACAAAACTCATTTCTTGTAAAATTTGGTTGTGTTTCACTTGATAGGCGACGTCAATGCTAAAAGGGTTCGTTGTTATGATGCGGTAAGCATGATATTTGCAGACAAGACAAATTACCGATTTCGAGCCTTTTAGCAAATAATTTTGGGCCGCTTTGTTAATTTAAAATGGCTATGTTGGTAAGAATGCGATAATTAAACAACGTGTATATATCTCAGCCTCGATTTATCTCGTATGTCATGTGTGTAACACGCGCTAGGAAGACACACTAGTTTAACTATACACATAAACATTTGACTACGTATGCGTTCAGTGATTGCTTGCTAGAAATAGAATTAGAATCATTAAGATTTTCTTACCATTTTTATACACCAATAGTTTAATTATTAAATATAATAATAAACTTTTTGCTAATGCAATCTAACAATTTCCTTTGTTCTTCGCAAAACAAAAGTCAAAAACAAAGATCAATTAACATCAAATCTTTTCATATTATACTTTGCTCGCGTATATATAATTTACGAATAAACAGATTTATTCATTAAATCACATATAAGGAATCAAACATTATACTTGAATTAAAAAATATTACCGGAAACACTCGCTCTTTATTATACAGTTACTTTACACCTAAAATTAATTCATCTATGCTTTACAGAATTCAAACACATAAGCTTTTAGTTAAAAAGTATGCAATTTACCACAAATGTCCCACAGAGACATGTACTTGTATTAAATGGATGAGAAAACTTCACATGATACCAAGTTTTAGTAGTGTTCTAATTAGGTCATTTATATTTATAATTTTTTCAATCAGATCACTGATATTTTTATTTCTTTCAATTAGATCATTAAAGTTTTAGGAGTGTTCTAATTAGCTCACTCGTATTTTAAAGATTTATAATTAATTTACAATTTTTTTAGAATAATTTGGTTTCTTTATAAATATTGTTAAAAATTTTAAATGTTTTAATTTAATGAAATATTTTTTCAATTTATGAGTGACATAATTACAGCAATTCTGAAATTTTAGTGATTTGATTGGGACAAAAAAGTTTTATAAGTGATCTGATTAAAACAAAAAAAAATTATGAGTAACCTGATTGAGACAAATAAATCTATGAATAACCTTATTAAAACAATCCTAAAATTTAATTAATATTTTTATAAAGGTGTCCATAAGTGGACTATTGATTTTGTCTAAACCTCAATTTCTTTTTTTCTATGGTTAAGAATTTCTATAGCAAGAAACCACCAAAGAATGGCCGACAAACAAACCCCACTCCTAAATTTCTATATTTCGTTGGTGGCATGCCTTTACCCTAAATGCATGGCTTTTAGAACCAATTTATGGATTTTGATAATTATGAGATTTTTTAATTTAAAAAGAAAACATTGTAGGAAATACATTTAACATAAAGGTAGGAAACAAGAAATCAAGTTTACGTCGATGTTTGCAAACTTTGTTACGTACGTTGTGTCCGTGACATTAACGCGATTTATTACATAAAATAAAAGGCTATTGAAGTTGTTGTAACTCATTTCTTGAGATCAAAACCTACATATAAAACAATTATATAACGGTGCATATGTTCTCCGATCGGTATCGGCTTCATTTTTCACGGTACCTGAATATTACCTTTAGTCGATATAATCTACGATACCTAAAATAGTACCATATTTAAATACAATTTTGCTTTTAATGAAATTTATGTTGGGATTTCAAGAAAGAAAATTAAACACAATCACAAGTTAGTTTAATTTTAAGTTAACGAGCGAAAGATATTAAATGAAAATCAAATTAGTAAATAATAATAATGAGTTAAAAGTGTACACTATGTATACTTTAGAAACTTTAGAAACATGGGATAAAACTTTAGAAACTTGCGGGCTAAGATTAGAAATTTTGTGGAGGACCATTTTTTATTACGAACATGCGTACCATTAGACATTTTTTGCTATTAGAGGAACAAAAGTGATCGAAATTAGATCTTCTCACAAAGATCTTTATTGTAATAAATTCTTACAAATCATAAGTTGATTAACAAATCAAATTGAGTAACAGTTAGACATATAAATTATATATTCTTCAATTTATTTATTCTATTTTCTTAATAAATTAACAAATCTCCGTGTGTAATTTTATTACAACTCAAACATGATCCGCTCAATAACAAATATATTAATCAATATTTTTAGATAAAAGAATAGTATTGAGTTATATTAATTTCTTCGATGCTACAAAATCCAAGATCCTCCTTTCTTTAATTTATACTTTACTTTCCATAAAGGGTTGATTTTATACAAAAAGGATAGAATATATCATGAAAGGGCCATTCCATTTCGGGCAGTAAACAAACTTTGTCCCCCTTCTTATGATCAATTAATTATTTATTGCTTAAATAATATTTAATGGTACAACAATTGCATGATGATATTCTCCCATTTTTGTCCATGCATGGATTCTTTAGTGTTTTTTTTTCACTTTTCCTTCAGGTAAATAATTATTTTTGTTGGTATGAATTCCAAACGTTATAATGGGGTTGGAAAATTTTAAAGATTGTTAATTATAACTAGATATTAATATTTTTCGATCTGATTTGATTCAGTAAAAAGTTAAAACAAGTTAAATGTAAAAAATATATAATAAAAAAACATTTCAATTGTTATTAGAAAACACATAAAAGAAATATAATATATTATTGATTAGGATGATAAGAGAAAATTGAATTTTGTTCTAAGAGATCGGAATAAAAATTATCTAATCAATATATCTGGGAGTCTTATAATACGTATAAAACTAATTGGTCTAAATTAAATGTGCTTAATACACTAATAGTTAAACGAATATAAGAGTTAATTGTTTAGTTTGATAAATTATTCATTTAAAGTGGGCTTGAAATATTCAAATTAATTGTTTTATATTTGTTAATTTGTTCATATAGGAATGTATCACTTGGGTTTTCCGTTATTTGTAGACTTTATAACTCAGGTTCAAGTTATGTTAGCGTGACGTGTACAAGTTTAGGAGTATCTAAAACAAATATGAGTATAATTATAAAATTTATTGTTAAGATTATAATATGTAGAATTCCTGTAGTTTTTACAAGAGGTAGTGGCATACAAACAAAGTCGAAACCGGGTTGGAGACAGGTTTTTCAACGGTTTTGGGTTAGGTTAATAAAAGTTAAAACCGGTCTTTTCAACTGGTTCGGGTTGAAACCAGTTTTAATGAAATGATTAGGTTCAAACCGCGTATGAAACCAGGTGGGTTCGGGTGAGATCAGTTTTCCCTTATAGGATTAAGAACTGGTCTCAAACCTACGGGTTGGGTCTATTTAGAACCAGGTTGGAGTGAAACCGGGTTGAGTTTCCGGTTGGGTTCTAAACGGATATTTTGCCCCATCTCCAACAAGAGCAACTAATATAATAATGTGGAAGTAAAAAGACTTCAACTCCATTGGGCTTAGCCCAATTATTAACAATTTGCAGCGGTTCGCTTAAATTTATTGAGCCATTAATAACTTATTTTTAGGCCCAAATACAAATCTTTGTGAATCCTATTTTCTAAATACATATGTAGAGAGCATAGTACCTAACTAAATCTCTTAACCAACATGATTATATATACAAATGATTTTAATATCATTAACTTTGTACTGTGTTTAAATTTATAAATTTAAGAACAAAGGAATTCATGTTAAAGCATAAATTGAAGCTTTAGACTCGATAAATGTTATATAAACTTTAACTGGTATGTAAGGGCCGTAACTTTACACGACATCAATAAAAGTGGTCAAAATGAAATATAACATCAATGCCAGTTAGATAATTACTTGACACCGACTTATAAATGGTTATAACCAAAAACCCATTTAGTATGCTTTTGTTACTTTTGATTTTATAAAAAAAATATTATGAAATTAACTTTACAAACCGTACTTGGCCTAATTCAATGTTGTTACGTTATGGGTAATATAAAGGTAAGAAATTCTTGTGAAATATAATACATTAATTTGAAATGATTTTTGACATAACTTGTATCTAAACGTACCAGATTGCCTAACTAATTGTTTAGAAATTAAATTACCTTCTAACTAATGAAAATAATGGTTGCATCGAATTCTAACTTCTTAAAGCAACTTTTAAATATATAGCATTCACGTAACCTAATAATTCTATGGATAATTGTTTGTTTCTGCATTTATAACTTTAGAGCAATGGTAATATCGTTGGAACGTGACCCGAAGCTCAAGGGTTCAACTCATAGAAGCATCATCTATAACTGCAAGATAAAGAAACGTACATCATGCACAACACTCCTCTCACCTTATGCCTGCGGAAGCCTTGTATGTCAGATGTTTGTGAAATTGTGTTATTGATGTTTTATATATGTATCAAAAGAATTGAACAATAGTAAATGATTTATTTTTTTAGGTTTCACTACTCAATAAATATTGTTATTTGATAAAAATTTTAAATAATAATTTTTAGTTGTCGATGATTTTAATGTCATCGATACATTATGGGTAATTAGATTTACTTAAGGCGAAATAAGAAATTAATATATACATTGATACAAGTTACAATGTGTGAGAAATACTTAATTAAGACTATGCTATCTTCTAATGCTAAGACACCTCGGTATTTCAAAAAGGCGAAGCCTGTTGAACAACATGGTCTGAAGTCAGCGCCCCCTGTAGCAGAGTCCAAGTTAAAGAGATGATTGCCCCCGGGTGGGGTCCAAACAGCAAAGCCCCTGTGACGAACTGATGATCGTCGGGACAAACTGAAAAAGTTAATGTTCATCCACGTTAGGGACCATGGTGTTATAAAAGCATATATGTTATTTCTTGATGTTTGGAGTCACCATTGCAATAATTAACTCATTTTATTTTATTAAATTTCAAAAAGAAATGTTGCTTATTGAATGAGTCTAGAACAAAGATTTTCTTTTATTTTAATAAAGTTTCAACTATTTTACGTGTAGATTTCATGAGTTTTAGTTGTTATTTAGGATACCAAATCTCTTACCTTCAAGATTCCTAATTCAAACTTAATTCTTCTGAAGGATGTCTTTCACATTCATACGCTGTGAAATCCTCTCAAAAGATTGCAAATGTTTTCCTTCATTAAAATTCACATAATCTAAAACATAAAAATATTAAAAATGAAAGCTTGAGGTTTACATGTTGCTAAACTCTTTCTCTCTGCCTCTTATCATAATCTAAAACATAAAGATATTAAAAATGGAAGCTTGAAATTGGTTCTCCATTTGTGATCATTTTATGCAGTTAAGGTGTTTGATAAATTGCCTCAGAGAGTCAGATATGAAGGGAGAAGAACAATCAGTATCTTTGTTTGGGATTTCTCTAACAGAGAGACCAAAATGGCAACAATTCATCATTTGCTCTTCTGGGTTCTTCTTTGGGTACCTTGTTAATGGCATTTGTGAGGTTGGATTTCTAAAGTTTGATTGATACACATAAATGCATTGACATATGTATGCATTGATGTTACATTGTTTATGTATTTGCATTGATGCTGTATCTTTGTTTCAATAATGCATTGATGTTACATTGTTTATGTATTTGCATTGAGGCTGCACCTTTGTTTCAATCATAATATGATATGAATCTTGATTTAGCATACCATAAGCATGATATTAACTAAAATCCCGCGCTTTTAATTGCAGGAGTACGTATATAACAAGCTTCAATTCAGGTAAGTTGAGTTGAGTTGAGTTGGTTGATGCATACGAGATTAACTAACTTAACTCTGATGTGCTATTTTGATCCTAAATTTTCAGCTACGGGTGGTATTTCACGTTTGTGCAAAGCTTTATCTACTTGATGCTCATATACATTCAAGGCTTCACACCTAAACAAATGGTGAATCCTTGGAAAATATATGTTAAGCTCTCTGCTGTTCTTATGGGTTCTCAAGGATTGACCAAAGGGTCTTTGGCTTTCCTTAATTATCCTGCACAACTCATGTTTAAATCAACAAAGGTATGTAATATGTTATCCATGATTTTCATCAATGAATCATGAGTTGTTTTGATTAAATTAGGATGTTTTGTTAACTAATAAATGGTTTTTTGTATGGATTACAGGTATTACCTGTTATGATAATGGGTGCTTTCATTCCTGGTTTGAAAAGGAAGTACCCACCACATGAATATCTCTCTGCTGTTCTTCTAGTTATTGGCTTGATTCTCTTCACTTTGGCCGACGCGCATTCTTCACCAAATTTTAGTGTCATTGGTGTTGTGATGGTTTGCGGGTCTCTAGTTATGGACGCTTTTCTGGGTAATTTGCAAGAAGCAATTTTTACAATTAATCCACATACTACACAGGTAATCAGTCTGTTTTTGCTTTATATCGTCGTACCAATTGCCAATATAACTTCAAAATCATAAGATGTGCTCTTCTTTAATGCAAAAAACTTTCATAATTAAGTCTAGCTATAGGAAGAGTTTCAACTAGAAAAGAATTTGGGATGCAAAGAAGATCAAATGTGCATTAAATTTGAATTTGGAAAATGGCTAATTGCATAAAAAGGTAACAAAGTTTGGTCTGATGGTATATTTGAGTAAACAACTGATATTAAGCCTTAAATAACAATAGAGTTTTAATTTATTTTCTATTTAAATTAATTACCTGTTCTAAGATAGCTAGTATCGTTTCGGCCGACGGGTCACATAACCTAAAATAAAAAAATTTGAATATTGGTTTACCTTCAATCATAACTTTTTTGAAACTTTTGGACCAAAGTTTGTGTAACTTTTTATTCATTCGCTTTTTGATTTTTGAAACATTCTAGCTAGATGTCAGTCATAACTGTTCTCGTGATAATTAAAAGTCTACTATTTTGTTTATGGGCTTTAAACGTCTAATTCTCGCAGATGGAAATGCTATTCTGCTCAACGGTAGTCGGGCTGCCTTTCCTAGTTCCACCAATGGTTTTAACAGGAGAATTGTTCAAAGCATGGCATTCGTGCTATGACGTAAGTAAATGTATGAAAGTATTAGTTCATAAACATAGAAATGCATATTTAGTCCATTCAAGATTTCATCTTTAGCTAATCCCATTAATCATTTATAATATGTTGTTGTTGAACTTGCAGCATCCTTATGTGTATGGAGTCTTAGTTTTTGAAGCTATAGCCACCTTTGTCGGTCAAGTATCTGTTTTATCACTAGTTGCTCTTTTCGGGGCTGCTACAACTGCAATGGTGATTATACTGTCACACTCATTGTCATAGTGAAACATGACAGGATAATGATGCATATTTTTATTTGCAGATAACAACTGCAAGAAAGGCGGTGACTTTATTATTGTCATACGTTATATTTACAAAACCATTGACCGAACAACACGGGTCAGGGCTAATACTGATAGCTATGGGCTTGATCTTGAAAATGGTACCCGATCATAAGGCTCTTAGATATGATCAAAAGTCGGACATGACTCTGAAACAAGTGAAGTTGCACCCAAAGGGACACATGAGTGTAGATCTTGAAGAAAAGAAATCTTTGGTGTAAGATGGTCAATGTTTAGGTCAATCTTTAATTGGTTTCTTGTGAAAAAGATATCTGAAGTTGTTTGTAGGTTTTAGCTTTTGTGTCGTTAGATTTATGACCGAAAGAAGCGTAGTCGAAGATGTTAGATGTCATAGAACTACATATGTATGTGTATGTGAATGTGTAATGTCAAAAAAATATTGTGATTTGTTACTGGTTGTTTTTTTATTTCGTATGTTTTTGTCTTGAAATGCAAAAGATAGTTATCGAATATTGATAATAGATTTTTTGAATATTTTATTTATTACAATTTACAAACTCAAAATAAGTTGTTTTACATGTCTTGTTTGAACTCGAACTAGTTTACTCCTAAAATTTGATTTACGCATCTTTAATTATGTTCATAGTAGTTACTAGTTAGCCTATCCCAAAAGTAAGGCCGAATTTAGTCCTAATCCCTAATCATAAATAAAAAGTAACAATCGACTTCAATTAAAATTAGTAAAATGTCGCAATTGTAAACGGCAAAAGAATAGACTGAAAACTTACCTAATTAGAAGTAACGCATATGCGTGATAAATTAAAATGAAAAGCTTATGATTTTAATTACCAAAGGAAATTAGGGTTTGTTTGGTACTTACTCTTATTAAAAATAAAATAAATATGACGTCATTTGTTTTTAAGATCAACTAACTAATCTTATTGTATTTGATTTTCTTTTGTGGTATCATAGTTTTAAAGTTCTAATTAGTTTTAATTTATATTATATAATAATCAATGTGAAAAACTAATATCCTTTCATCTATTTATACATACTATTAAAGACTTAATTAGTTTTAAATCTGTTTACATTGTATGAATGAATATAAATATGATAATAATGAAAAATTAAAATATATTTTTATTATTAAAGAAATTACATCATCTAAAATATCTCTTCGTCCTTGGAATGAATTTGATATTGACGTATAATTAATGTTTATTAATCTCACAAGAGAAAATAACGCACATTTTAACCAGTAATTTATAACTATTTATAATTCTATTTTTAAAGATTATTTAAATAAACTTCTCCTGTATCATCTAATTATCAATTAAAATTTTCATAATAATAGAAGCCAGTATATTATAGTTTTCACTAAAAATAATTAAATAAAAACACGTACTACACAAGTAAACTATTCATAAAAATGTAACTAATTAGCAATAAATCAATACAAATCTGTCAAATAAACCTATTCGAGTCAATATTATTCTCAGCACATGATGCTTCTTAATAGATTTTCAATTCGTAATAGGGTTCTATTTATATTAAGTTGATTTTAAAGAATAATTTTATGATATTTTTAAAAGAATATTTTCAGCATTGAACAGTTTGTGTGTCAAAGTACTTTCCCATCAAATGAAAAGACAATCGAAGTACCATTAATTTTTTATAATTCTTATAGGGACCGTTTATTAGGACACCCCCAAATTATAAATCAACACCCGTGATTTTTATACGGTTGGTATAACACTACACGTGCCGTACAGGTGGATAGTCTAGTGTCAAATTTTATTACATGCGTTGTATATGTGTTGTATAGGGCTATACGGAACGTATAACCCATTGATAGCGCCCCTGAAATTTTCTTGTTTTTAATGTATTCGGCATAATACATCGTGTAGAGTTCTATGTGAGGCATATAGGAGGTGTCAATTTATAATATAAGATGTTTTTATATTAAAACCCTTCTTATATCACGGTATTTAGTTTGAGATGTTGGTCGACGTAATTACACTTTCTTATGTATGATCTTGTTTTCAAAATAAAATCAGTTATTTATGGGCTCAGTGGGTAAGCCGCCCCCCACCCGCATGGACCCATGCGAGTAGCAATGGCGGGTTACTCAACGAGTTTGTGAATCCACGACTAAACCCTCATATTTTTTTAATTCACTTTTAATCAATTATGAAACAATAACAAAGTATGCTTTGTGCATAGGCCAATTTTGAGTTTTCTCAAATACCTTATACTTAGATACATAGTATTTTCTTTCTTCTGAATATGTTCGTATGAGTTTTAATGAAAACGGAGTTGTTTTAAACTTGAATGTTTTTGTCTTGTAAGCGGTTTTGACACTCATCTTAGACTTTGATATGATATTGTAAAACATATTGCATATTAACAAACTTGAACATCCCAGATTCAAATGCCGATTGATTAAATTTAATATTTCATTATTTTCACTATGTATGTATTTTTATTAATAAATACTATTTTTTATTGTAATGTTTTTTTTATGTTTTTAAATATCAGGTGGGTATTTTATCTTTATTTAAAAAATATTAATGGGTCAAGTGGGTTAAGAAAAGACTACTCAAAAGAGTGTTAATCTATTGAAATTATTTAAACCGTTAATTGTAAGGAGTTGATGGTAATTGACAAAGAGATGCTCATCTACCCTAATATATATATTAATAACATATAAAACTCAAATGCTACAAGTTTTATTGATGAAAATGAAAAACCCATTCATCATAGTTACCAGATAAAATAATTTATATAAGTTCCCAACATCATAAGTCCGTGAGAAATGTAAGTCAGCTTTATTTTACTTATCACGGGTAAGTGTTTTTTTATGTTGTCTCTATCTTATAAGGATAAACTACGAGAAAAAATATACATATCCAAAATAAGTTTACTTTTATGATTTTATATACAAAAATGCTCGTGTTTACATGTTCACACATTTTTATTTTTTATTTAGTGGTATAGTCATTCGGTTATAGACTTTGTTGTTAAGCATACAATCACAATAGTTAACTTCTTTTGGTTCTTTTGGTAATTTTCTAGTTTAGTCGTTTATACTAGCTATACTAAACTCGTGTGTCACACGGATTAAATAAATAAAATACTAATATAAAAAAATTATTAATTATAAAATGATATTCTAATATATAATATGACTGAAATTATATATGAGAAATGACTAAGTAATAAAATAATTATATCAACTTTTTAAAATTTGTTTTTAAATTTTTTTTTTAATTAGAAATAACATTAATAAATAGATCCAGTGTTAAGTAATATTATTAGTAATTAAGGTAATTATTTAATAGGAGAAATATACGGAAAAATTTTAATGAGAATAATTGTGGTGTTGACACGTGTCATCTCAATATACTTTTTTATTAAAATAAAAAAGATAAGAAGATTATCATTCAAATGCATCTTGATCTTATACATATATGCTGAAAGAAAGTTTTAAATTAAACTAAAAAAGAAAGCTTTAGAAAGATTAAATCATGCTATTAATATCTTTTGGATTTTTCAAATCATATTTATATTCCTAATTTGTACCATCAATTGAGCTTGGATATATGGATAAGAACTCAAATTTGTTTAGCACGATTGAGTTAGCTGATTCTTGTTCTCCCTTTTTTAAACGTTTGATTTTATTAATATGAACCCACTAGCAACTAACTAGATGTGAAAAAGAAAACAAAGCAATTACAAAACCATTTGTGGGTTTTGAAGCTATTTGGACCATCTAAGGCCGGATGTTATGAGATAGAGCCTCATGTGGGGTTATCATGTAATATTGCGACATGTGACGCTAACCAGATGCTGATTGGGCACTGAGATAGATCCTCTAATCAAGTAACCTGACCCTATTGTGAACCAAGGGCTCACTCACGCCTCGCGACCTCCCTCAAGCCCTCGCAATCGCGCCGTTGGTTGCGGTATGCGCGCCCAGGGTGTCCGGCCGAAGGGCGGAGGATAGTTCCTTCTTTTTTTTCGTGTGTAGTGTTAATTTTTAGTCCGGTAGTGTACTTCTTTTGCCCGGTAGTGTAAATTTTTATATAAATATCAAGTTCGCCCGCCATAAAAAAAATTAATATCGCCCCCAATCCCGTACGTAAGTGTTCAAGCTCCGCCACTGGTCCGGCCATGTGGCTCGCGCCCTGGTTTCCGGCTCCAGCAACACATAGCCTAATGCTTCTCTTACTATTCTTATTGACATGTTAAACAGTAGTAATCGACAAAAGAATCAAGAATCCTTCTTATGATTGTTTTTTGTCACTAATCATGTCTTAGAACCGTCAAATCACATACCACTTTGTCATGATAATAGCACCAAACACATATTTCTTGTCTTTAGACATCATAATTACATGCAACTAAGCTAATACACCCTTCGGTTTCTGTGAGACTGAAAAATCTTAATCAACACACTTTATTGTGTTCCTATGATCCAAAGTCTCCATCTCATAACATGTATATGCTCCCCAATATGTCAATTCAAACACTTGTTAAAGCGGCTTACAAACCTAAAAAAGTATTTTATTTTAAATACATATTTAATTTCATTATTATTTATAACAACATGTCAATAAGAAATAAATAAAACTTTGTATTATGATTTTTCTTTAAAAAGTTAACAAGCCGAATATTAGAAAATAAATAAAATTAAATGTTAAATGAAGTATTATGATAAAGAAAATAATAAAAAAGATTTCAAATCTCTCACCGTTATGCTACACCCACACGCGATGTTGATTCTTGAGGCGAAAGAAGGGGAAATGTTTTCATACGCCCGGCTCCACTACTGGTTTTTTACGCTCCGTTCACCTTACATGGTAACCTTTATAGTACTTTATCCCCTAAGAAGCAATCTCCAATAATGGATAACTCATTTAATGTCATACATAGCTACAAATAAAAACCTGTTGAGGTCTATGCATTACTTTTGATTATATGAAACTCATTAAACATCTACAGTCACTTTCACGTATTTATCTTTACTTATATGAACACACCATTTTTACCCCTATTTACACCACCTAACAACGACCCTACGACATTAAATGTTATTGATATTACCAATCGTTTAACTTTTATTTATGAACTATTTCGAGTAATTGTAGTTCTCTTTTATATTGCTAGATGACATTTAGGATGATAATCAATTTAAAATTAAATATATATATATTCTATAACTAAAATGTCAAAAGATAAAATAAGTAAAAGAAAATTAAATAACAAATAACAGTTGTGAATATTTGAAACTAAGCATTCATGAGATTCCATTAAAGAAAAAGTATTCATGAGATTCTACCTAAATGGTAAAAAAAAAAAAAAAAAAAAAAACTAGACCAACACTTTGAGAACCCCCCCCCCCCCCAGCAATTATAGTTCATTTTTAGTTATTTATTCCAGTGGGTGGTTTCAAACGTCGTTACAAAAACAATTGACCTTTTTTCTTTAGTCCGTCGCCTACGAAGTTGTCCCTAAAAGGAAATATTCATTCAACGTAGTTTCTCTTACACTCTTTCTATCCTCATCCACTCAACAATGATAGCCTAGATTTAGCGATAACAGTGTTTGCCTCCACTCCTATCAGACTTGGTAACGATGATGTTTGCTGCTATTGAGATATAAGTTTTGACGTTATCATTTGAAGTGGTCAGGAAAACTACACGATTCAACCTTAGGAATCCAAGGCGCGCATACTAAACGTTTGGAAAAAGACTGGTTTTTAGATTGGCTGTTATGATCAGGCTGGTCATATACGGTTTTCAAGACCATATTAATCAACAAAAATGGACTTCGGTCTAAATGCAATAATGTATTAATATGCCTATTTACAACAATTTTTATATAAAAATTTAAATAATAGTTCATATTTCATGGTTCGTTTTAATGGTTCATTAGGTTGGTTTTATGAACATATGCCCTGCCACGTTAAACTTGTAAATTTAAACCCTAAATCATTAGCAGACTACATAAATCTCAATTTAATTAAACCGATGTACCTATTATAAAATGACCTAGTGGTAAAGCGTATAAAATTCTTCAGAAAAATTCAGGTTCAAAACTTTTCGAATTAAACATATTAAATCGTCCTATAAACCATTTTTAAACGGCTTGGAAATAAACCGATTTACTTGGTTAAATATGATTTGAATGAGTTTGTATTTGTTTCCATCATTGGAGAGAAGAAAGCAATCCTATCCTATAAAAGTGTGTGGCTATAGCAGAGGACTAGCTTTTTTTGTTTGGGTTGTCTATACGTATCCATTCTCCCATTTTTATTCTCTAAACACTCCATCACAAATCAACTTGTAACATTAGTAATGTATATTTTAAAAAAGGGTTATTACATTTTAATAATCACAACTTTCATTTATTTACCGATATTAATCTCAACTCATAAATTGTTTACAGAATTACAGACACTCTCAACTTTAATCTTATTTTCCTCCCACGGTCTATTACTAACTAAGAGTTAACACCGTTAGTTTTTGATGACGTCAACTATTTATATGGGCAAAACACTAAACCAAATGTTAATATTAACCATCAGGTCTGTCTCTCTGAAACTTTTACACCCTGAAACCTATTAATATCCACCTCCTGATCTGAACTACTTGACTCGTTGGATGTAGATTCCAAGTGACGATGGAGGCTAGACACCTAAAAACAGACCTGATAGAGGCTGAGAGGCGGCGGAGTTGAAAAACGGCTCAAAGTTGGTCCTATTTCATAAAAAAAAACTAACGGGTGTTAACTCTCAATTAGTAAAAGATCGTTGGAGGAAAATAAGCTCAAAGTTGGAAGTATCAGTAAACATTTATTGAATTGGGATTAATCCTGACCAATATATGAAAGTAGAGATTATTAAAATCCAATAACCTTTTAAAAAAATTCTGGATGTTTATTTTCCTTTAATTTTAAAAATGTTCCTACCGGACAAGATACGGGGCCCTCTACGTGTAGGCGCGAACGCTTGTACAACAGCTAGTCACAATTGACGCGTGTTCAAACAGCTAGGCGTTTGTAGCCAACAGACTGCCTCTTGTACCCATCAATCGGGTGTTTTCTCACGCAACAATGATGTCAGAAAGGCAATGACGCCTGCTTAGGACATGTATGTGCACCAACGACTTATCCGGTAGGAACATTTTGTGAGATATTTATTTGTTGGGGACATTTAGAGGGAAAACTAAAATATTAGAAACACGTGACGGATGTAAAATGTCACTCCGCCGCATTGCGCGAGCACCTTTATATACAACAAAATGTCAAGAGGATGTGTACATTTATCAGCTAATCCTTTATTTTTGTTTTATAAGGGCATTCTGCTAGCAATACAATGCAATTTTTAATATAATGGTTTTAAGTTTAAATCATGTAAAATGAAGTTATAATGAATTTAAAAGTAAAGTGCATATAAAGTAACAAGGAAACAGACATGAGACTCAATTAAAATAGAGTTTTTTTTTCAAAAAAATACATATTGAAAACTTATTTACCAAAATAATATAATTTTAAAAATAGTTACCAAAATAATATTTTTTTTACTTTTTGTTTTCTCTCTCCTACTTTTATTGGATATTTTAAAATAAATTTTTTTAGTAAATAATAACACATATTCTACAAAGCAAGACCGGATATTTGCCGTTAAAAATATATAAATATAAAATAAAATGTGTGTGAGCTCTTTAATAAAAAATGTAAAAATTAAAAGAGCTGACCCTATTTCTTTTAATGATTTTAGTGACCAAATTTAGTACATTCACGTGAGAACTACTGGCTACAAGCAAAGGGAATCATATAATTGTTCTAATGATTACACTTTATACTTAAATAATTGTAATATCTCAGTCTTTTGTTTATATATTATTTACCAATTCTAGCGTTTTGTTTGTATACGTATTTATTTATTATGTACGTCTAGTCTTTTGTTTGTATATTTATCATGTCATGTTTTAGAGATATCATAGCTGAATATATAAATAAAAGCACGTAAAACTTATATGATTAAAATGGATTAACGATTAAAATGGATTAACTAAAAAATGCATTTATGATTGTACTGATGTTGCTTGTTTATTTTTATCTGTTCGATAGTCTATTAATATTTTTTAATGATTCATAGTATTTTAAAAAGTAATCTTAATAATGAATGGTTAAGTTAGTATTAAAATGTTACCTATTAATTATTTAGCATTAAGCCTTTTAACCATTAATAAACTATTAATCATTAAGAGGTTGTCTCTTAATTATTATTAAAAGGCTACCAAACAACTCTTAAGTTCAAACGTAAAAATCATTCAAACGAAGTTATGTGTAACAACGAACAAGTTATTGAAACACAAACATACATGTGTTTTTAAATTGCATTAGGGTTAAAAAAAACTTATCTTACAACTTGTAAAATATATATTTTTATAAAAATCCAGATTTGCCGTTTCAACTTGTTTATTTTTATCAACGTGTCGACATAATTTTTTTCCGTGGTGTGAATACTAACGTACAAACTATAAGAACCAAGTTTTGTAAATTTTAACCCCCTTCGCAGCACGCGTATTTCACCTGCTAGTTTAAGTCAAATTAACTCATAAACAATTGATATTATTTATTTATTTTATACAATTCAATAAAGAGAATTAAGTATTCAAACTTATATGTAGAGAGGCAAGTAGGATATCATCTTTCGGCTATTAGCTTCGAAAATCCGCAACCTTTTTTCTATTGTATGTTCACCACTAAGTCACTTTTATATTTATAACAAAACAACATGAAATTTATGCATATATATAAAAAGTTATGTAATTTTTTTTAATGAATTACCTAATCGGATGTTAATATTAACTCGTAGGATGTAATATGTTTTTACTTTTATAAAAATATGTTTCCCAAATAAAACATTACTAATTATATTGGAGTTAGATGAAAAACTGAGATATGAAATAATTATTCTTGTTCGCTTCATACGTCTTAAGAACACCCTCAAGGGTCATTTCCGGGGGTGTTTTTGGACCAAGGGAACATTCATCTTGTTCTTCATAATCGGGGCATCAAATTGATCGTGGCAAATGGTTCACCAACAGGAACACCAAAAACGAACACTATGATTATATAAAAATATAAATACTTATCAATAAAAAGTGTAGATTAGTGGTATGTTTTTTGTTTTCCTAATAATGAATTTACCCCTGATGGTAATTGATGTTATCTATGAATTTGAATAGAATGATAGTTTCAACAATAATAAACTCTTTTTCAATTGTTTTAAGTCTTCTTGTTACAAATGCTCTAACATTTTGGGTTGTATTGTGATAAATGTATTATTTTTCTTACATCAACTCGTTACGTGCTTTAACTTGTTATATCACTAATATTATTCTTTTGATTTAATGTTTTGACTGATACACCTAAAATCCAGGGTACCACACCTAAATCCATCCAAATTATAATCATTTAAACTCGCTTTATTAATTTCCATACTTTTTTTAGAACGACATTATTCTTTTATTTTCCACCTACAAGAATAATTCAAAGTTGTACATCAGAAAAGTTACTACGAGTAGGTGGTGTGGTACCATATTAGGTATGTACAACTTGCAATGAATAACGCACAAGTAAACAATGCACACTCTTTTATTTTTGGCATAGAATTAAACATCAAATATTTTCAAAATCCCTTCCAATAATAAGATATAATCATATCTGAAAATATTTATGAAGTAAGATTTTGTTGATTATTAATGGGTAATAAGGTAAATATTCATGAGAAAAAGTTTATTGATTGAACGAGTTATTTATGTTCCCGACACAGAATCTATACGAATTTGTCGCAATCGCGACGCCTCTTTGGGTTTTGGTTCGACAATAACAGGACGATTCTTAGAAAACCCTTGAGACTTGAGCCTTATTTCACCTTTGCCCTTGTTACTTATGATTCTACAAATTTAGCCCCTAAGTTGAGTCATGTATCATGTATGGGTAAAGAAAAAACATGTAATTTTACATATTTAGTAATTAAAAAGATTAATTATTTTGTTAGAGTCGCTAAACTTTTTGTTTAATTCATTTGGATTTAATCAAATGTTCTAATTCTACACCATAGAGTCTTCTGCCCTATTGCTAGCCTCATGTTTTTCGGATGAGAGGTTGTAAATTTGAGTGTTACTCGATGCAAAAATGCTCTAGGTTGAGTAGTGGATTTTTTCAAGTTGTGGTTTTCCTCTAACGAGATTGAGATGTTGTCCCGATTAGGGATGGATAGGCAAACTCAATGAATAATTGAATATAACAGAATCATCCAAAGCAGAATCGTACAATTGATGTTATAGGAAAAAGATGTTGTAATTCTATCGTCTTGATTGAATGCAAAGTTTAGTTTACACCAATGAATGCACTACATGATTTTTCATATTTTCTTTGCGCATGCGATAACCTTAGGATGTCATGGGTATTTACATGCCTATAAGAAATATACCGTAAACACTAATCTAACTAACTAGTTATAACATATCTATTTCTATGGGCATACATCCCTTCAACCATTTCATTCCTTTCGTCACGTGTCCTTGGTGTCATCTTCCCATAATCGCCTTCCTTCTAGAAAACACATAGGGGTGTGCGAAAAGATCCAAATCCAAAACCAAATATGAATTATCCGGAATTCCGCACCTGAAATATCCGAAATGTTCGGGTTTGAATTTGGACAGTGGTTTTGAAAAAAGTTAGATATTTCAGATATTTGAATTATCCAAATTGTTTTTCTAAACATTAAATAATAATTACTAATTAGAAATTTTAGTTTTTAAATTTTTTGGATACATTTTATAATACTCATATTTTTTAAATAAAAAATATAAATTTTTTACAAAATACTATTAAGTACTACGCATTTTTTAGAATTCAAATACCCGTTTGTATATCTGAATCGAATCCACAATTTCAAATTTCGAATCAAATATTAATCCACCATCCAAAAATATCAAATACTCAAAAATCCGGATATCTGAATTTGAACAATCTAACTAAGCGAGATCTAATTTAACTATAGTTTTGCTTTGTTTTATTATTATTATTATTATTATTATTATTATTATTATTATTATTATTATTATTATTATTATTATTATTATTATTATTATTATTATTATTATTATTATTATTATTATTATTATTAATTTAACAATTAAAGAGTAGTTGAATGTGGGATTTTGTGATTCTTGTTTTGAGAGAACGCCGACCCCCGGGGATTCGAGAATATTTGTTCACGGCCCTTGAAGTTTCCATCATTTACACCTCTGACCCTGAGATTACATATTTATTCTCCCAAATACGCTTCTATATTTTAGGGGAATATTGAGGCCATAGGAGTAGTATTAGCGAGGGAGTCTGCTCCTGTTGGGTTCAAT
The DNA here is from genome assembly GCA_025215565.1 of Flaveria ramosissima. NCBI lineage: Eukaryota > Viridiplantae > Streptophyta > Magnoliopsida > Asterales > Asteraceae > Flaveria > Flaveria ramosissima. The sequence goes on from CM046038.1 coordinate 58,726,757, forward strand.
TATAAGCACCAAACCCCCTTTGGTTCTTGAGACTACCATTCTTGCTATCTGCTCAAAAATCCACTCGAAAAAGACGTCTTTTATCGTTCAAAGGGCTCTTCAAGATTCGATAAAAAGGCGAGTCTTTTAAGTCTTTTTTCTTGTTCTGATTGCCTATCTGTATTTGGAACATCATTCCAAACATTGGGTTGTTTCTGTTTTTGTTCTTGTTGATGGTGATCAATGTTGGGATTCTGCTGACTTATTTGTTGAATGTTTAGGTTGTTTGTTCGTTTTCTTTGGGTTCTTTATCAGGGTTTTTGGTGAAAGTTCTTGATCGTGATTGTTTTCGAGTGTTTTTGCATGATGGAATTGTGTTGAGGGGTTTTGGCAATGTGGGTAAGAATTTGATGGGTTTTGTGTTGGTGATTGATGCATGAATAATGGGTGTCAAGTTGGGAATCTCTGTTATTCAGTTGGTACTGTTTTGTTCAATTTTTGCTTTTTTACCCTGCAGGTAATTTACAATGGCATTCTTTTTGATACAGAAATTATATGTTTTTTTGATAAATTTTTAGTTTTATTTATAGGATTAAAGTGATTTCTTTCTTCTTTATTAGTTGTTTAGGGTTGGCTCTGGTTTGTTGTTCTTGATAATTATAACTTATGATGATCATTTAGTTAGATTTTGTTGTCTGAGGTTTGAAAATTGTTTCTTGATTATTTGATTTTCTGATTGTTGTGTGATCTTTAATGCTGTGTGTTTTGGGTTTGATCAATCAGGTATTGAATGTTTTTTAGTTGAGTATGTGATGGGATTCATGGTTCATATTACTGTTGATTGATGCAGGATATCTTTAATAAAAAATTTGGAATTTTGATTCATTCATTCAATTGGTTCCAAATCATAAAACAATCGTAAGCGAATTAAATCCCTTTTCGTATGGCTATTTTGAATCTTGAGATTCCAACTCAAGAAGCCTTAATCTTGACTTCAATCATTGTAACAGGGAGTTCAATAAACAGCAAATAAATTTGATGGAAAATGAAGTGTATGTAGAACAACAAGTACCATATGGTGTTCTCAAAGGCATAAGATTCAAAGTTCTGTCTGAGGAAGATGCAGTAAGCAGATCATTACTATTTTCTTGATTTTATTGATACTTTCTGTCCCAAGATTTAAACTTTAATATGCACATCTAATTATTGATTCATAATCATGTATTAGGAGAAAGCATCTGTGAAGGAAGTCACAGTAGCCAATGAAGTAACTGACCCCGCCTTTGGATTCCCGAATCCAGCATCACAATGCCATACATGTGGTGCCAAGGATTACAGAACTTGCGAGGGTATGGACCGAGGAGTAATCATGTTCTTTCTGTGTTGTTGTGTGTGTTTATGATGATTTAATTGTGTATATATATCTTTTGATCTTGTAGGTCACACAGGGTTAATCAAATTTCCATTCACAATACTTCATCCGTACTTCTTACCGGAAGTGGCACAAATTCTGAACAAAATATGTCCTGGATGTAAAAATTTTAAAAAAGATAAGGCCAAGGTCAGGTATCATGTTGCATATACATATGGAGGTCAAATTTAAGAGTAATGTTAATTTATATAATTTTCTTTTATCTTTTGTTGATTTTGCAGAATAATGTAGTGGTATCAACCATACAAAACCATGAACCTTGCAAATATTGTGATGTAAGTGTCTTGTATGTTGTTACACTGTTGTCTCTTTACGCTACAAAATCTGCACAAGGGTGCCTAACTTGTAGTTGTATTGTCACTAACAGAAAAGCTGTAGAGATGTATATCCTCCTATGAAATTCAAAGTTTCAACAAAAGACGTCTTTGGGAAGACTGCGATCATTGTGGAAATATTAGGTTCAAAGAAGCTTGTTTCGGATCAATTACCTCATGATTATTGGGATTTTGTTCCTCATGATCCTCAACAAGAGACAGAATTTTCATCATATAATCGGAAAGTTCTTTCGCATGCGCAGGTTACATCAAGAAAACTATGTTTTTTACTCCCTTTAAGTAGTATTGATGTGCTAATTACCCATGTTGATTTCTGATGATTATTAGGTTTATCAAATATTGAGAGATGTTGATCCAATCTTTCTTAAAGGATCCTTGGGGAAAAAGAACAAGATTTTTCTTCAAAGTTTTCCTTTAACCCCCAACTGTCATCGTGTTGCAGAATTTGGTCAAAATTTGGCTTTTGTAAGCACTTCTTATCTTACTATCACTATCTTATGATTTTAATCTAAATATTAGTTCCAAAAGTCAATTATCGTATATGTTTTGGTTTCAGGATGAACGAACAAGGGCGTACAGGAAAATGGTAGGTTTTCGTGGTAATGCGAACGAGCTGAGTGCATGTGTACTTGAGTGCATAAAACTTTCAAAGGTTAGCAACATTAGAATCTTTAAGTACCTAGTCGTATTTGGATGTTTATTTGCAAAGTGATTATGTTCATGAAAAATCAAAACTACAATAATGTAACATATAGCAAAATAATTTTTCATTTGTTGTTAGAGGTGTCAGTTAAACCGTTTTACGTAAGAATGTGGCAATTTGGGTTATGTTTTAATTGTTTATCCCTAACGGATCAATTAAATAGCTAAAAGTGAAAGGGGTTGAAAGCTGCCAGAAGAGTATTTTAATGCTTACAACCTCCTATACTGTTTTATTCTATAAAAGTTAGATTATTATCCAATAACATGGATTTGTATTTACATTCAGCGCAACAACTATTATAAATATGTTTGCCAAAATAGACATGTTTTGAGTCCTACTGAAAACAAGATGTTTTAACCTGAAGCAGCATTCTCATTAAGCTTACAGAATTTGAAATCTTAATGCTGCAGATACGAGCAGAGAAGCCTACGCTTCGTGATCCCGATTCAACTGATGATAATCCTTCCAAGATGCACGGATTGAAATACATGAAAGAAGTTAGTCTAGGCAAAAGAACAGATTTTTGTTTCCGAATGGTGTGTGTTGGTGACCCGTACATTAAGCTAGATGAGATTGGTGTACCCCATGAAATAGCCGAAGCAATGCTAGTTTCAGAGCAACTTAATTCATTAAATTGGGAAAGAATAAATGCGTCTTGTGGTTTAAGAATCCTTCAAAGGGGAGAAATTTTCATTAGGCGAAGAGGTGGTTTAGTTCCTGTTAGATATGGTGAACAATTGCGAATTGGGGATACTGTTTACAGGCCTCTTACTGATGGAGATATTGTTTTGATAAATAGACCTCCATCTATTCATTCACACTCACTAATTGCTCTTCGCGTCAAAGTTCTTCCGGTCAACTGTGTTCTTTCGGTCAACCCCCTTATTTGTAATCCTTTGAGGGGTGACTTTGATGGTGATAGTCTTCACGGTTACATTCCTCAATCTTTGGAATGTAGAGTTGAGCTTCGGGAGCTTGTTGCATTGGAAAACCAGTTGGTTGATAAACAAAGTGGCAAAAATTTGTTATCATTAAGTCATGATAGTTTGACTGCTGCTCATTTGATGTTGGACGATGGTGTTTTCTTCAATCGATCTCAACTGCAACAGTTACAAATGTTTTGTCCACGCCAGCAGCCAGAACTTCCAGTTATCATGAAAAAATTTAAGGATTTACCGTTGTCAAATTCTTGTTTATGGACTGGGCGGCAGTTGTTTAGTCTTGTTTTGGATAAAGAATTTGATCTTGATGTCGGTGGAACTCAAATTAAAAAGGGGGAATTTGTGAGTTTGTTAAATCCGTCTTCCTGCTTACAAGAAGGTGATGAGAATATATATGGTTATTTAATTAAAAACTTTAAGGGTAACAAGGTTCTTGAATTTCTTCATTCGGCTCAAGAATTGCTTATTGAGTGGCTGTCAATGAGGGGATTTAGTGTCTCGTTATTGGATCTTTACTTATCTTCTGATTCAAAACATAACATGAATGATGAAGTCGTTTATGGGTTGCATGAAGCTGAGAGGGTAGCTCACGGACAGCTTTTAATGGTGGATGGTCATCAAGATTTTCTGACCGGAAACCTGATCGACGAGGGTTACAGTAAATTGGAGTCTGATATGATGAGTCATGATCAACAAACATCAGCTGCATTAAGTCGAGCATCAGCTGCTGCTTTTAAGGAAGTGTTTCGCGATCTTCAAAATCTTATTTACAGTTACGTCAGTAAAGAAAACTCATTTCTTTCTATGTTGAAGGCTGGCAGTAAGGGAAACATGATGAAGTTTGTGCAGCATAGTATGTGTGTTGGTTATCAGCATTCATTAGTCCCGCTTTCATTTCACTTCCCTCGTGAATTCTCATGTGTTTCCTGGAATAATCATAAAAGGGCAGATTTGTCTTTTCCTTCGGGTGTGGATAGATATGTTCCTTATGGTGTCATAAAGAGCTCGTTTTTGTCGGGTCTTAATCCATTTGAGCTCTTAGTTCATTCTGTGACTAACCGGGATGCTTCGTTTGGTGGGCATGCGGATATCTCAGGAACTTTGTTCAGAAAACTCATGTTTTTCATGCGGGATTTGTACATTGGGTATGACGGAACCGTGAGAAATTGTTATGGGAATCAGTTGGTTCAGTTTTCTTATCATTCTAGAAATGCTCGTGGTGAAAGCAAGTCGCTTTTGGCTAAAGAAGAGTGTGGGGCCCCTGTTGGTTCCTTGGCCGCATGTGCCATCTCTGAAGCTGCTTACGGTGCTTTGGATCAGCCTATCAGCGCACTTGAGAACTCACCTCTACTAAACTTGAAGGTAACATTTGAAAAAGTTTGTCAATTGCCAAATGTCTAAAATACCCTTCAATAATGGGTCTCACAGTGCCCGGTCAAGGGCAAATAAGTAAATTTGATTATGTGTGTTTTATGTACTAATGGAATTGTGGTTTAACTATGCAGAAAGTGCTTGAATGTGGTGTTAAGAAACTTACTGGTAACAAAACCGCATCACTTTTCTTGTCTCAAAAACTTAAAAGATGGAATAATGGATTTGAATATGGAGCGATAGATGTCAAGAATCATTTGGAGAAGTTATTGTTTAAAGATGTTGTTTCACTCGTCACCATTTTGTAAGTTTCTTTTTGACTTGTCAAGCTTCGTTTTCTTTTGTAGAAAAATTAATGACTATTTCCTACACATTTATATATCTTTTATGTTCACTAGCTATTCCTCACAAACTGGCAAACGAGCTCGTATTAGCCCATGGATTTGCTATTTTCGTATAAGCAAGGTAATGCAAGAAATGTTACATTTTTTCCCCTCCGTCCACTGGCCATAGTCTTTAAGGGTGTTTATTTCATTCTGTTATAAAAACATATATGATTTTTAGGAAAAATGTCGATGCCTATGGGATGGAGTGACTACATTATAATATCATACACTTTGTTATCTTCTGAGTTATCTTTGATTAGAGTTTCTTTTATTTTCTTTTCTGCAGGAAGTTGCTAATAGGAAGCAATTACATGTGCAGTCAATTATCAATGCTCTTAAGTTAAAGTGTGCTGACCCGACCAATTTCAAGAAATTAAAGCACGGTCTACCAAAATTACAGATAGCGTCCAAGTATGTGTTTTTCTGTCTTGATTACTCAAGATCTGCTCTTACTTTCTTTATTTAATGAAAGTTACATACTTTTGTGAATATTTTCAGAAATTACCCTGAAGATGATGCAATGAACGAGAACGATGAGAACATTTTTATCACTGCTCAAATAACTGAGGTCTCAAATAACTCACTGATTACACTCCAAGATATTGTGGTGCCACTCCTTCTGGAAACCGTTATAAAAGGTTGTCATGAATTTGTTTATCCTCTTGAGATTTTCATAATATTGATGTATTTTTACCATAATAAATGCTTATAGTATTTAAAAAGGAATGTTTCTTTTAATCTTTGTTATTTAGGATCTCCAAATGTGAAGAAAGTGGAGATTGTGTGGCAAGATCATCCAAAAACATCAAAATCTTGCAAAGATTCTCCGGGTGAACTTTACTTGCGTGTTTTTATGTCTGAAAACTGCGATAGAAGGAACTTTTGGAGGGCTTTAATTGGTGACTGCATCCAAATCATGGATATGATTGATTGGGACCGAAGCCATCCTGATGATATCCAAGATGTGATTGTGGCACAAGGAATCGATGCAGCGAGAAACCACTTTCTTCGTGTATGTGCACTTGTCTTTCTGTCAAGTTTTACGAGAGAAATTGCATTTTCGTTAACTGTTTTGTAAATGCAGACACTGAAATCAGCTATAGAAGATACTGGTAAAAACATACTTCCCCAACATTTGGCCCTTGCTGCTGACTGCTTATCTGCGGCCGGAGAATTTCCTCCGCTAAATGCTAAAGGGCTTTCTCTAATGAGAAAACAAGCATCTGTTTCTGCACCGTTTACTCAAGCGTGTTTCTCTGTAAGTATATATTAACATAATGATATGAATTTTACTCAACATAGGCAGGTCGGGCGTGTTGCATAACGGGTCAAAATTGATTATGTTCATTTGCAATCAGAGTCGAAAAGGGTTGGGATCCACACACCTTTTCTCCATGTTTATTATTTATTTTTTTTATAAATAGTTAATACACTAGTTATGATTAAAAAATGATAGTCTAAGCTTTTAATATCATGAGTTAGGAGGTTGTATGCATTAAACATACACTATGAGGTGACTTTTGATTTGTTACATATTCGACCCGTTTGAGATAAAACATAAACAATCGTTAGTAAATGGGTCTTTAATGTGGAATGTGATCTTGTTGCAGAATCCATCTGATTGCTTTGTGAAGGCTGCAAAAAGTGGGGCTTCTGATAAACTCGAGGGGACTATTGACGCATTATCATGGGGAAAAGTGCCGGCTCTCGGTACTGGTGGAAGATTTGACATTTTCTATTCCGGGAAGGTAGACATTTTGTTATGTAAAGCTAGACACATACGCTTGTCACGTCCTTCAAAACGTATTTTTTGGTAATTGTACACATATCTTATGTTTGATAATGTCACACAGGAACATGAAATTGATAAACCTGTAGATGTATACAGTCTCTTGAGCAAGACTATTTATTCTCGTAAAGTGAAGACAGAGGTGGTCGACGAGTGTAATAACAATAAGCTCGTGAACAACAAAAGTCCCGCCCTGTTGTTTCCATATCCTGATTTTGCTATAAACGGGACTACGGATGCTATGAAAATGGTGTTGAAAAAACATATATCAGCTGAAGATATCAAAAGGTTGGCCAAAGATCTGAAGCATATACTTTACAAGTAAGTTCTTGATTCGAAACACATTTGCTTTTTTGGAATCCATTGTCATATTCTGACTTTAAATCTACAGCTGATTTATTCATTGTTTTGTGAAAAATCTTGTGAATTTATGTTCATTTCGACATAGGTATGATGTTAATCACAATTTAAGCCAAGACGACAAGCTTGTTGCGTGGAAAGCTTTATTTTTTCACCCTCGAAGGGAACAGAAGATAGGGATCGGACTATATGAAATAAAGGTAAAAAGGACGATGATCATAAAATTTCCAATTTTTTTTAAAGTTTTTTTGGTTTTTCGCGAAGTTTTTATATTTTCATATCTTCTTATAGGTTGGGCACAACTCAAACCATGGAAACACTCGTTGCTTTATTGTGGAGCGAGTTGATGGAACAACAGAAGACTTCTCGTACCACAAATGCATACATCACGCGTTGAAACTGATCGCCCCATTTGAAGCAACAGTATACGAGTCACGATGGCTGAACGGAAAAGAATAAGGCTGTGGGTCATGTTTAATATAATGGGAGAAACGAACCCGAAGATGTGATTGTGGGTGTCATTTGATTTGTATTTTTATTTGTGTTGTTTTATTTATGAATGTGGGAAGATGGTGTTCTTCAGCTTCTTTTTGCTGCTTCCACTGAAATTTGTTTGCCGCGATGAAGCGTGCGAGGAAGTCTTAGTGGAAGTAGCAACGAGAAGCTTGGAACATATCAATAAGTCCCTTTGTTTTTACTGCATAAGTTGTATTTTCGTTTAGTTGTTTTTATAATTTAACATGAATGGTAGTTATTATCGTTATCGTCTCTTTCTAGTCTTTTTCCTTCGGGAATCACAAGCGACCTCTCATCTCTGTCGGGTAACCGCCTTTAAAGTTAGTTAATCGGGAATAATATTATATATTGATTGTATACGTAATAGGCTTACATAACTAGTGTAATGTGAGCCCGTTGTGACGGATAGGGTTTAACGGCGGTTGTGGCTAAGGATTTTTAAGCATCTTGGCTTTCATATCGAAGTACACCATAAGTAATATTGTGTATTGATTATATATATAACAGCGTTACATGGTAGTACTTAATAGAATCAGTAATTACACATAAAGTTCCTCTAGTATATTATCATTATAGATAATGACATAACTATAGTAATCTAAATTTCTGTTTAGCCTTTACATATAGAATCAGTAATTACACAATTTACACATAAATATCCACTTGTGGACCCATGTGGTTGATATTTATTCTGGCAAACTGGACCTGAAGTCTATTTTAATGGGCCTAGAGCCCAAGTGATTATAAAAGAGTGATCTTAAGATGATTAAATGCCTTAAAAATATGGTAAGCATTAAGTAATTTGTTTATCATTTAAAATAATTAGTCATAAGAAAAGATTTCCGTAAATATAAATATTTTCTAAAAACTTATTGAATTAACTATAACTTTAAGTGAAAATAAATCATAAAGTCAAATTCCCAAAATTAAATATTATTAAACAAAATGGCCTTATATTAGCTACTGTTTCAAAGTCGGTCCAACTATTGAATCAATCGCTTTACTAGCTTACGGGTTGGAATGGTGTTAAACAAGCACATGATGTAATATATAGTTTAATAATCAAAAAGTAAATAAAAAAACTAACGTAAATATAAAAAGAAAATAAAAGCATACAGATATATATGTATTGTTATCATTATGGAGTCAATTAATGTATAAGTTTTATGTCGAATACAGATATTTACACGTATATGAATTGCAACTTTAGTTAATACTTTACAGGAAAGGTATTCCCATTTATAATTTCTAACTAAATTTAGCTCTAAAGAATCTCTTGTACCACATTCTCCATATAAAATAGTTTTATTTTATTTCCTCTTTAGAAATTGGTTTCTCTTCTCCTACATTACTCAAGGTAAGCTGTTTCTATCTATTGACCCAACTTGCAAATTCGAGCGGGCCCGACCCAGTTGCTAATCATGCCCGACCCGACCCAGCATATTGCTTATACAACCAAGAAAGCAAATAATCGTCTTTTCACAAAAGGAAGGTCTGATTTATATAAACATAACTGGCGTCAGGTTCAACTCATTCAATCCTATCCGATTCGAAAACTGCTAATGTTACTGTAGATTAAAATTTATATATATCTTCTAACATTCATTATTAAATAGTCATTTTTCAGACATATTAATGCATAATTAAATGTCACATATGTGTGTACCTTAATTAAAGAAAAAGTGATGGGATTATACAACAAGCACGTGGATCTTAGATCTTGTAGTGTATAATTGAGGTTTAGACCAACACATCTCACTGACAATCGATTACATTAATTATTTCATCGCTACTTTACCAAAGAGGAAACAACCAAACCTCACTATTTTATTTAATATTTTAAGATATTATTATAATCTAATTAAAATTTTGGCTTTTTAAATTCACGTTTTGGGCAGATCTCACTTATTATAAACATTAATAATATTTAATTTGATTTTTTTAAACATCTATAATTGACTCGTATGGGTTGATTACCATAACATATAACACATTAGTGTATCTTATACATACTAGATAAACATTTTTTTGTACGATTTCGGATTGAGCCAGCAAAAGTCAAAATTGGTTTTTAACGTAACCAATTCGGGCCAGGAGCCAGTTTTGAGGGAGGGAAGTGATTAGTTCGGTTTCGTTTTTTGACCTGTTCAAATCAGTAACTGATGATTAGGGATTTAGGGTTCAATCCTAATTGGTTTTTGTCAACACTGGTTTCAGTACTGGTTTCGGTTCAGGTCTGTTTTCCGATTGCGTATCGGAACCAGTTTTTCTTTACACCTGTATACATGATTGGATCCAAGCATAAATGAGGACCATATTCTCTAGATGTCTACATTTATTAATATAATTGTTACCTTTTTATCTAAAATGAGAAGGCCCACCAAAAAGTAGCAACCCCCATTCCCCCACCCACTTTCGAATTAATAATTAAGTTGTTATATTTTCTTCCTTGATGTTATAAAATTGTTATTTTTCTTTCTTGATGTTGCAAAGTTGTTATTATCTTTTTGTTTCTTTGCAGATCTTATTACAAAATGCATTAAATATAATAGTTTAGTTGCCATGTCAAAAGGAATACAAGTAGAAGACGTTTTGTTTGATGTTTACTTTACACATGTTCTATTGTAACTAAATCTACTTATATTGTTATCATTCTCTAGTGTTTTGTAATCCCATTAAATAAAATTTTGAGTATGACATTAAACTTTTTTTAGGTCTCCTTTATAAAAAACAATAGTTAACCAAAATTTATCACGTCTGTCTGTCTAGTAGTCGTGATCGCGGGTTATAAATCATGGTTTATAAACTTTTAATAAGCATTCGGCATCAAACTAACGATGAGTTGCCGATATAGTGTAACTTGGTCTATTACGTTGTCAGGATAAATGATCATATATTTTACGAAGTGAATATATTATCGATACTTTGATTTATTAAGAGGATGATAATTTAGCATGTGTCAATTTGGAGATATGTCAACAATTTGGGTGGAGCACCCATAAATGCCTTTATGGTCCTCTGTTATGTGTATTGTGTGGTCTCCTTGTGATTTGAGATTTCACATCTTTACATATAATTAAAGGAATTATATTTTGTAGCACTTTTTAATGAGGAAGGAATGAAGGATGTGTATATTTGTTTATTTGTTTATAATATTTATAGAGTTCACCCCTTAAAATAGTTAACTTTTGTTACTGTCCTTTATAGGATGGGTCAACCTCCGTCACTGTTTAATACATAATGTCTTATAGAAAATAAATCTTGGGTTGCGACTTATTGTTTTTATCTACATTTTGACATATATTTTATAAAAATCCGATTTTATATTATAATTGACATGACCTTAAACTTTTTTTAAGATTTATATTAAAATATAGATAAAATGAAAACATTGCAACTTCATATTTGATATTCATATAATATTTAATATCAAAAGTTATAAAATATTGCAACACCTATGTATATTTACTCATGATATCCATCCTACCGTTTGCCTTATCTATGTATGACATCTTACTGTCTGTTTTATTTATGTATATCATCGATCATCCTATTATAAGATATCCTACTATATAATATATGTTTCACGTGTATGTTTGATCTGAGAGTTTCAATGAAAGCAACCTCTTTTTTTTTGAAAGAAAATAGATTTGTCCTCACGATGCCCCTCTTAGATCGTGCGAATAGTTTATTATATATGATATATATTAGGTATGTTTTTTTAAGTTATATATATACAAAAGAGAAAACTATATGTACATGAAGAATAAAAAAATTTAATTTAATTTTGCTCCTGAACTTTGAAAATTTAATTAATCACGTCAATTGACACTACATGTGAGAAGCTTGTTCAGGGTAGCTTAAAAGTTCCATTAGTGAAATTTGAGTTATAAAATTTGTTACCCTTTTGGCGGTTTTGTTTTATTATTTTCTTGCGATCCGTATTTAGCTATGTTATAGTGGTTATAGCATACATATGTGACTTAACATAACTATGCTATATGTTTTGTCTTTCAAAGTGGCTTTTACCTATTTATCTTTATTAATATCATTAATTACATATTTCTTTAATTTTAAAATTAATAACATATTTTTCATTTCTTAATTAAACTTATATATTACGTGTTTATTTATTTCACCAAAATTAACTTATTGTTAACTATTTGCCCTTATCTTTACTAAAATATATATTTTTACATATATTCATTTTCAAGACTATAAACTATATATTTTTATAAGTTTGAGTATTCTGTATAAATGAAATTATATTTCAAATACAAAAGTTTAAACTTTATTTAAAACAACAGTCTCCAGTAATTAAAGTTAAACATTTAAAGATAAAAACAATTGTAAATGTTTAAAACATTATAATACCAGAAATTCAATATGTAATAATCATTTAATAAAAGTAAGGATGAAATAGTTAATATTTTGTTTTAAGAAAATGTAATATATAGGTTTTAAGAATATTAAATGTATAAATGTTTTAAGAATCAATATGTAAGTTAATTTTAATGAAATGAATAAATATGTAATATATATGTTTTAAGAAGATGAAATAATTGATTTTTTTGGATTGGATAAATATGCAATTCATGATACTGGAAACGAGAAATATGTAAAATCTTTTTTATATGTTAGCATATTTTGTTTTTTCCTTTATTTTAATGTTATTTATTTTGTATTATTACAACTTGTTTTTAAAACAATACTTACATTATATAACTTAATTATTCATTCAACAGATGCATTGTATGGGATTCTAGTCATTCAACAGTCATGCGGCTTATGAATATGTGTTTTCATGTGTAAAAAAGTCTCCACTAATTGTTTCTCAAGATTGCTATTATCATGTGACTAATATCACATTTGATTTAACTCTTATGTTAGTTGATTCATGATGTGTTGTATCAGTCATTCAGTTGTGATCAATAACTTGCTAATATCGTGTACTTAACTAAAACATCAACGTTATAAAATATAGTATGTCGTCAATTCAAACATCTTTTGTTTATACTTTTATTTGTCAAAATCCATGCTTACTTTAATCATCATATTAAACGTTTATTAAATAAAAAAACAATTACAAAGTATTAATATTATATGGATATTAGCATCTTACCTTTTGGTTCTTGGTTTTTTTCCTGTAATATTGAATGAACATATATAACTCTTTACTTTTAGCATTTTATATAAGCATATGTTTATTATTATAAAACTAAATATTGTGATAAAAAACTAAATATTGTGAGCTTAGCCACTTAATAATAACAAGTTTAATAAATATGAAGTGTTTGCAGTGACATCTCTAACCCATTTAATAAACGATCATTGTTCAGGTGCATAATAGTACATTCTAACATTCAATATGAAAAGGACTTGACTCTATTAGACCAAGAGGACTGCCCTTTCAAGCTGTTGTTGTGACGATTTAGGGATTAAGATTAATTACAGGCCATCTCCGAGAATACTTGAAAATTTTTAAGCCCTCGATCAGTAAGTAGAAAAAATGAGCCCTTATAATATAAAATTTATATCCCCGTATATAAAAATTAAGTCAATAATACGATTATAATCGGTATACCATTAAAAAATTTTGTAGCAAAATAATCTAATATGCTTACTTAAACGAATCGTAATGCTCTTCTAGCGTTTTGAGAATGGGTTTGGATTGGGTAAATAGTCATGAGCTAAACTAATTTAAATGTTAATGGTTCTTAAGATGTAATAGGCTAAAATAATTAAATTGTTAATTGGGTTTTGTTAATAGCTAATAATTTTTTTAACAAAAAATAAATATATATTTAATATACATTTTTTTAAAAAATTTCGGTTCCTGAGAAGATCCGGTCCTGGACGATCGCCCACCCCTCTCCCCCTCCCCTCCTCAACATTTTTTTAACATCTAATTCTACTTAATATTCTACTTTTAATAAATTAAACTCATACAAGCTTTAGGAACAACAAACATCATACCACCAGTCCACTACCGCCACAAGGTAATGGGTGCGTTTCAACATGATAAACGGGTTTTAAGATAATTTGGATGGGTAATGTGTTACGGGGTTTAACGTGGTCCTCTTCCATTTTACACGTTTACACTAAAAATTAGTAAAATGGTGAAAGAATATTCTTTCACATCATCCATCCCTTTCCAAATAATGTCATATGTGCACATTGTGTGTACATTAATTCTTTAAAACACTAGGGACAGATTGAATTTGAAGCTACACTAATTATCATGTTGAAAAATATATGTTTATCAAACATTTACATTCAATTTTTTAGCGTCATAATTAATATATTCCTTTTAGTTTGTTTTAGTTTAAACTTTTTATTTATAAAATACACGTGCTCATGATAATAATATATTAGTTATGATAAGATAAAATATACCAGTTAGGATTTATAATATGCATAGAAGTTATTGTAATTTTATCATACAATACATTATGAGTTTTAATTTTCTTTTATTTCTACATCATGCAAACAATGTTAACCAAATTTTCTTTTTGATATTATCTAAAAGACTATACTAATTCTAGATATAAAATAAAAGGTTATAAATTATAAAATTAAACTTATGCACTACTATTTATATTACTCAAATATTAAAGTAATTGATTATAAAAGTTAGTAAATAGCAACATAAGTGTATACTAAAATTTCCAAATTGAAAATCAACATTTAACTTATTTTTTTAGTTCATATTCATGATAATGAACTTGTACATGCTAATTTCATGTTCAACTACGAGTTATGTTTACTTTTTATATAAATACTAAAAAAAATTATGCTTTAGTCCTAAACAACTACAACATTAAGAAAGTATCGTGTTCATAAAACATTATATATTGGCGTTAAAAAATGTCAAATAAATACAATAAAACCTTTATTCGTAAGATTATGAAAACGATGAATCATAAATTCAGATATAATAATTTTTTAATGTTGCGGCAAATAAATATAACAAATTCAGATATAATAACTTTATATGTGCGTATAAGTTTTTTTTTAACAATTGTTACGCTACACCTAACTATACCACAACTAAATTACACTAACATGTCATAAACGAAATTCGAACTCCTAACTTCAAGGGAACTAAACCGCTTTAACTCCAATGGTTTTACAATTTAACCCAACCCCAATCATATGTATGTATCATTTAGTTTGTTCTTTTTAATCAAGTAACTCTTATATATACATATCAAACTCTTGAAACCAACAAAGTATTTGATTAGACAAATAATTTAAACATGTTTTGAATGTAATAATTTGTTATAACGACATGATCTTACAAATATTAAAAAATAAACATATTTATTTATTTGTCAAACTTATGGTCGCAAAAGCATTCAACGTTAGGCATCTGCGTTTTAATTAATTTTAAAAAAGGCAACAAATGATCGACGTCTATCTTTTGTGAATTTTGTAGTTATAACTTATTTAAAATAAAAATTTACAAGCGACGCGTATATATAGTTTTTCTTTTAAGAGATTGTCTGTAGTAGAGCTCGTGAAATTGCCGATAATCTTATATATAGTTTTTCATGTGTTTTTTCCAATTAATAGTGATGTATCATATGCTAATTCATGCATAAACGATAAATATTATAAACTTCTTACAATAATAATTATAAACCTCTATATTTACTTTATAAAAATAAAATTGTTATTTACTTATCGTTGAGACGACACATTTGATTTATTTTTGTCTTTTTTTTCCTTGTTCATGACGTCTAGCTTTTTTAGTGATTATTATCGTTATTATAAACAAAATTTAGTTGATCATAATTTATTTATGAGGTCTGCAAAAATACATCCAGACATGATATTTTTATTTTTTAAATACGGGTCGTATTGTTTGATACGACATTGACTGATTTGCAAAATATCAAATCAGTCAATTCATGAATTTTTTGGGGTCGTAAGCTTGTAGTGAGACTTATGACTGTAAGTAAAAAAATTATTTTACTTTCATTATTTGATTTTTTTATCTATATTTTGTTTGGAAATATAATATGATTTTATTAATTTATATTATTTTTTGTGTTTTTTTTCTTTAGTAAAATACTTAAGTACAAATTCAATAAATTGATTCATCATATTAAATCAAAAAAGTAAAAATTATAATACTTAACTTTACTAATCAACAATTTTTTTTTAAGTTGTCTTAAAGCCTCTAAATAGCTTGAGCCGACATACATGTGTATAAAGATATAAAGCTATTTAATTATAGTATAACAATTTAGTGAATTTACAAATGTAATATATTTTTGAACAGTAAACATACGAACCTGCTTCGGAGGATATGTGTTACCTTTATCGGGCACATCTATCTGTTTCTCAGCCGGGACCGCACCCCCAACCCCCTCAGAAGAAAACTCATTGCTGAGAAAACCTATTGACTTAACTCTAAGCATTTTGCTTAAATGAGACTTAAATCTATGACCTTCCATTATTTACATGTCATAAGTACATCTTCTTAACCAGTTGGGCTAAAGATCATTAGTTTACAAATATAATATGATGAATCAATTTATTTAGTAAATTTTGTAAATAGGTATGTTATAACACCAAAGATAAACTTAAGAAATAATATAACTATATTCAATAATCAAATATTTAAAAATAAATATGAACAAAAATTCAGAAGATTTACATCCAAGAGTAAAGTTTTTTTTCCAGAAAATCTTACTTACGGTCACAAATCTCATTATGGTTGCGTAAGTTAAAGCTCTAACGACAGATACAAACAGAAAACTTCATAAATTGACTGATGTGGTATATAACATATCAAAATAATAAAGTTTGAATGTATGTATTACCTAACCCGTTTATCTACGGTGTATTTTTGTTGTTAAAATAGCTTAATATCTATTTTTATTATTGTTGTTTTAATTAATGAAAGGGTCCCCACTTAAATCCACCACGGTTGACCGACCACAAGTCCACAATCATTCAAATAACATATAGGAAATAAATGACTTCAAAATTTGAAGAAACAAACGTATTACGTATAAGGGTCTTTTCTTTTTATCAATTTATCATATTCAAACACAATTAGGCTATATCTTTTGAAATATTCAATTCTCAATATAATACATAATGTCAATCCAAAATCATAATCATACGTTTTCAAGCTAGACAACTTGTTTTAAAAAAAGCAGGCTTTACCTATCATCCAAATTTTCAAATATATATTTATTTAATTAATTTTCTTTTTTGAACAATAAATGTACAACCTTAATTCGCATGATATATGTTATTTTAATTGTGCACATTTATCTGTTTCCACTCGGTACCGCACCCCCAACTCCCTAAAAAAACTCATA
This sequence comes from Flaveria ramosissima, assembly GCA_025215565.1. Lineage (NCBI taxonomy): Eukaryota > Viridiplantae > Streptophyta > Magnoliopsida > Asterales > Asteraceae > Flaveria > Flaveria ramosissima. Next base: position 58,743,907 of record CM046038.1, read on the forward strand.
ACCGGGGAAACTCACTGGCTCAACCATAAGTATTTTTGCTTATAGTAAAACTTGAACCTTAGACATTCTTATATTACATACTAGCTTTAGTGAACCCGTGTATTACACGGGTTGAATAAATAAAATATTAAATATAATAAAATTTATTAATTATTAAATAATATGTGATTTAAATCATGTATGAGTAAGTACTATAAGTAATAAAACAATAATATCAACTTTTTAAATTTTATTTTTATACTTTCTTTGTTTTTACTAAAAAATAAATCAAACATTTCGTTTCAAAACAAAACATATTTAAAAAGATGTCCTTTTTAAAATATTTCATGTTTTAAAAAAGTATGTGTACGTTGTTGAAAATTTTCTTTTTATAAAAAATTTTTTCTCTAGAAATAAACAATAATAAAAAGATCTATTTCTTAATCTTTTTAAAAATAGCTTATAATCAAAAAATAGAATTAAATAATAATTAGTAATTAATTGAGTTATTTAATAGGAGAGAGAAGCGGGAAAATTTTGTTAAGAATGAATGTAGTGTTGCCATGTGGCATCTCTAGTTATCATTTTATGACATGTGTCATCTCTAGTTACCCTTTTATTAGAATAAGAAGATAAGAAGATTTTGTATATTTGACCTAAATCACTTGGGCTATGATTCAATGATCAGATATTAATACCAACGGCACTTATAAAATATTTTTCCTCTAACGCTCGTTTTCATTCCAACGTAATGTGAAATTTTACTACGAACGTATCCCCGCAATGTATTTATTTATTTACACTTCAACATAAGTTTTATTTCAAATTACTGGTTATAAATTAAAATAAAAAACCAACAAATCAAATTGACTTCATGTAGTCATATGTTAAAACTCCTAAAAAGTTTAAGGGTTCCATAAATCCCATGAACAATTATCGAAAAGTGAAATTGAGATTGAAACAAAAGTATCAGCACCACCACCATCTCTCCAATCCATCTCTGTCATCATTTATCGTTTATCTGTTCACATAATATTAACCACAATCCAGCAAATCTAGCCTTATTTATGTGACCACAGTCAAATCTCAGCCACCCCTTTTCGCGGATTATTAGTTTAGTCAAATTCAACTCTCTTGATACACTCACTTCATCCCCTGTTTTTCAGAGATACACAAATCTTTCACTCTTGTGTGCTTGTTGATGCTCATTGATATTATCTGATAAAGGTTAGGTTTCTTTACCCAGATGTGGAATTATGATTGAATTGCAGATTATTGTGTTGTGATTTGTGGGTTTCTGATTGGGGGTTTTTGTTTGTGTCGAGAAATCACAGAATAAGTGAAAGATCGCTGGATATTATGTTGCAATTTTGAGTTTTTCCAATTGGGTTTCTTTTTTATTGGATAAAAACTCATTATTTGGGGTGTAAATTTGATGGGGTTGAGTGTTTTAAGCAGTATTTGAGTTCTTGATTTGAATCAGTAAGATTGAACGCTAAAGAAGATATTGTTGTTTGGGGGTTATGATGGATTTGTAGTTGCAGTCTTTTATTTTACATAAATCTTTATAAATTTAATGGCTTTTGTATCAGCAAATTTGGGTTTTTCTTATTAGGATTCATAGAGTTAGTTCAAAGATAGCTAAGTTAGAAGGAGTTCTTAGTATTTGTTACATCTTTCACATCTCTAATGGGGTATATTAGCTTGAGGACAAAAAACTTCGACTTTAAGGTGACTTTTTTGTTTGAATTATTGATGTGTTCTAGGGTGTCTGGATGGTGATCCATGTGATTTCTGCAAGCGTGTTTTATTTTGCTTTATGAAAGTTGGATTCATTCTGAACATGCAATTTGTGGTTTACAATTCAATTTGATACTCTTTTAGTTTAATTTTTGAATTGATCTTGTATCGATTTGAATTGGGAACTTGATTTGGTGGTTGGAAAGAAATTGGAGCAAATTCGCTTAAGGTTTAACTAGATGATCTTTGGTTTGTGATTATGTTGATTTTTTGTTCTTTCATTTGGTTTGTTCACATCATTCATGCTAAACCATCAAGTCACATGAGTCATGAGTTGTGTTTTCTGGAACGTTAGTGATACGACGATTTCATGCTACCTTTAAAGTATGTTGTCATGATTCAATAACATTCAAGAATCGACGAAAGTGGCATATATGTTGTTAAATAAGCATTTTCAGGTCATCTTCTCTAGTAATTTTTTGTTTATTCTATGCAGTGAGAGATGGTTGCTTTTGGGAAGAAGTTGAAAGACAGACAAATTGAAGAATGGAAAGGGTATGCAGCATAATTTATTTGTTATATATCTTAAGTTAGTCAGTATTGAAATAGTTACATAAATGACTATGGTTTGTTATGTTGTAGATATTACATCAATTACAAGCTCATGAAGAAAAAAGTAAAACAGTATGCTCGCCAGATTGAGGCTGGAGGACTTGAGCGTAGATATGTTCTCAAAGACTTCTCAAGAATGCTCGATAACCAGGTAAAAACATACCAAAAGTTACCTTTTACTTTCAAAAAGATGTTTTTTGTGCTTAATACTACTTATTAGAGGTATCTATTTCGATCCATTCACTTATGACCAGGTCGATACATGTTCTTGTTTACCTCTAACAGGTCGAATGGGTATAATAAAATAATAGCTTAAGGCAAATGGGTCGAACCATCTATAGAAACGTTGGACAAAAAGTGTTTCTGGTCAACCCAACTTGATCCAAACCAAAATTTTCTCTTTTTGACCTTTTACTCGACCCGCCCATTTTGATCTCTACTGTTTATTCTCATTATCAACTTATATGAACGCAGATTGAGAAGATCGTTCTTTTCCTATTGGAGCAACAAGGGCTGCTTGCAAGCAGGTTAGATGAACTTGGAAGACAACAAGATGCTCTTCAAGAGGAACCAGATTTTGCAAAAATATCTGATTTACGAGAAGCCTACAGAGACGTTGGAAGAGATTTATTAAAGCTTTTGTATTTTGTTGAGATTAATGCCATTGGATTAAGGAAGATTCTCAAGAAATTTGACAAACGTTTCGGTTATAAGTTTACTGATTATTATGTCAAAACCCGGGCTAATCATCCTTATTCCCAGCTACAACAAGTCTTCAAGCATGTGGTAATGTCCATGATGCTCCTTTCTTTTCTTTTCCCTTTTTTAATTTTTATTTCATATTATTTTCTAATTAACATCTAATGGAACATTCAGGGTTTAGGGGCGGTGGTAGGAGCCATATCTCGTAATCTTGCAGAACTTCAGGATCGACAAGGGAGCTACTTATCAATTTATGATCAACCTGCTCTTCCTCTACAGGTTTTATAAATAGTTAATACACTAAATATTGTTACAAAAACTATATTATTCTATGCTTTTATTTAAAACTGTCATATACTTATCTTCTAAATAATATTTGCAGGATCCTGTAATCGACACCATAAAAGCAGCAGTTGACAGATTAAGTTACTCAACGAATTTCCTCACATTTTTGGGCCAACATGCTCTTATTATGCAAGAGGAATTACCAGCGCCATCAGAAGAACCTATTGATGATCAAAGATACCATTTTATGTCACTTCTATTGAATCTTGCCAACACGTTTCTTTATATGGTCAATACTTATATCATTGTCCCGACAGCAGATGATTATTCTATGAGCCTAGGTGCTGCAGCAACAGTTTGTGGGATTGTTATTGGTGCAATGGCGGTTGCGCAACTATTTTCATCCGTTTATTTCAGTGCTTGGTCGAACAGATCATATTTCAGACCGTTGGTTTTTAGCAGCATAGTTCTTTTCATAGGAAATGCGATGTACGCAATGGCTTATGATTTTAACTCAATAGCAGTGCTTTTGCTCGGTCGCCTATTTTGTGGGTGAGTTTTACTTTTTTTAAACTTTTGCTCCTCGATGCATCTTGACATTTATGTGGTCAAACCTTGTTCTTTTTACAGTCAAACTTGATCACATTTCGCCCAATAATTTTCATGGACTCTTTACCTTTTTTGTAGCCGTATGTTATGAAGCTCAACATTGTTATCAACATTTTTTACTTTCTTTTCTCTCAATAATTTCATCAAATTTGAAGTTGGAACATATCTTTGTTTGACCTCAAAGTGAAAATGCACCTAGTTGATGCTATATGTGTATGAACTCATTCAATTGACATTTTTTTTGTTTTTTTTTTATAATTGGCAGTCTTGGTTCAGCTAGAGCTGTGAACCGGAGGTATATCAGCGACTGTGTACCTCTAAAAATTCGAATGCAGGCTTCAGCAGGTTTTGTTAGTGCCAGTGCTCTAGGAATGGCGTGTGGGCCAGCTCTTGCTGGTTTGCTACAATTTAAATTCAAGTTTTATAAGTTGACCATTGACCAGAATACGTCACCTGGTTGGATTATGGCGTTTGGATGGTTGATATACCTAATTTGGTTGTGCATCTCGTTTAGAGAACCCGCTCATCCAACCGAAGAGAAACATGAACCCGAATCTACTTCTGGTATGTTTTTTTATCTGTTTGAGATAGATGTGGAAAACAGGTGGGTTGGGTAATGAGTCTAAACGAGTTCAGGTCAAAACGCACGATCAAATTAACCTAAAGTTGACTTTTTTCTTGATCTTGACTCCAGGTCAAACCCATAATGATGCTCTTGAAAAAGGTGTAACGGAACCTTTGCTAATAAGTTCAGCTGCACACCAAGATGACGATGATGACCTGGATGTTGATGGTAGTGAAGAGACTACAGAAGATTCACGAGCACCCGTTAATTCTATTGGAGCAGCATACCGGTTACTCACACCTTCCGTGAAGGTTTGACTTTGTTTACTTAAAGGTTGACTTTTTGAAGTTTAGTTTGATATGTGCTTGACTTTGACTATACGCGTGTTTCAGGTTCAACTATTGATTTATTTCATGTTGAAATACGTGATGGAGATTTTGTTATCGGAATCTAGTGTTATTACTACGTATTACTTCAATTGGACTACTGGAAAAGTTGCAATCTTTCTTGCGTGCCTTGGGTTGACTGTTCTTCCGGTCAATGTTATCGTTGGAAGCTACATTAGTAACATGTTTCAGGACCGGTAAAATTCTTCGATTACAATTTCCCACTTTTTTTTTCTATATATTATATTATTTTTAATGTTTGTGATGTTTGTTTTTCTTTTCAGACAAATTTTACTCGTATCTGAAATCGTGGTTTGTCTTGGCATCCTCATGAGCTTTCATATATTTTTCCCATATTCCGTCCCGCAATATGTCATATCAGGACTCATTATGTTTGTCTCCGCCGAAGTATTAGAAGGTACGCTCTTAATAAAAACTTAGATGTGGAAATTCGGGTTGCTTTATATCTGTAACGGGTCAAACAACAAAAGTTAGCTGCCAGTGAAACACGTGTAGGTGTGTCTGATCAAACGGGTTGAAAGTCACCCGACATATGTAGTCATATAGTCTATAATAATCTTTTTAGCACCAACTATTTATAAAAGTATTCGTGACAAAAAGTGTTTCTGGTCAACCCAAGTTCTGTTTTGACTTGTTACCCGCCCCACTCTACACGACATATTTTAACGTTGGTTTGTGATACACTCCAGGTGTGAATTTGTCGCTTCTGTCACGTGTGATGTCATCAAGGCTATCTCGTGGGACGTTCAACGGTGGTTTACTATCAACAGAAGCGGGAACAATTGCTCGAGTCATTGCTGACGCGACAATCACGTTGGCGGGCTATTTGGGGCAGAGCAGCCTTTTGAATGTGACATTGCTGCCATCACTTGTGATATGCATAATATCAATTATGGCCACTTGTTTCACCTACAATTCTCTCTATTGATGATGTTATGATGGAGCATGTGCTGGTGTGTATGATTTTAGGACACATTTATATTCATTTGTGTGCATTCATATGGGATAGTGTACTTGATTTCTTTTTCATTAAGTATGTGGGAACTTGCAATTTTGGAGATTTTTTTGTTCTTGATTTTGTCTTCGATTTCGATGGCTGATGATTTTCGTTTCAAGCCATCGAAATCGGCAATGCCACTTTTTGTTTCAAGCCACCAGTTGTGGTTTTTGAAAAACCGATAAAACTGAGAGAAAGCTGGGAAAAAGATATCCTAAAAATAAAACGTAAAGACGTTCATTTTACAAGGAAAAACTTAGGAAATCGTTTTAAATATTGTATCCTTGTAGATACCTAGGAAACCGTTTTAAATACTGTATCCTTGTAGATACAGTCTAATGTTTATGGATTATTGGTGTATATATTTGTATGTATGTGAAAGTTTTCTTTTATAAATGTGTAGTAAGTTTTTTTTTTATATAAAAGATTACATTGTTTTAAAAATAGTTCAGCTTTTTTTAAAGAAAATATTAAATATTATATGTTATATCATACAATATTAATATCTTAATAAGTAATAATTTTGCATAGCCTTTTCTATCGTAAAAATCGTTTGTTAAATTTGTTTTAGTTGATCATAGTGTAAAATTTATATTCATGATGCTTATAGGAGTCTAAGATTGAGATTAAAACGAACCTTTTTATTTTTTATTTTTATATTTTTCGTGTCACGCAATCTGATTTTTAATACGCGTCCAACTAGTAATTTAATAGAGTAAAAGTTTAGAACAGTCGCTTTAAAACAATACTCACCTAGTAATTTCCTCTTCAATGATTTCTAGTCAAAAGACTTGATGCTCGAAAACACGATATTGATACATACTAACTAATGAAATATTTGTATATTTTTATAAGGATGTATCCAGTGCTTGACTGGGGTTTCGCTTTACGTATGATCCGGGTAGAGGCCGGATCGTTTATAATCTGATGTGCGTAACATTGCCTTACACTTTTAGCTCAAAAGAAAAAGAAAAAATAATTATTCCAATTCCGTATAATGAGAAAGCTACAGATAATTAAATCTTTGCCTAAAATAGTACATCATTGCTAGAAAAGGCTTCTAACACTTTTAGCATCTTTGCAAACTACCTTTTCACATCTTCAAAAACTTTGCATAAGAACACAACAACCTTATTTAATGTGTATATGTGTAGCAAGTTATAGATATTATAGTATTGTTAAAACTATGAAAAGGATGTACTTCTTTTCATTTAAATTTTTATTGCTTAATCAAGTATATTAGAAACTTACCATTATCAAACTAAAAAAACAGTTTATAATCCGTCAGTATTTATCATTACTGAAAGTCCCTTGTTTTATAGTGATACCCCATAATGTAATATCGGATTTGTGATGCATATTTTTGTTACTTATAGTGGTTTTTCTTATGTTTGTTTTCTAAACATTTGAAAAAGCCAAATAGGATTTTAAATTGTTTTCTTAAAAATGCATGATTGGTGATAAAGCGAGACTGAACTTATTGAGTTTAAAATGATTTTATGTAAATAATAATCAAGCTCGGTATCAAAGAGGATAATTTGAAACATTTCAAAGGTCTAACCGTTTGATTCAAAAGATTTATGAGTTATTAGAATTATTTCTTCTACTCCGTTAAAACTCGATCCCTAACGCTATGTTCCCGAGTTTACCTAACGAGAGAAAAGAAAGAAAACACTTTCTTTTCCTTTCTATTATTTTCCCTTCTCTTCTCTTTTTTTTTCTTTTCTTTTTATTTCCTCTCATTTTGTAAGGATTGATTTTTAGCTTTCATTTTCTTTTCATTTCCTTTTCTTCCCTCTTTAAGTAAAACTCGAGAACACAAATAAAAAATTTTAAAAAATATTTTCTATTTCCTTCCATTAAAAAAAATATTAAAAAAAACTCTGGAACACAACTATTTTTTATTTCCTTCAAATTCCTTTCTTTTCTCTTCTTAAATAAGACTCGAGAACACAACGTAAATCCTTTCTTTTCTCTTCTTAAATAAGACTCGGGAACACAACGTAAAGTAATTTTTTTCAAAATTGTATTTGCATGTCCATGTCATTTGAACAATTCAATTGCAATATAGTCATTTTTATCATATACAATGACGGTAGTTGGTTTGTTATATAATTTGATATGAAATATAATTAATTAACTTGACAAGCACAATAGTAGTCGTCTCATATTCTACTTATATTAAATATGATAATAATTTTGGCAACCTTGAATGCGAATCCAATTGATTTTGGTTTTTTTTTTTTCACGAATTCGTAATAGACTCATCATACTTATTCTTATCTATTTCTAAGTTTTATCGAAATTATTTCAATCTGAAAGTGATACATGACTTTTAAAAATCATGTTTATTGATCTACCATTTCTACACATCTCCTATGACCCAATATCACCCTTTGGATAGAATAAAATATTACGATATGAAATTTGACTTGTGTGTTACATCTCAACTACAAATAATGTGAGATAAAACATAATAACACCCATCCTAATGCATTATAAACTCCTGTAATCTTTTTATTTGTTATAAACAAACTACTTCCATGACTATAAGTAACCAATGCACACACATGTGAATTAAATCACAAAATCCCTTTTAATTATTTATTTATTCAATGCACCCTACATATACGAGACAATAAAAGGAAAAGTTAAATGACGTAGGTGAAAAAATAATAGATATAACTAGCCACTCACATTTCTTGAGTTTTGTTGAAAATATCGGAGCTAACACTCAAACTTTTTGGAGACTTTAAGATTGCAACTTTGATGTGTACGTGTGTGCGATCAAGATTCATATAAATAATACAAGAAAATGTTTTGTTTTTGTGAGTTGTTGCTAACATAAAGCCGTTAAGATTGTTGGGCTTCTTCTCCATAAAAACCCTACTCCACCATCATCCGTCTTCAACCGATCAACTGCAAGCTCTCGACACATAAACACACGGCGATCATGGCTCTTTCGGGGTGGTGGAGAATTGTAGTTGCTCTTATCAATGCAACTTTGCTGTTTCATAGATTTTCTTCGGCTCAAAGAGGTACAATGTTCAATCATTGGATCATTTTAATTACTTTTTTTTGGGTAATTTATGTATATGTGAAGTAAGTTTTACCACATTGTTGTTGGTGCTTGTCACTAACAAAACTTTATTAGAGCATGTTCAATGCATCCTCTTCCAAAACATTGATAAGTGACACGTTAGCTATCTTGTCGCTTATTAGACTTTAAGAAACTTTATTTTTGAATGATATTAACGTAAAACGATGTTAAAATATCAATAAGTTTATCTGAAAAGGAGTCAATTTTTAAATAATATGAAATAAAGTCGTTCAAATTATATGCATGATAAAAATGTAAGCAAATAAATGGTAATGTATAAATTTGTGACCTTTTATTTAACATATTTTGTTTCTTTTCTTATAACTTTTAATATACAATAATTTCTTAAATTCCAAATTGAATATACACTTACCAGTAGGTTATTTTTATCTAAGTTTCGATATAAATTCTATTTAAAATAAATACGGGTCAAATATAACACATTATACTTATTTTATTATTAAACTCTATTTTTGTTCCTTAATGTTTCTTTTACAATTACGTTATGTTTTCTTAGCTCCTAATATACCGTTGTAACATACTTATTTCAACTATAATTTAATATAAATTTAATTCAAAAGTAGATGTCGTAATTCGCAGGCATAACCCACTAATATCAAAATATAAACACCCAAATTATTAAAAATGCGATCAAATTTGACCTACCCCGTTTTATTTCATTAACAAACTCATTCGAACTCTTCATTTTGTGAGCTTTTTTTTAAGATATATTAAAGTGGTAACATAGTGCTTGAAATTAAGGTTTCTTTCAGAAGGGCTAATTTTTAAATTAAATCAATTTGTTATAAAAACTACAAGGATGTATTATTTATTTAACATGATTAAAACATCATGTAAAAGTAAAACAACCGAACATCCACACCAGCATAAATGTCAACTCAAAACATGCATGTGTTAATGTCTTTTCTTTGTTAATATTTTAAAGACAGTATGTAAATAAAAATAATAATCCGGTTCTGAAAACACTGATAATGTTTATTCGATTTATATGATAGATCCGGGGTATACATTTATGCACCAAGCAACCACAGCTCCGACAGTCTCATACTATGATTACATAATCGTTGGTGGCGGCACCGCAGGCTGTCCATTAGCGGCGACACTCTCTCAAAACTCCTCGGTACTCCTCCTCGAACGTGGCGACTCGCCTTACGGAAACACAAACATCACTGATCTAGCCGCCTTCGGGGCCGCCCTCTCTGACCTCTCACCAACTTCCCCCTCCCAACGTTTTGTCTCCGAGGACGGAGTTGTAAGTGCCCGGGCGCGTGTTCTTGGTGGCGGAAGCTGCTTAAATGCGGGGTTTTACTCCCGTGCGGGTCATGATTATGTTCGGCTTGCGGGATGGGATGCAAGATTGGTTAACGAGTCGTACCAGTGGGTGGAAAAAGTGGTGGCGTTTCAACCCGCGATGAAGCAGTGGCAGTCCGCGGTGAGAGATGGGTTGGTGGAGGCCGGAATACGACCGTATAACGGGTTCACCTACGATCACTTATACGGTACCAAGGTTGGCGGTACCATTTTCGATCAAAACGGTCATAGACATACCGCAGCCGATTTGCTTAGGTATGCAAAACCGAGTGGACTCACCGTGTTACTCCATGCACCCGTTCAGCAAATACTATTCACTAACCAAGGTGCGTGTTTGATTTATAATTTATTATTTTTTTAAACGGTATATGTATGACCCTGACTCGTAGTTGAATATGTTAAGCACTAAATAATATATCATTTTTTTTTCTATTAAATTTAGGAAGTACAAACCCCAAGGCCCATGGAGTGATCTTCATAGATGCAAATGGGTTGAGCCATCGGGCTTACTTAAATAGGGGGCCCAAAAATGAAATTATAGTGTCTTCTGGAGCTCTAGGGAGCCCACAGCTTTTAATGTTAAGTGGAATAGGCCCAAGAGAACAGCTTCAAGCCCACAACATAAGAGTGGTCTTGGACCAGCCCTTGGTGGGCCTTGGAATGTCCGATAACCCGATGAATGCGGTTTTCGTCCCCTCTCCTCAACCCGTTGAGGTTTCTCTCATCGAAGTCGTCGGTATCACTCATAACGGGACCTATATCGAGGCTGCTTCCGGTGAAAACTTTGCGGGTGGAGCTCGAACTCAAGATTATGGAATGTTTTCTCCAAGGGTAGATTTTTTCGCAATTGGGCCTTTTTATGTAGTTATGTGTATATAGATAACCACATATATGTGTTTGCTAATGTGTTTATTGTATAAATGTTAGATCGGACAACTCTCGACGCTACCACCAAAACAAAGAACACAAGAAGCCATAGATAAGGCGGTAGAGGACATGAAAGCACTCCCACAGAGCGCTTTTCTGGGTGGGTTTATTCTAGAGAAGATTATGGGCCCAGCATCAACGGGTCATCTTGAGCTTACATCACGTAACCCGAATGACAACCCGTCAGTTACATTCAATTACTTTAAAGACCCTCGAGACTTACAAAGATGCGTAGATGGGATGAAAATCATTGAGAATGTGATCGAATCAAACGCATTTTCATCATTCAGATTTGATTATTTATCTATAGTAACTCTTCTCAACATGACTGCTAATTCACCGATAAACTTACTACCCAAACATGCCAACGCGTCAAGATCTCTAGAACAATTTTGTAAGGACACAGTGATGACCATCTGGCATTTCCACGGCGGGTGCCTAGTTGGTAGAGTGGTGGACCGCGATTATAAGGTTATGGGCATAGATTCTCTTAGGGTCATTGACGGGTCAACGTTCCGTAACTCACCAGGAACTAATCCTCAAGCAACCGTTATGATGTTAGGAAGGTAACCAATTTAATAATTATGTTAATATAAGTATATAATATTATAATTAACTTATATAATAATAATAATTTTGGCTGAAAATATACATGTGATGTGGTGGTTGTTAATATGCAGGTACATGGGGGTTAAGATGATGCGAGAGAGACATGCGACTAATGGGCTCGAGTGATGACATAATATTTTCCAATTTTAATGTTTACGTTGTATAATTATTTGTTGCTTTTGGGTTTCTAAGAAGAATGTACAACTAAACATGCACATCGTACAATCTTTTTTCAAAATTTTCTGTGGTGGGACATGATAAATTATTAATAAGTGGAAGACTATGCAAGAAAAAAAAAGATATTTGTTAAAAGATAAACCCTACATAGATAAGTTTTTTTGCCGGCCATATTGAAACTTCTATCATTTTCTCCTTCTAAGTTATATATATAATTTATTATGCACAAGTTGTTAATCGAAGTACAATCTAGAAGAGTAGAAGTTAAACCAAACGTGTTATCTATGTTACTTGTAAGTGAACGGTGAGAACAACATATGCAACTTGTTTTTTACCCATTGTGTTTTGTAGTCACGGCGTGATAAAATATGCATTACATTCGACCCGATTCGTTTCCGAATTAAATTTATGTAAAAATGCAGAGTAATGTGGATTTATAGTGTCGAAAACATATTATATTTGACACAACTGTAAACAAAATTTACGTCAAAACGTATATAAAAATAACACATGCGCCGCCGCCGTATGTGGCGTGATAAAATTTATACTACAATCACACGACTCGTTTTCAAACTAAATTTATGTCGAAATGTAGCGTAACTCGAATTTGTACCGACAAATGAAAATGTACTTTAATTTACATGACTCGTTTCCAAACAAAACTTACGTCAAAACGTAAATCAACTTAAAAAACAGACAGCTATAAGTACAAAGGCTCAGTGATTAAACTATAATGCCTCCAAAATATAGGGTATCACAAGAAACTTGAAATTTGATGGCTAAATTCATAAACGCTTAAAAATTAACGATTCATTTACCTTTTCTGTTAATATAGTAGAGTATTTTTTGAAAACTTGGATAAAAAATATCGTAATTTGAACTTTTAAAAAAAAAATGGGATAGTGGAGGACAGCATTAGGTACCATTTCTACGTGAAATACAACCATACAAGTTATTGTCTTCAATATCATCATCATGATTGTCCAATGAGAAATGGTTAAAAACAAATGTTTTACATGATCAATCAAACAACTGTTTTACTGTCGTTTATAAAGTTTTATAAACTGATTTCATTCTAAAAGATATTATACTCTGGTTTTTATTTTCAAAAAAATTAAAACACAATTCAAGATTAGCTGTATTTATGTGAACAACTAAAATGATACAAACAATGCAACATTGTGAAATAAAAGTAAAGACAAACATGAGTTGTTTATAAATTATAATCATTTGTAAACCAACAACCTCTTCATCACACAACCAACATGACTTCACCTTGTATCAAGGAAGTTTCTAGAGCATGTTTTCGTCGTTGCTGCCCGAGCAAGTTGCTCGGGCAGCCCGGGGACTCTGAACGACAAACAATAAGTCGTTCCAGGTCCGATTTCATTGCTGCAACCGCGTTATCTTTTCATCCAAACACGCAATTCACTAACCATGAATCAATACCAACACTGGACCGATCGTTCTCCAACATGAAACGGGCTTACCCGAACTACCCGGAGACCGACCGGGCTGACCAAATCCGGGATCAGGAATACTATCATCTCACTCTAATGAACCATGTGTGTCTCGATTACACCGGTCACGGGCTTTTTTCGTATGGACAACAGTTGCATTCGGATGCGCCATATTTCAACATCATATACAAATCAGTGAACTTTTATATGCAGATCACACGAGGCGGTCACGAATCCGAATTCGAGACTAAGATCAAAGAAAGGATCTTTAGATTCATGAACATTTCATCAGATGATTACTCTTTGGTTTTCACAGCTAACCAAACATCTGCATTCAAAGTGTTGGCAGATTCTTACCCCTTTCACACAAACCGAAACCTTTTGACCGTTTATGATCACCAGAACGAAGCTGTCGATCACATGATTGACAGCTGTCGTAAAAGATCTGGTCGGGTCGATTCGGCTGAATTCTCATGGCCCAACATGAGAATTCAGTCGAAAAGACTTAGGAAATTGATCATCACCAAGAACAAGAAGAAGAAAAAAAGAGGGCTTTTCGTGTTCCCGCTTCAATCGAAGGTCACTGGATCGCGATACTCGTATGTTTGGATGAGTTTAGCGCGCGAAAACGGGTGGCACGTATGTCTTGATGCAAATGCCTTAGGATCAAAAGATATGGAGACGTTGGGTCTGTCCCTATTTCAGCCCGATTTCGTGATCTGTTCGTTTTATAAGGTTTTCGGGGATAACCCTTCGGGTTTCGGGTGTCTTTTTATCAAGAAATCAAGATCATCAGTGCTTAAACACTCCTCCACAAACACAGGATTAGTTAACATTGTTCAAGCTTCCAAAAGGCCATTGTTCCTCCAAGAATCGAGGAGTATGGACCGAGGGAAAGCGGTTTTATCATCATCGTCGTCGTCATCGTCATTGTCATTGTCGAATCAAGAAGTATCTGAAATACAAGAAAGTAAAGAAATCCATGAAGAAACGAAGGAATTATCGTTTTTTGAGGTCTTGAAACGCGACAAGTCCCTTGACATTGAGGAAAGATCAAGAACACCCGAAGCGAGTAGTAGCGGGGTTAGCTCGGGTGTCGAGTTTCGGGGGTTAGACCACGCGGATTCATTAGGTTTAGTACTGATAAGCACCAGGGTGCGGTACTTGGTGAACTGGCTAGTGAATGCATTAGGTTGTTTAAAGCACCCGCATTCGGAAAACGGGGTTCCTTTGGTTAGGATTTACGGGCCTAAAGTGCGGGTCAACCGTGGCCCGGTGGTGGCTTTCAACGTGTTTGACTGGAAAGGCGAGAAAGTTGACCCGACACTTGTACAGAAGTTGGCTGGTAGACACAACATATCTTTAAGTCACGCGGTGTTAAAACACGCAAGTTTTGTGGACAAAAGTAGTGAAGAGAAGGAGAGAATGATAGAGGCAAAAGTCACCGAGGACGATAGCGAGTTGACTAAGAAGAAAGATAAGTTTGACCTAGGGATACCGGTGGCCATGGCTACACTTAGTTTTTTGACGAATTTTGAAGATGTTTATAGGTTGTGGGCGTTTGTTTCACGATTTTTGGATGCTGATTTTGTAGAGAAAGAGAGATGGAGATATATGGCGATTAATCAAACAACCGTTGAAGTGTAGGTTTACGATTAGAGATTTTATTAATTTTTTGGTTTACGGGCTTTAAGTTATCAGCTGATAGAATTTACTATAAGTATCGACTTGCGATATGTGTTCAAATGTGTTTCATGTGCAATCTTGTGAATGTAACAAGTTGATACAAATGTAACATGAAGCAAGAACATACTTGTTATATTGATGTTATGAGTTATGACCCATCAAGACTCAAATGAAGAAGGCATAAGATTCATGTTTTACAAACTCTCAATGCTCCAGACTAGAGTCTTTGAATGATTCATATATTACATTTCTAACTGGGCTTCAGTTGTTTGATATTGGGCTAATGGGCCAGCCTCTTAGGACTCAAGAATCATAATACTTTTATATTTTTGGTATGATTTTTTTTTACCAGCCTTAGACATAAATATTTGGAAGTTATAGTTTTGGTTCTTATTGTTTACCGACACGTAACGTTTGATGGTTGTTAAAATATCTGTTAAGTTTTTATAAAATAACTAAAATAATTTTGTCATTCGCAGTCTCATTCCGACAGCATGCACTCCTATAGGGGTGAAGCTTTTAAGGGGTCTACTCATCCCTTCTGGTTTTTTCGCTTAGAATTGAACATTTATGTGTATTTTGTCCCCCTTGATTTGGGCCTGTTACTTTTTGAGGTCCCTTGTACGTTTGTTCAAACTCTGTTAATAACAACCTGCAAACTGAATAAAATATGACAAATCAGCACAACTATTGATATTTTTATATTTTTCAGCTTTAAAATCAAGATATTTCATTGTTCCACCGTCCCAAAACCATCTTCAGTGTGTGTGTGTTGGGGGTGTTAGAGATGTAGGTTATTTATTTATTTATTTGTTTTGTTTTTTGTTTTTAGTATTAAAGATTAAAATAGACATTTTACAAAAAGATTAATAAGGAAGTTTAATATCAGTTGGTGCTTTTATCTAATTACTCTAAAACTTTTATAGTGAAAAGGGTAGATCTTGTCAGACAAATAAGCTTGTTGTTTAACTTATTAGGCTTATAATTTTATGTTTAAAGCTTAAATTCGACTAATATATAACTTTATAAACTCAATACTTTACATAGCTCTGCCATACATTTTTTACACTATTTATTTATCATCTACTTATATATGAGGAGACATATATAGGAAGAAGTATTAATACAAGTGATTTTTTGTTACAAAGCATAAGAAGTGTTTAGGAGAGTTGATCTACGGAATTAGTGGTTGAAATTATTAGCTTAAGCTTTGTCGATTTCTGGTAGAGGTAACTTGTTCTTTCCCACCTTCATCTCTTTTCAAATGTTAAGATAATTATGGTTATAGACAATAAAACTATATACTTATATAGCATTGTATTTCCAAAATAAATAATTGACGTAAATTTATTTTGCCATTGAACAATAGAGACGCTTCTTCTATTCGAATTTGGCTTAAAGTTATAAAAAATATATATATGATTTTCAAATTCTAGACTTAATATTTCCTAAGTAATCAAAATAAATTAAATATAATATTTGATTAATAACATAATATTTTTGTGTTTTCACAAACGATCATTTTAAAATTTTAATTTTTTAAAAGAGATTTACTAGTTTTTAATATAGAAAAGATACATATAAAAGCAAACCAAATATAATTAAAAAAAACCAATGACAATAATTGAATTTAAAAAACTTTTAAATAATAACAAACCACTAAAATAAAAACTCAAACAAAAAAGACAATCAAATACATGGGTTTACTTTAATAGAAGAGAGAAATTAATGTTATAACAGGTTAAATTAATTCAACTCATATGATATATAGGTTTAGGTTTATATGTTAGTTTTCATATATATAAACAAAAAATAATTGTTAACTGTTCTCAACTTTTTAAGGTAGAATTAGAAAATGTAATATTAAGCCTAATTATATTTTGTTATATTTTTTATACTAGAAAAATAAATGTTATAAAATATAAATTAGTTAATATTACATATATATTGTTTATATACAATTCAAAATATGAAATTCTTGAGTTCATTTAAAAAAACGATAAAAATGCATTTGTTATTTCTGTACAACTTTAGAGAATATGCAAACAAGATAGAGCATATAACTCACTTGACTATTATTTCTTGATACCATTTTGTCAAACAATTAATGCCACCAAAAACAAACAACTTTAAAGATATTTTAAAGAATTAAAGACAAATTAAAGAATTTAATTTCTCGTGTTACTCGACTAATAGCATAAACAGACCCATTTACCTTCATGAAAAATATTATTATATACATGTATTACAATGAAAGGATATTATACATGTGTGTATACAGTATATACAAATACACATTTATAATATAAATAAAAATAATCATCCATGTATATACAACTAACTAATAAATAATACACACGTCATTTCAAAACTAGGTTCATATATTGTAACTACGTGCATCTCATACCAACCAATATTATAATTTTACGGACAAAAAGCTCATGCATTTATTTTTTGTTGTTATTAAAAGCTTTCTAAAAGGTCACTCATCTTGAATTTGTTTCCATTTAAACAAGTTCAACTATGGAATTCTTCTCTAAATCACGAATAATACTCCCAAAACACGTTGATATATGATACAAACATTCCTTATAGTCAAGTATATCTCCTGGGAACCTAACTAACGATATAAAAATTGTCTTTAATGTGTCGCATATATTCTGCTATTGAGTATATTCGCTTTTGACTCATATTGACGATCATTTGATTTGTTATTGTAAATTTGTAATTGAAGTGTTACTGAATTATAACAAGGTGTTATGAAAATTAAATATGTAGCAGATCTAATTTTAAGAAATGGTGAATATATTTGTTATAAAATAAATGGTTAAGTTAACGTTTTGTTACACTTGTAATTTCTAGTAGCCTAAGTAAAAAATTGCTTAACACGTGTAGCACGTGGAATGTGTTTTGTCGATATTATGAATCTTTTAAGATGCAATAAAAAGAAATAATATATAATGAAAAGTGAACAGGAGAATCGAAAAAAATATCCGGAGTAACAAACTGCCACTTTGGCATTATTTTGTTCATTTTAATTTTTATAATAAACTTGTAAATATAAAATTGGGCAAAGCAAGACGCATTGTTGGAAATTTTAGTAGAAGAAAAATTTTCTTGAAACTTTTAGACACAAACCATTATATACTAATTATTTTTTTCTTTTTTGAGAGCTTTAGATATTTAGACATAAGTCATTAAATACTAGACCATGTGGTTTCAAGAGGACATCATACCTTTGGCGAGAGTATGGGGCTGATAATGCGGTACAGAGTTCAAGAGACAGCAACGCCTTGTGACAATCAAGTTGATGGATTATTTAAAATTGTTTCATATTCTCATGATTGATGAAAATTAATTTACTTAAAATTGATCATCTCAAAGGGAATTGACATACTAGTTGTAAGTTGCTACTGATAATCTGGAGCCAACTATGATCAACAACTACTTGGCCAATGACGGAGCTTGAACATTTTCGTAAAAGGGATGGGGGAAATTTTTTTTAAAGGGGGCGAACTCGAGTTTTATATAAAATTTACACTACCGGACCAAAAATATACACTACCGGACTAAAATTTAACACTACCGACGAAAGCCCCCCCCCCCCCCCGACCCCTTAAATTCTCCGCCAATGTACTTGGCCATTAGTAAAAAGCGATGTTTAGTTGAAAATGATGCTCGTAAGAGCTTAATATTAGTAGATTGATGGATCATTAGTAGCAAATGTGATAATTAACATCTAAGTTGTTATTGAAAGAAAAACATTAGTAGAACAGTGTCGATTATCGATTGTTATAATCGTCAACCAACACCATGTCGTTAACATATATAGCGATTCGTTGTGTTAGTTCCCCTACTATATAAGGATAATCTTTGGTGTGTTTTGTGGTATGTTTTTATGATAAAATTCACAGACTTGTTCTAGTTATTTGTCTTTGAAGATTTAAAAGTACCAATGAAATATTTCAATCTAAAAACGATCTTCACATGATATAAATAGATGTCCAAGTTAACACGAATTACAAAAACCTACAGGATTATTACAATTCATGGAGAGGAAATAACATAATTGTATTAGAATCATTCATAGAAGAGCCCAAAATTGGTTCATTTAGTTGCTAGTTATTTAACAATCCACCAATGATCTTTAACTCAAGTGTTTAATATGAGATACTTCAAGATTTCATTAAATATAGAGGAAGTTCTTGGTTTAAAGTCTCAAATGTGAAAAAAAAGAAAAAAAAAAGAGAATCGAGGTTGGGACATGGGGTTTTCTCACCTGAAAGGAGTTTTCTACTAAGGGTGGTCTCAGGTTTAAGACTAACGGGACAGATTGATGTACAAGTTTCCCTTCGGGAACGTGACAGCCTAATGCCCCAATGTTCTAACGTGACAGCCTAGTGCCCTAATGTTCTGTGCTCGATTAATGGAGATGATCGAATGGACCAATCATCCGTTAGTGATCCAATTAGCCGTTAAAAAATATTATTTAATGATCCTTATTTGAACTACCTTCATTTTGATACATCTCATATATCTAGATATATTTTCTTTGAGAGTTTCATACAAGATGTTAAATTGACACTCTCCTCAATCTCTGAAGTAATTTCGTTATGAAGTTCATGTTATCAAAGGTGGACGTTAATAGAGGATGAGAATTGAGATCCCTATTTTAAAACAATGTTGTCTAATATCGTGATGCACATATATTCCATTTAAAGGTAAATGTTGCATTTCCATAGTTAGATACTTAGATGGCCTTTATTGACTTATTTGGAACAACAACCGATTTCATAAAGTTTAACTATTACTATAGGTCAAATCTTTAAATCAATTACAATAATGAATAATGAATACGAAATTAATTAAGAAATTTGAATTTATCTTCCATCACCAAGATTTATATCTATTTTAAAATAATGCCACTTGATTTTTCTTTGGTTAGATAGTGGCAAACATTTATCAATACTTATAAAAAAAGAAGGTTTTGTAGTGATACATGGCGTAATTTTAAAATTCAAAGTTTTAATAAGAAAATTTTTAAAAGCGACTTTTCTTTATAAAAAAAAGATTGTTTTGAAATAAAATTTATAAAAAATGAAAAGTAAAATTTTAAAAAATAATATCATTGTTTTATTACTTAAATTCGTTAATCATACGTAATTTCAGTAATATCTATCTCAAGATATTGTTTTATAATTCATAATTTTTTGTTACTAGCTATTTAATATTTATTTATTCAACACATGTAATAATATAAGGTGGAGTGATTAATTTTCTCATCCACACAGTCATATTAACGTTATATCATATCAATGCGTTTTGTGCATATTGAATGTGGATGATAGGAGAATACCCCCATCACAGGTTTAAACGCGTCCGATAACAAAAGGTACCCAACCCCTTATAAAGAGACTTTCGTTCCCCTTCTCAACCGATGTGAGATGTTACATCCTCCCCCCACTTGGGGGACCAACGTTCTCGCTGGCACACTGACCCGACCTTGGCTTTAATACCAACTATAACAAGCAGGAAACCGCACCGGATATTGTCCGCTACTTGGGAAGAATACCCCAACCACGAGTTTAAAACGCGTTTGATAAGGGAATGTATCCAACCCTTTATAAAGAGACTTGTGTTCCCCTTCCCAACCGATGTCGGATGTTACCTGGGTTCTGGTTATTAGATGATGACGATGGGTAAGGCGACCTTGAACCTTAATATTTTGTTTTTGGTTTGTGACGTTGGTGTACGTTTCGGTGTTCATAAATTGATGGTGACGAGAGTCCATCATCTGAGACTCGTGTCATAGTCTTTGATTGTTTAAGTTTAGTGAAAATATATTGCTAGTTTATGAAAATCTATCTGAGCATAATAACATAACATTTCAATGATTCTTATTTTGAAACGTTAATTAATTTGTTTTATTAGAACTAAATGCAGCAAAATTAGCATCCAACTAAAAACCGAATCTTTAATTAGTCGTATAATACTGATGAACGGGCCCAACACACAAATATAGTAAAATATTAAATGATAATGGCAAAAGAGTAATTAAACGAAACAACGAGGGTAAAACGTCAAGGAGATCCATTGTCAGCAAGTTCTCGTGTTTGCTATATATATGTAGCACCAGTATGTAACGCCTCCTCACACCTCTCACAACTTTCCGATAAAAGATTCGATTAATCAAAATCAAACATCGATAATCACGAGTTGTGAGATTGTTGATTGATTGATTGATTCATCGTTCGATCTGTTGATTGTTGCAGTTGTGAAGTCAGTTGATTTGTTGTTGTAAGTTGATTGAAGATCGAACGACAGTTGGAAGCACAGATGGCTCCTCACAACGTTGGAATTCTCGCCATGGAAATCTACTTCCCTCCGACTTGTATTCAACAGGTATCGTTGTTGTTTTTCGTGTTCTAGTTTGATGATCTGTCATATGGTTATTGCGATTGTACGGTACTGCTGGATGCTTGTGTTGTTGGAATCGGTTGAATTCGGTGTTGTAGAACAGTGTGACTGTGTAAGTGTAAATGATGATGATGACGACGATGAATTTGTCGTGTTGTTGGGGGATTTGTTGTTCGTGTTTGGATTTAGGTTAAAGTAGCTGAGTTTGGGGCAGAGGAAGTTCTAATTATGGAAATGAGTGTTGTTTGTAGGTTTAGTGAACATGCATAATCGATTCAACTAATGTATACTTTAAAACATGAGGATTTTGTACCTAAGTTTGACTTAATTGTATTCGAACTGTTTAAGTGTGATGTCTGGATCCAAAATATAAATCCGTACTTGAGTGTTACCGAGTATCAGAAGTTAGGGTTGTTGAGTTGAGTTAGCCTAAGGAAATACTAGTTAGCTATAGTAAACATAATGTGCAAGACCACTGCAAGTATCATAACGGTTCGTGACGATAGCATAATGTCCTAGAAAAGAACAGTTAGCTGTTTTAGAGCATTAGGGGCATATTTGGTGTTTCCATGGTGCCTATGCTATATATTTGAACTTGAAGAACATGGTACATGAGTACAAACTCACATGAGTGTGCTGTTCCTATTAATGAAGTGAATATGTGATGAATGAGTTTTTGCATCATGAACTTTGTTATAGGTAGGTTTTTTCTTGCGACATGAGTATTTTAAGGACAAACGTAGTTAAACTGCTAAGCTGATGAAGTAGATCCTGTTAATACTAAATAAGCTTATCTTCTACTTGATATTTTTTTTATTTTATATTGTAAACTAGTGTGAAACAGAGTTGGTTGCTTTATTCTCTGGTTGTGCAACTAAAGTTCAAGACTTCCGTTCATTGTATTTGTGTGTGGGTGTGCTCCTCTTATATGGGATTTTGTTGTTAGTAAATCTATATGCTATGCTCTGTTACCAGAAATGGGTTCTTAATTGTTATTTGGTAATTAATTTACAGGATATCCTGGAAAATTTTGATGGAGTGAGTAAAGGAAAGTACACCATTGGTCTCGGACAGGATTGCATGGCATTCTGTTCAGAGGTTGAAGATGTCATCTCTATGGGGTTCGTACTCTTTTCTTAAGGATCCATGTTTATTTTGCATACACAAATAAGTTTCTGGTCTTTGGTTCTTTTTTTCATGATTATCAGCTATGATTTATCATCAGTAACATGATGGTATTTATAACAAGATGTTTACATGAAAGTCTTCACAAAGTACATTGGAGTGCTTTTATGGTGTTGATGCACTGAGGGTTCTATTATTATATGGTTGCCACCATTTATCACAAGATGTTTAATATCTTGCTAATGTTATATGTTACTCCCCTCATTTGATATCTTGGGACACCATTTTGTGATATTTTAAAGAAAAGTACCATCTTCTTGCTTGAACGGTAGCTCAATGTAATAAATAACCTTATACAAGTTCTTCTTCAATTTTGCTTACACAAAATCTGTTTGCTGTTTTGCCCTTGCCACCTTTCTTTTGTTGGTATTGGGGTTCTATAATTATGGTTAAGTATATGTATAAAACAACAATAGTAGTCTACTATGTATTGCTTCAAGGCGTGTGTTCTCTATCCTCTCTATCTCCCGGAATAGAGGTAAGGTTTGCCCCATCACACCCTTTACAGACCCTACCAATAGCTCTGCTATGTGTGGGATTATAGTATTAGACTGGGTATGTTTGTTTGAAAATATTCTCAACATCTGATGCTTCTTATGTCTCTATGCCATTCATGCCCATAATTTGACAAGTATGATTAACGTTGAAAAGTCAATTTTGAGAGTTTTTGCAGGCACATACGTATAACTTCTTTCTGTTGATTATAGACGGGGTTATTTTCGTTGCAGTCTTATAAAATTTGTAACACATGCCATCTTTATGTTTCAAAATCAGGTTCTCAGATGTACCATGTTCAATATAGCCATATAGGTCACTTGCTTGACTAAAAAACTTGGCTGTCCAAGTTTGAAATCATTTTCTTACAATAGCGTAAAGTTATTTTGCCTAAATACTATCATTGCATTAACCTTTTCACTTTCAGATTGACAGCTGTCACTTCACTACTTGAGAAGTACGAGATTGATCCAAAACAAATTGGACGACTGGAAGTTGGCAGTGAAACTGTGATAGACAAGAGCAAATCTATCAAGACTTTCCTAATGAAAATCTTTGAGGATTGTGGAAATACTGACATTGAAGGGGTTGATTCAACCAATGCGTGCTATGGTGGAACTGCAGCATTATTTAACTGTGTGAATTGGGTGGAAAGCAGTTCATGGGATGGACGATATGGGTTGGTTGTCTCCACTGACAGTGCGGTATATCACAATATCCATTTTTTTCTTTCATTTGTGCTAAAACTCTCTCTTAAGTTTTGAATTTTGTGAAAGTCCATCTTGGGTAGATGGTCAACTACTGACTGAAAAATATTTTGACCAGGTGTATGCTGAGGGACCAGCTCGACCAACAGGTGGAGCAGGCGCTATTGCTATGCTCATAGGCCCTGATGCTCCTATTGCATTTGAAAGCAAATTTAGGGCAAGTCATATGTCTCATGCGTATGACTTCTACAAACCTGATCTTGCAAGTGAATATCCGGTATTCATCAATCTCTTTAGAGTTAAAAAATCATTGGTTATAACTGGAGGTGGCAAAACAGGCAGGTGTAGCGGGTTAGGCTGATCCAAAAGTTTTTTTCTGGAAAGCTTATTCTTTATACAAATAATTAGTGTGCTGAACATGATTACAATAATTAAATTATTTCACTAATAATCTATCTTTTTGAAAAAAATGGTTTATGAGGTTTAATGCATTAAAAATACACTTTGGGTGAGTTTCTACCTGTTAGAGATAATGCATAAACCGAACTGACCCATTTTTTATGTATAGTTAATGATTGAAATGGCCACTTGTAGATCTAATCACTGAACAATGTTTGTTGTAGGTTGTTGATGGGAAGCTGTCTCAAACATGCTATCTCATGGCACTTGACTCTTGCTACACAGGATACTGCCGAAAGTAAGGTTTCACTCAACATACAAATACACACATGCACACACAATATTACAAGACATCTGACCAAAATTTTTGCCAATTATAGGTATGAGAAATTGCAAGGCAAGCAATTCTCAATGGCTGATGCTGACTATTTTGTATTTCATAGTCCATATAACAAGGTAATCTATTCGACTGTATTCTTTGCCTTCTAGCTACTCAGGAATTTGCAAAACGGAAAAGTAATTGAATTCAAAACTTTTTATTTGGTTTGATGCAGCTTGTACAGAAGAGCTTTGCTCGCTTGGTGTTCAATGATGTTGCTAGAAATGCCAGGTGATGACCAAATTTGCTAGATTGTTATCTTTTTCTTTATAGTTTCCATTTACATTGTTACTTTGTAATCAAACAAACGCTTTCTTGTTGTTATCAGCTCTGTTGATGAATCTGCAAAAGAGAAGCTAGGACAGTTTACATCTTTAAAAGGTGACGAGAGCTACCAAAGCCGTGACCTTGAAAAGGTACCTTTATTGTTTAATACCATTTTATTAAACTAATTACATAAATTAAATGAATCAGTAATCAGCTAGTTTATGATTTAATCTACAGGCATCCCAGCAAGTGGCAAAACCCGATTATGATAAAAAGGTTCAGCCAGGAACTTTGATTCCCAAACAACTGGGAAACATGTACACTGCATCTTTATATGCCGCCTTTGCTTCCCTCCTTCACAATAAGACCAGCTCTCTGGTATGTTTCTCTTTGACAAATTTGCCCTTATTAAACATCTCCATACACTGATTCTGTACCTGTTTGTGTTGTTTTCTTGTATTTTAGGATGGAAAACGTGTAATGATGTTCTCATACGGGAGTGGATTAACCGCCACAATGTTCTCTCTACATCTCACCGAGGGAAAATCACCTTTCAGTTTGTCAAACATTGCAAAGGTCATGAATGTTGAACATAAGTTGAAGGCAAGGACAGAGGTATGCTATTAATATCCTAAAAACAAATACATTCAACCGGCTACTTTGTGTTGTATACTTGTATTTGTTTGATAACAGTCAAAGAGGTAAAATATAGAAGACCTGCCATAAAATGAAACCAGTGAATTTACGCATCTCCCTTACCTTTCTTTGCGTATTAAATCCATGGTTTTTTAAAACCCATCGATAAAGTTATTAACATGGAAGCTCGCTTTTGCATGACACTGTAAATGTACGTCAAGGGGTTGATCATGCTAAGTAAAGTTCAGAGACCTATGTGCTAGTCCAGATAAAAGTTTAGTGGTTCAGCGCGCCCCAACCCGACCCGACCCGTTCTCAACTTGTTGGTTTTATCATTTCCAATGTTGACTTACATAAATATATGCCCTGCTTTACATTTGCTGCTATGCGTCTGATTGTCGATGGTCATAACTAAATAAACTATATTTGTGCAGTTGGCACCTGAAAAATTTGTCGAACTGATGCACGTGATGGAGCACAGATACGGTGGCAAAGACTACGAGACGAGCAAGGACACAAGTCATCTAGCTCCGGGCACGTATTATCTCACTCATGTTGACTCAAAATACAGGAGATATTATGCCAAGAAGGACGACACTAAGGTTGCCAACGGTCATTGAAGGTAGTGAGTCAACTCAGGCTCATCAAGTTACAAGTATGGTTTTGGTTAGAGGGTGATTGTTGCAAGAGTGCCTAGTAATTTGCTTCTATAACTATTTGTGTTTCTTAATGTCGATGTATTTTTAAACTATTTATTAATAAAATTATTTATGGTTATGATGATTGGATCTTGAGAAACAGATAATAATATTATTTTTTTGTTCAAAACAATATATTAATTTTAAATTAGTTTATTACAGAAGCGATTAGTGCCACGTCCTTTTAACTTCTTAATCTGTTCTATTCAAAAACATTGGTTAGATTTTTTTAATAATAATCTTTGTAGTTGTATGAAACATTATTAATAATTTTATGAAATTAAAAAAAAAAGATAACATAACCTGTATTTTTTTAAGTTGATATATATAAAAGGACAAGGATTAATAATATTAAATATGATGACAAAGTACTAACCAAGATTGGATCTAAACAATTATTCCATACTTTTTATGTCCGGGGATTTGTCACGTGATCTTGAGTGACATACATCCTTTAGAATAGAGTATAATAATTATGAATAACCTCTTTAAACTTTAAAAAGAAAATACTATTTTTTATAATGAATAATAATACATATGTTTAAAACATATAACTATTCTCGTACGTATTTGACATATTATTTAGACATTTGCTATAGAAACATCTTTTTTAAAATAAGGCTTGGGTTATATAAGCACTTAAATTTGTTATTAGGACACTCACATCCTTCTATCTCTTTCTATGTATTTATATATATGTATGATAAAAAGAGATAAAGAGAATAAGAATGTAATGGGTGTACCTATAACATACCTTTAAAATAATGTATTTTATTCACATACCTCTATTGATCTACCATCATATCACTCAATCAATCATACTCAATGTACGTACGTATACACATATGCCTTGTAACACACGTAGTCCGAAGACACATAATACAGCAATGTAACTTTATTTATATTGATATATACATCAAGGGTTGATTAGTAAAGTAGAAATGTGCCTATAGCCAACTCCTTTTTTAAATTTATGAATCAATATTATCTTTTTTTAATATATATGAATCAATTTTATTTATTAATTATCATTTGCGGTAATACTTAACAAACTCTAACATGATTAATGAAATCAAAGCACAATGATCAAACTGTAAAAACTTAAACAATAATTATTGCATCATCATTGGTCAAGATACGATTCTGTTTAATCAAAAACCCCAGGATGAAATCATAATTAGTTTTTCAATTCAAACTATATATTCAACAATCTCAGATGACACATATCACATGGTATTTCTATACCCTATGAATAGAACCCCAAAAGTATTTAATATAAGATCTATAAAGAAGAATGAGCCTACGTCACCTAATGGCTAATGCAATGTCAAGACTCAAAATTCAAAACATCAAGTATATCAAGAAACATATCCATAGCATTTCAGAATACAATTCACAACCACTAATAACCATTATCATCAAAATTAGTAAACATGATCTTTCTTGTAGAGTAATAAAACATAAAAATGTGTGTTTTTCAAGTTTCAAATCAAATGGTGAGGTTTTCTTGAATGGCCACAAAAGTGCCCACAATGTTGCCACCCAAATCTGGGAAATTTGGACAGCCATTAAGTGGCTTCACCTGACCCCTTCGATCGACTTCAACCGGATACTTGAGAAGGTGAGCCTTCATGTCGGTCACTTCAATGGCTGCATACTGGTTCCAGTTTGCTTCACTCAGCGATCTGACCCTTCTCACACACTCAAGGCTCTCGGGTCTCTCAAAACTGCTTTCAAGTCCACCAATATGCTCAGCCCATAGAGACATCCTGTACCCGAATATCTGCACAAAAGGGTTCACAAATTTTAGCTTTCAAAGCTATGTTTTTGGGTGCATGAAAAATAGTGATGGTGGATGAAGTTATGTTTTTATCTACAAGAATTAAGATTTAAAATAGTTAAAAATGAAACAGGTCAAAAGTCGCCCAAAGTTTTTTTTTTTTTTGAGCATACAGAGTTCTAAATCATTTCACTTAAAAAGTTGTTTGATTATTGGGATAATGTATGTGGAGCCCACCAAGTATTCAACTTTTTCCATAAAGGTCATTCACATATTGTATCTACTTTATACGCCACCAAGTATGCTTGTAGTTTCATTTATACCCATTTTGGTCAAAAACATGTTGAGTGATGAAAAGGCCCTAAAATTCTTGCAAACACAAAATATCATCGATGAGGCATCGACAAGTAATAGGTTAAAACTGATGTTTAACAAACAATCCAAGAACATTTTCTTCATCTCACATTTTTTTGGTCAAAATTGATATTAATGGAACAAGAGAAACATATTTGGGTGGCATTAATAATAAAAAAAGTTGAATGCTTGAGTAGCCCCCACATACAGTATCATATTTTGTCACCAATTAATTTTTGAGCCCGACCAACATGACGTTTTACCCAACCTGCCCGACCTTTAACGTTTGTGACTAAAACACTACCTGCCCGCGTGGACTAAAACGTTTGTGAGCCCATGTATGATAGGGCTGATATGCACCCATTGCGATTTCAGTGTCTCTAGAACCTTCTAATGAACGTTGGTTGATGTTTGCAGATCCCAATATCACAAACTCATCATCCACTATCATTCCTTTCGAGTGTACATATATCATAAAACGTCGATTCTTCTTACTAAGTAACTTTATGAAAGAAAAAAAAATGTGTTACTATATATAATCAACAAAATAGTAATATAAGTTGGTGAGAAAGATAGGATATGTTACTTGAGGAGCATTTGCGGCATCAGACCCTTTTCCATCTGAAGCTGGTTCCACACCATGAGATGACTCGCGAGTGCCAAGACAGAAAAAGATCAAATAATCTTGTGGCTCATACGTGTTTTCGAGCCCAGCCTCTTGTAAAGCCTTGTAAATCACGTCATACATCATTTGCATTGTCTTATTCTGTCAAAATTTCAGGTAATTAGCATATTATTTATCATTTATGTTAAATTTTTGGTAGGTATCGAGTATCAAAATGACAGTTACACAATTTACCTGCCAAAACAGAATCCTTTGAGTTGCAGTACTTGTAGGACTACCCTCAGGCCACATTGGAATCACAATATATGCAGCAAACCTCTCATTGGCTCTGATTTTGTTCGCAATCTTTAGAGCAATTTCCATTGGTATTAAATTGTTTGCACCTGCAAAAACACAAGCATTTTTACTTAAATATGAAAATAAAATTTACGTATAATTAATAATAATATCACCCTCCGTAGATTGACCTACAAGGTTAATTCTCTTACCCAAAGTTTTGTGGTTACTCCAATTAAATGAAGAACCAAGGAAGTATTGATTTTCTATATATATAAAATGTTGAGCAGCACGAATCGCCTTCACATATGCAGTATGTATACTCATGTCTATCAGCACATTCTTCCCGCATACCAAGTTCTGTGTAGAAAAATTATCAGGTATTTGTTCCCACCAAAACATAAAGGTGGCAAACTTGACCTATTTACTCAAAAATGGATTGATTTGGGTTATGTTTTATGTTTTGTCTCAAACGGGTCAAGACGGTAAAGTAAAAAAAGGGATTAAAAGAAAACAAGTCAAACGGGTTGAAAGTCACCAAATTGTACTTCTAATGCATAAAATCTCTTAAATCATTTTATTGGAAAAACTAGATTCTTATCGAGTTAAGTATATTTTCTAATCATATTTGGCACACTAATTATTTATAAAAATGTAAAAGAATTTGGACAAAATGTTCCAGGTCAACTCAACCCACTCCTCATTTTGACACATTACCATACTCGCCTATTTTGCCACCTCAAAAAGACCTAAAGTGAAAAGTTGACATACCTTGCTTGTGGCCTCCTTAGGGTCTTTGGGGAAACCTTTAACAGAGTTGGAGTCAATTGAACGAAACACCTACACATTGTTGAAGCGAAAAAATAATATTAATCAGAAAAATAATGGCAGGCTATAATTTTTGAAGTTGCTAAAAAACAAACATACCTGAACATGCCAACCCTCAGGATCTTGTTCATTTGTACATTGAGCATCATCAATTCCTAAAATGTCAGGAATCCTTTCTATTTTGAGCAACGAATCATCCACGGATTTCTTCATTTTACGGATCCCATGTGGCTTTGACGCCCTCAACCATCTTTCCTCAAAGTTTTTAAGGACGTCATATGCAGCTGGACCTTCAATTCGACTATGCAAATCATGCCATGGTTCCCTAGGACAACCTGTGGTGGGTCCCTATAACCGAGCAAGATGTAGTTACAAGTGAAACTAATTACAAATTATCAACATATGGTAACCGAGTGAAGTGCTTACTGTATAATTAGGTTGGTGATAATCGTCTTTGTGTAAAGTTTGTAAAGTGCTGAAAATGGGATGTGATGGAGTATCATAACGTCCCACACATAAGTCAAGACCTCCAACAAATGCCATTATCCGTCTTCTATAATTACCAGCATCAGCATCCACTATAACCGTTTTTTGATGATGGGTATAGATTGTTTCAACCTCCTGTAACCCAAATTCATTCACATTCACTCATTAGAATACAAGATATTTAAAGATAATGGGTACGTATTGTTATACAAATTAATAGCATCAAACCTGCTTCTTGGCCCAACTATGTCCCTTTCCAGCGGAACGAGGGCAAAGTAGTACTTTCACAGACGAATGCTTGAAAAAACGCCGAGTCTCTTCATCATTGGTTTGCATGACTCCTTGCTGCATTAGTTCAACAATTACTCAATGGATGGAATGCAAATGTGACCAAATATACAGGTATGACAAAATAGGATTAGTTCTCGTATATAGTCTTGTAAAAGTTCGAAATTTTATAAATATCCTTTTTAATTTCATAATATCATTTTTACATTTTCACAAACACTAAAAAAATTGTTATATGTATCCATTTAATACTAAATAAGATATAAACAGTTACTTATGAGAGTCTGTTCCATGAATTATGATATTAGGGAACAACTATACTATAGCAAATCACCTCAACACAGAATATTATAATTAACTTATATCTTAGTGTTCTAAAAGGATATATATGAAACTTTAAACTTTATTAGGATAAATATATATTGGGCCCGAAAAATAAATGACACTTACTGTCTTTATTCCCAAAATGCTTCTAGAAGTAGGATCATCCCATACAAGGAGCAGCACTCTTACACCTTCTGAAGATTTGGCTTTCAAAAGATCCCCTAAGAAACTATCTTTTGCACCTTCACCATTGCGAACAAGCTGCACACTGTGAAACACAGACCAACCTGTAATGTAGATCAAACGTCTCGCCTGCTTTATAGCTTCACAAATATCATGCCAACAATCACCATTTTTATAGTTTAAACCACCATCAAGATGCATACTTGGAAGGTAACCATCCTCAACATGAGCATCTTGATATAGGGTCACTTTACCTCCTCTCCTAAGAGGAAAATAAGTGCCAGCAACACCACTAAAATTAGGGTCAAGGGGCACTCTCTCCATGGGTATGTACTGAATCGATATGGTCAATACAGCATCACGCTTACATGGTTTGCCACTTTCATTCAGAACAGGGAAGGTCCCTTCAACTAGTGAGCCAGAAACTAACTGCTCAACAGGCACACCAACTGCCCCCATGATTTGAGAACCTACAACATCACTATCTTTTACAACAAATTGTACCTCAGCAGAATAATGTGCCACAGGAACATAGAAATGCTGCATCCAAACAGGATTCTCACTATTGCTTATGACAAAGGTTCTTGCAATCACAGCATTAGCAATCGAAACCGTCACATAAGGATCACTTGTAACCTTTTCAGGCTTGCCATCCTCGGTCTTGTTCTTCCCTACACCAAATGTAGGCATTCTACCAAACACTTGACCTAATTTGTTATGAAACATATCCATGTTTGGCAGATTTTTAGCCTCTTTCACCCATATATCCAAATTCCCATGTAGTAACAGGACTTTGAGAGATGCATTTGATGTCTTGAATGGAATAACTTGTACACTTTGCCCATGCTGCGATCCATCATATCCTACTTCAGCCATATCACAAACAAGATCAAATTCAATTTATATGGTAACAATATCAAAGACCAATTACAGATTCACAGGATCAAAAACCCCTGATCGATGCCCACTTCACAAGATTGCTTGAAATCAAGATTTTGCAAGTCTTCAATTCACAGAGACATTTAATCAAACAGATGGTGGGTCAATTTGAATCACACAAAATTGCACCTTAAAAGGGTGAATCAAACGCTACCCAGAACAGAAAACTGATCTATGTAGAACTATAATGGTTGATTGAATCGAATAACAGGTTTCTTGAGGGTTTGATGATAAAATCAGATGGTTTGAACGAGCAGACGAAAGTTGAACTTTGAATTGGAGGAAAAGACTGAGAAATTGAATGACAATAGTGGTGAAGAATGATCTTTGTGCTTCCATTTATAATAGAAGACCGATTCGTGTTACAAGTAGTCTGCCAAATTTATTAAAAAAATAATAATAAAAGATTTGTTCTAATAAAGCAGGCGGCTAAAGAACAACATGTATGACTGATTTGAAAAACCTTGTGATTTGTTGTTCGTTCAAATTAACAAAAATGTCAACTTTCTTTTTGTCTTAAGAATCGAAATTCGGGCGTAAAGAGATCTAAAAAGTACGACAACTTCGTCGCAAAATATGGATCAAATCGTAGGAAGCAAGATAAAGAATCTAATAATCAATTATGTATCTTGATTCTATCTTGATTCGGTTTTATTTTGTTGAGATAATAATCATTAGGAGGAATCATGAATATTAAAATTTGTGATATGGTAAAAACTAATGGAGTTGTTTTGTGCAGTGTGACGGCTCGGTTTTTATAAAAACAATATTGGAATGTAGGAAAAAAAGAATGTTAAAACAGTATATTCAGCATTTTATAAAAAGAAAATTCTGAAACTATCCATTTACTAACTTTTTTTCTTAAAATTTTCGTATGTCTGGCTCACAGCCGGCCTTGAGGAGGGGCGGGCTGGACAACCGTCCAGGGCCCACTCGCTCAGGGGCCCAAAAAAAATTAATTTTTTTATTTTTTATTTATTTATTATTATATATGTTTTTTTTAAATAGTAATAACCCGTTTAACCCAATTAAAAAGTTTAACCTAGTTATCTTTTAACCCAAATACAATTCTTAAGACTCATTTTTATTAAATAAACTTGTTATTTATAACTTATTTTCATCAACCCAACTAAAAGGCTCTTTTCAAAAAAAACAAATCTCAATTCTTGGCCAACTAGGGGTAAAAGAGAAAAAAATTCCAATTTAGACACACGCTAGCAACGAGGTCGAATAGAAAGATTTATCAACTAGCTATTACGTTATGTCATTCTATTAATATCATGATCTTGTTACGTTTATTGCTAAAACATTCATTTTCGTTTAAAAAACTAGTTTATATAATTTAATTCTTTAGAGCCTAAGGGCCTTTTTTTCTCATCCGTCCAGGGCATTAAAATCCTCAGGACCGGCCCTGGTCCGGCTCATCCCAAATTGTCTTCGCCTCAACACGGGCGTCCTGACGTCAAAACGGGTTCGTTTGAACCCATGATGAGCAGTTTAGATGAAGTCACGTCTCTAAATAGGATCGTTACGAAGGTTCGTTCGGACGACCATAAGTTCGTTCGGGACAAACGTAAGTTTGTTCGGAAGACCTTTGAAATCACAGAACGCGATCGTTTGTGTTCCCGATGAAGGCCAACACCGCCGCAACGACCCTTCTGGGATGCACAACACCCATCATGGCCGCTCATTGTACGGTCGTTCGAACTTAATGCTATGATTGATCGTCCGTATTGGGGGGGGGGGGGGTATTTTGGAGACTGGATGTTTAAAAGGACATTTTGTGTAAAACTGTGGGTCATATGGATATTTTGAGGAAAATTGTGGGTGAAAAGAACATTCTAATCATTTTCCTTTTTATTAAACATTATATACTAAGGTTATAAAAAACAAATATTAAGCTGACTTGTTTTGTAGTAAAATTTATGTTAATACGGAGAACGAAGTAAGAATGTCGCAAATATATATTTACAATTTTATAACACATTAAACATTTAAAATTATAAAAAAAACCAAATTTTAACCTAACTTAGTTTTAATAAAGTATATGTCGAAATATAGATAAATTAAGCACATGACCACAATATATTTAAAATCTGTAAGACATTATATTAGAAGTTTTGAAGGAAACAAAAATTTAATTATAGTTTTTAAAAAGGTAAAAAAATAAATAAACAATACATGTGTTCTAGAGAACTTGTACTTTTATATTTAAATACTTGCAAATCACTATTCATTATTATTTTTTTAATAATCAATGTGATCTTCATGCCTTGGAGTTAGGGGTGTGTTTTTTACCCGAACCCGAATATCAAACCCGAACAAAATCAACCCGAACCCAATTAAGGACTAACCCGAGGAACCCAACCCGATTATTACACTAACCCGAACCCGATTTTTATAAATGGTTTGGTCTTTGGGTTGAGTTTGTAAGATTCGGGTCAACCCGATTAACCCGAAAATTCGTTTTTAAAAAATTCCACGATTTATATATATGTGTGTATTATGCTATTATTTACAAGATTTGAAAACATAATTTTCTAAACTTTATATAGTATTGTTGTGGTTCCAAGTTATTATATAAACTCTAAGGATAATTAATATATAATGTCATTTAATATTTAAATATGCATAATAAAGTGATTGTAAATATGCAAAAACTTTCCAATCAAGATAATAAACAAAATTCTATATTGATAACACATGCTAAATCTCATACATGTATTTTGATCATATATATATTGTTTACACAAACATTTGAGATAGCGAATAATTTAAAACTTAATGGTTTAGTCGAACCCGATTACCGATTAACCCGACCCGAATAAACCCGAATATCAAAACCCGAAAACCGATTAAATGTTGCTTATATGGTTTGGTCTTCGGGTTGATTTTCTACACCTAAAAACCCGAGGAACCCGACCCGAACAAACCGAACCCGATTAAAAAACCCGAATGACACCCCTACTTGGAGTTAGGATTCCTCATGAGCCGAAATGGTGGATCAAACCGAACCGGATTAGGGTAAACTTTAACTCAACTTATCTATAAACCAAAACAAGTTAAGCTAAGTTAATTTCAAACGAGCTATTTTACTTTTTTTTCCTCTTATATTAGCTTTATTAATGAAAAAGAAAAACATTTATCTAAATCATTAACAAATGATTCTTACCTTAAGTAGGTGAGGTATCCTAAAATTTCATTAAAATATAGAGGAGTTTGTGTTCAAGTTTCACTGGTAACAAAAAAAATGATTTCGGGTTGGATTGAGAGTTTTTCTTTCACCTATGGTAAATTTTTTTAAAGGTGTCTTCGAGTTACGTACTTGATTATCGAAGATGATCAAATGGACCATTTCTCCTTTAGTAATCCCAATTAATTGTTCAAAGGAAAAATTATATTTTTTTTGAACGACCGACGAATAATTTTAAGCCTGGTCACCCGGGTAAACCCAACGAAATGCTACCCACGTCCGCGAACACAGACAACGCTGGTGACCCGGCTCGCCCACTATTCCAAGGGAAACCCACCACTAAAAGGCTCACTGTGGTAAAACCTTTGGCCACTTGGAGCATATTGCACCTAGTGGGACTCCAGCACATGACCTCCACTTTGAAAAGTCATGAGGTTCCTCCTTCTAAACCACTTGATCTAGATATCATTTGCAAAGGAAAAATTATCTAACCCATTAGCTTCTAGAAGATCGATTTAAAACTCAAACCATTAATCACCGTTCTATTATTACGATTTATTGTTATTTGTTTTATTGATTTATTTAAAGTTACTGCTTTTGTGTTATGTTTTTCTCCTCCTTATTATTTTTTTCGTCATCGGATTGCCTGTCAATTAAGGTGATGTTTCATATAATGATTAAAAAAAAGAACAAAACTAAATACATTGACTAAATCATAAACAAACACAAAAATAAAAAATATTATATTACACAGTCCTATAAAACTAATATATATTTTTTTATATATATGAAAGTGATCATATGTATATAATATGTCCATATTTCAAGATTTTAATTATATACAAGATGTCCTTTGTGACTACGTGTTCTTGAATTTGTTTAAACTAACTTAAATATGTTCTTAGGCTTAGAATATTTTAAAGGCCCTAATAAACTACTTCTAATTGTACCTTTTAATTACATCTTTTATCCGGATCAAACCTAGGTGCCTTTACTATGAGTTAGCCCACAATTACAGTTTTAGAATATTTATCATCACCAACCATCACCCTATTTGTTTTTACCTTCATAATCAAATCCACACTACATGTTAGGTATCACCAACGATATAAATAATACAAAAATATAATATAATAAGAGTAAGTGGTTATTTGATTACACTGACTCAGTAAGATCTAATTGAGTTAGAAGCTGACCCAGTTAGAAGTTCTGACTGTGTATACATCTGCCTGAAACTTGGTTGTTTGATTCAGTATCTGACTAGAACCAATCGATTCAGTATTTAAGTAACAAAACCCACCGGAGTCACACCACCGGCGGAACCACCACACCACCACCACAACCACCACTATCACCGTACACATTCCGACCACCACCGCAATCCACCTACACAAAGGCGGTGTCGAAGGCAGTGCCTGCGGATCGCGAGTCCGAAGCCGAAACCGAAGGCGAAGGCGGTGCCTGCGGGTCGCGAGGGGGCGCGAGTCAGCCGGTCAACAACTTTTTTTTCAAGGTTTTGGCCAGCAATAGAGACCCGGTCAGCCGGGCCCGAAGCCGAAATCAAACGGGCTGACCCGTTGACCGAGTCAACCCAAAAACAAACAACCCTAAGTTACATAAATTGTTATTTGGTTTGAGGGAAGTTACGAATTTCCTTGTAATTAGCTGACGAAATTTTTTTAATAGAAATTGAGTTGATCGCAAAATGTCGATGACAGGCCTATGTATTGTATCCGCATTCAACTGCCCTAAATTCAAAAAAACTTAATTAAAAGAATTGAAGAAGTTTGATTTTTTCAGAGAAAAGTCTAGATCAAATCACTTATAAAATTTTGAAACCATGGATAAACATCTAGTTTTCTTCAAACCTTAGTGAAAACCCGTGTAACGTGCTCTATACTATAAAAAGGACGTGTTAAGAATCATACGCATAAAAGATAATAAAAAAACATATTATAAAATTGAACTCTTGTAAATAAAAAGTGATAAATTCTACATAGTAATAAACAGTAATAACATTGTTTATCTTTTACGAACAAAATATAAATTCTATAAAATGCTTAATTGGAAAATGAAATAAATTAATACCAAATGATACCGTTAAAGTTATTACTATCATAATATAACAACATACTTTTATTTGTATCATATTTTAGCAATTACACTTGGGTTCCACACAACGATGGATACATAAATTTTCATCGCATATGTAAAACTGAAACTTCTAATAGTTGATTTAAAGTGGCCAATGAGTTCAAAACACTTTCATACGGGGTCATGGGTGACATTAAATTCTTTTATGGAGGCGAATTCGATACATATATAAAACTTTGCCTATTAACCTCCGCCATTGAGTTTAACTAGATGGTTGGGATCATACCACTTACCGCCAAATTATCCCATTAAGGACCATTAAGTTGTAACTTACTCACTAGAAAATTATTGAAGTTCACCATAATTTATGAAATGACAAACTCGATTGGAAGTTCCAAAGCTGGCCTTTTTGTCATGCATCAAAACTTGAGCCGGTACTATCTCTCGAGATGTAATAAGGTTCGTCATCATCTCATCCTCATAAGATGTAGCAATTTGTTTTCAAGTTACCTTTCTTAAGAGGACAAACCTAATTTAAAAAGAAAATCGATATAAAAATAAAAAAAATAGGATTTTGCTCTCACATTTCTTGTTTATTCGTTTTCAGTCCGATGGGAAACCGGATTAAACAAGCTAAAACCAAACCACCAACTAAAATCAAGAAAGTCTTACCAAAGATATCTAATGATGAGAAAGATACCATGAAAGAAAACACAAAATGTCCTTTGATAAATCAAAATATACATATACATAAGCATCATATATTTTTATTTATTGTGTAATTATTTTACAAATGCAATTGTTACAACCAACATAAAGTTCAAAAACAGTAAAGAAAACCTCCCAAGAATCTTTTACTGTCTCACACCAGGCAACTTTATATGGTGAGGTTCTCTTGAACAGACACAAAAGAACCCACAATGCTGCCACCCACATCTGGAAAATTTTGACACCTTGACAGCGGTTTGACCTGCCCCTTTTGGTCAACCTCTACCGGATACTTAAGCAAATGAGCTGACATATCTGTCACTTTATCGGATGCATATTGTTTCCAGTTCTGTTCAGCCAAAAATCTAACTCTTCTCACACACTCGAGGCTCTGTGGTTGCTCGAAACAGCCCTCAAGGTCCCCGATATGCTCTGCCCATAGTGACATCCTGTATCCAAATATCTACATGATAACAAAAAAAAAATCAACGGGTGTCATTAGCCTTCTTGAGGTCAAAATTGTTTCTGTATTCATCGTTTACATGAACTTCATCAACTTTATGTGAAAAAGTTGGTAACTTTATCCAAAGTTAATGTGAATGCTTAAATTAAGATAATGCAGGAACTTGTAACAAGATTCATACAAATGCTACCTTTGAGTGGTACCTTTGAGAAATTATAAATATGACTTGTTTTTGTATAAAAGTTAAAAATGAAATTTAACAACTTTATGTGAAAAAGTTAATAGCTTTATCAAAAGTCACTGAAATTGCTACAAATAAAAGGATGAGTGTTTTGAATTTGTAACAAAATTTACAAAAACGAGACATATTGGGAACTGTAAATTGACTTGTTTTGTATATAAAAGTAACATGAAATATATAAACTTCGTGTGAAAAAGTTACTAGTTGACCACTTCATTAGAAGTTATTGCAAATGCTACAAATAAGAGGATGCCGTGTTTTTTGGTACAAGATTGATGAAATTTGAGATATTATAAGTTGACTTAAAAGTCAACATCAAATGTTATTGTGCAGTGGGGCAAGTTACCTGTCCAGTTGGAATAGAACCTTTGTGGGCCCATGTATGGTAAGGCTGATATGCACCCATTGCAATTTCAGTGTCTCGGGTGCCTTCCAATGAACGTTGGTTGATGTTTGCAGAACCCAATATCACATACTCGTCATCAACTATCATTCCTTTTGAATTTACATGGATCATAAAACGTCGGTTTGCTATACTAAGTGCCTAAATAACCCATCAAGAAATATGTCAGATGTAATTAAATCAAGATGATAGCAATGTAGCAGAGAGGAGGCTAAATTCTTTTTTTTTAAATACGCATAATTTCAAAATCGGCTTATGGTTCATCTTAAATGGGCTAGATAAAAGTTTTAGCTGAAAGGGAAACGAGTTGAATAGATCAAACCTGTCAAATCATTTTTATAACCACAAAAAGTATTTGTGGTCAACATGACCTAACATGGCCAATTTGCACTAAATTGTTTCAACCTACCCATTTTGACCTCTTACCCAACTGTGTCAACCACACACCTATATGACTACTTTACTAGAATTGAAGAAGTTTGATTTTTTCAAAGAAAAGTCCAGATCAAATCATTTAAAAAAAATTGAAACCATGGATAAACATCTAGTTTTCTTCAAACCTTAGTGAAAACCCGTGTAACGTGCTCTATACTATAAAAAGGACATGTTAAGAATCATACGCGTAAAAGATAATAAAAAACATATTATAAAATTGGACTCTTGTAAATAAAAAGTGATAATTCTACATAGTAATAAACTGTAATAACATTGTTTATCTTTTACGAACAAAATATAAATTCTATAAAATGCTTAATTGGAAAATAAAATAAATTAATAACAAATGATACCGTTAAAGTTATTAATATCATAATATAACAACATACTTTTATTTGTATCATATTTTAGCAATTATACTTGGGTTCACACAACGATGGATACATAAATTTTCATCGCATATGTAAAACTGAAACTTCTAATAGTTGATTTAAAGTGGCCAATGAGTTCAAAACACTTTCATACGGGGGCATGGGTGACATTAAATTCTTTTATGGAGGCGAATTCGATACATATATAAAACTTTGCCTATTAACCTCCGCCATTGAGTTTAACTAGATGGTTGGGATCATACCACTTACCGCCAAATTATCCCATTAAGGACCATTAAGTTGTAACTTACTCACTGGAAAATTATTGAAGTTCACCAGAATTTATGAAATGACAAACCCGATTGGAAGTTCCAAAGCTGGCCCTTTTGTCATGCATCAAAACTTGAGCCGGTACTATCTCTCGAGATGTAATAAGGTTCGTCATCATCTCATCCTCATAAGATGTAGCAGGTTTGTTTTCAAGTTACCTTTCTTAAAAGAACAAACTTAATTCAAAAAGAAAATCGATATAAAATTTAAAAAAATAGGATTTTGCTCTCACATTTCTTGTTTACTCGTTTTCAGTCCGGTGGGAAACCGGATTAAACAAGCTAAAACCAAACCACTGACTAAAATCAAGAAAGTCTTACCAAATATATCTAATGATGAGAAAGATACCATGAAAGAAAACACAAAATGTCCCTTGACCGATCAAAATATACATATACATAAGCATCATATATTTTAATTTATTGTGTAATTATTTTACAAATGCAATTGTTACAACCAACATATAGTTCAAAAACAGTAAAGAAACCTCCCAAGAATTATTTATTGTCTCACAATAGGCAACTTCATATGGTAAGGTTCTCTTGAACAGACACAAAAGAACCCACAATGCTGCCACCCACATCTGGAAAATTTTGACACCTTGACAGCGGTTTGACCTGCCCCTTTTGGTCAACCTCTACCGGATACTTAAGCAAATGAGCTGACATATCTGTCACTTTATCGGATGCATATTGTGCCCAGTTCTGTTCAGCCAAAAATCTAACTCTTCTCACACACTCGAGGCTCTGTGGTTGCTCGAAACAGCTCTCAAGTTCCCCGATATGCTCTGCCCATAGTGACATCCTGTATCCAAATATCTACACGATAACAAAAAAAACAACGGGTGTCATTAGCCTTCTTGAAGTCAAAATTGTTTCTTTATTCAGAGTTTACATGAACTTCATCAACTTTATGTGAAAAAGTTGGTAACTTTATCCAAAGTTAATGTGAATGCTTAAATTAAGATACTGCAGGAACTTGTAACTAGATTCATACAAATGCTACCTTTGAGTGGTACCTTTGAGAAAATATAAATATGACTTGTTTTTGTATAAAAGTTAAAAATGAATATTAACAACTTTATGTGAAAAAGTTAATAGCTTTATCAAAAGTCACTGAAATTGCTACAAATAAAAGGATGAGTGTTTTGAATTTGTAACAAGATTCACAAAAACGAGACATTTTGGGAACTGTAAATTGACTTGTTTTGTATATAAAACTAACATTAAATATATAAACTTCGTGTGAAAAAGTTACTAGTTGACCACTTCATTGGAAGTTATTGCTAAGAGGATGCCGTGTTTATTTGTACAAGATTGATGGTATTTGAGATATTATAAGTTGACTAAAAAGTCAACATCAAATGTTATTGTGCAGTGGGGCAAGTTACCTGTCCAGTTGGACTAGAACCTTTGTGGGCCCATGTATGGTGAGGCTGATATGCACCCATTGCAATTTCAGTGTCTCGGGTGCCTTCCAATGAACGTTGGTTGATGTTTGCAGAACCCAATATCACATACTCGTCATCAACTATCATTCCTTTTGAATTTACATGGATCATAAAACGTCGGTTTGCTATACTAAGTGCCTAAATAACCCATCAAGAAATATGTCAGATGTAATTAAATCAAGATGATAGCAATGTAGCAGAGAGGAGGCTAAATTCTTTTTTTTTAAATAGGCATAATTTCAAAATCGGCTTATGGTTCATCTTAAATGGGCTAGATAAAAGTTTTAGCTAAAAGGGAAACGAGTTGAATAGATTAAACGTGTCAAATCATATTTATAACCACAAAAAGTATTTTTGGTCAACATGACCTAACATGGCCAATTTGCACTAAATTGTTTCAACCTACCCAATTTGACCTCTTACCCAACTGTGTCAACAACACACCTATATGACTACTTTACTAGAATCAAGGGAAAAAGGAAGTACTTGAGGCGTATTCGGGGCGAACGAGGCTTTCCCATTTGAATTTGGTGGTGCGCATTGAAATGACTCGCGGGTGCCAAGACAAAAAAAGTTCAAGTAATCTTGTGGCTCATAATCGTTTTCGAGGCCTGTTTCTTGTAAAGCCTTGTAAATAACTTCATACATCATTTTCATTGTGTTATGCTGCGGATATAAAGATGTTTCAGCAACAAATTACTTATAATCATAAAAAATTAAGACACCATCTCAATATGCATAACAACATAAATCAACCTGCCATAAGAGAATCCGTTGAGTAGCAGAATTAGTTGGATTGCCCTCGGGCCACATTGGAATCACAATATATACAGCAAACCTCTCATTTGCTCGGATTTTACTTGCAATCTTAAGAGCAATTTCCATTGGTATCAAATTGTTTGCACCTGCAAAACACAGAAAAGTTCATTTAAATCATGTATTTGGTTTTAATTACAATAGTTATTTTATGATATCATTTGATCTGCTGTATTAGAAGTTTGATTTCCTTACCTAAACTTTTGTGGGTAGACCAGTTATATGAGGAGCCAAGAAAGTACTGATTTTCAATATATATGAAATGCTGAGCTGTACGTATTGCCTTCACATATGCAGTATGTATACTCATGTCTATCAGCACGTTTTTTCCACATATAAGATTCTGTACAAGGTAACGATAAATGCTTACAAGTTATAACCTCTTAAATAGCTTTATTCAGAAAAACACAGACATATCTTAATAGTATTGTTTTTAATCATAATGTGATACATTAACTAGTTACAACATTCAAGATAAAGGAAAAACATTGATGGGTCAACCCAACCCAAAACAAAACCCACCCATTTGCCACCTCTATAATTCATAAGCCGAAAGTCAAAGTAATTTTACCTTGCTCTTAGCATCTTTTGGGTCTTTAGGGAAGCCTAAACCTTTAACGGAGTTCGAATCAATTGAACGGAACACCTGCACATGCCAACCTTCTGGGTCTTTTTCACTTGTGTAATGGGCATCAGTGATTCCTAAAACTTCTGGAATTCTATCAAGTTTAAGTAAAACATCAGAAAAATTAGTTATTTTTGAAAGGCCACGGGGCTTTGAAGCCCTCAACCACCTCTCCTCAAAGTTTTGGAGCACATCATATGCTGCTGGACCCTCAATTCGGCAATGCAAATCATGCCATGGTTCTCTTGGACAGCCGGCTGTAGACCCCTGATGAGAAAATGAAACAAAAAGTAATAGTAAGACACATTGATCACATTTGTAACAAAAAAAACAAACAAACATAGAAACCTTACTGTATAGTTAGGATTATAAAAATCATCTTTGTGCAAAGTGTTTAATGTGCTAAAGAGGGAATGTTCCGGAGTATCATAACGCCCTTCACACAGATCAAGACCTCCAACAAATGCCATTATTCTTCTTTTGATACCAGCATCAGCATCCACTATAACAGTTTTCTGATTATGGGAATAGATGGTTTCACCGTCCTGAAAACCAAAATTCAACATATAGTTAAATAAAAACATGAAAAACTAGTAGCATTTTAAAGAAGAAATATATTGAAAGATTATCAGATGGAGTAACTAAATCCAACCTTCTTGGTCCAGCTACTCTTTGGTATAGAACGAGGACAAAGTAAAACTTGCACCGATGAATTCTTGAAAAAGGACCGAGTTTCTTCATCATGAGTTTGCATAACCCCTTCCTGCGTGTTGCCGAAAGCAACTGTCATTTCCATAATTCTAATATGGTATATAATCATAATAAGATAATTGTAATGAAACATGTTATGAGATGTGGCGTTTGGATTTTTTTTCTGCACCTTGTAGTTGCAATAACCACAATCATAGAGTTTAAGGATTTGACAAATTCTCATCATCTGATGAAGGTAACAGATTAAATAAGGGTAAAGAAGTAATTTTGAAAAAAGAATGAACTTTAATGCAAAACTTTAAAAAGTAACTTAATAAGAAAGTCCTGATAAAGTTTAGAGATTTAGTC
The DNA here is from genome assembly GCA_025215565.1 of Flaveria ramosissima. Lineage (NCBI taxonomy): Eukaryota > Viridiplantae > Streptophyta > Magnoliopsida > Asterales > Asteraceae > Flaveria > Flaveria ramosissima. Next base: position 58,788,548 of record CM046038.1, read on the forward strand.
ATGCAATAAAAAAAGAATGAACTTTAATGCAAAATTTTTGAAAAGTAAAGAGTTGATCATGCAAAAACATATATGTACTTTATCGTTAGCTTTTATAAGGTAAGGGATTCAATGATGAGAAAAATATAACTCTAAGACTTATGTGAGAACTATAACGGTTACTGCTAGCTGAAGTTGCAATAAGCAGTGCAATCTAAATTTAAAACAAGATCATTTTATAGTACCTACCGTTTTATACCCAAAAATGCTCTTTGAAGTAGGATCATCCCATACAAGAAGGAGCACTCTGACACCTTCATCTGACTTGCTTTTAAGAAGATCTCCCAAAATGCTATCTCTCGCCTTTGCACCATAACGAACAAGCTGAACTTTGTGGAAAATGGACCACCCTGTGATATAAATCAATCTGCGCGCCTGCCTAATAGCATCACAAATATCCCTCCAGCAATCTCCTTGTACAAACTTTAACCCGCGATCAAGTTTCAAATTTGGGAGGGTGCAGTCAACATGAGCATCTTGATAAAGGGTGACTTTCCCCCCTCTTCTAAGTGGAAAATAGGTCCCCGGAACACCTTTAAACTCGGGGTCAGACCCCACTCCATCGCGGTAAATGACCATTTGATCCACTGGTGTATACTTGATTGATAGACTTAACACAGCACCAAGTTTACATGGTTGCCCACTGGCATTCAGAATTGGGAAAGTACCCTTTATTTCATAATCATTAACCAATTTTTCTGCTGGAATACCAACCGCGCCTATAAGTTGAGACCCCACGACATCACTGTCTTTAACAACAAATAACACTTCAGTCGTGTAGTGTGCTACTGGAACGTAAAAATGCTGCATCCAAACAGGATTTTCACTGTTATTTATAACAAACGTTCGACCAATCACAGCGTTAGCTACAGACACCGTCACATAAGGATCACTAGTACCCGATAGAGGGGTGAACTTCTTATTAAATGCATCCATGTTAGGGAGTTTATTGGCCTCTTTGACACATATATCTAAGTTCCCATGTAACAGCACATTTTTTAAAGGGACCCCAGATGTATTGAATGGAACAACCTCTACACCTTGTGGATGCCTTGATCCTTCATCAATTACAGTTGCCATCTAAAACCAAACTGGAAGAAGAATAAACTTCACTTGTCAAAGATCAAATTTTTAGAAGTACTCACTGAGGCAATTAATCAAACAGTTGGTGGGTGCTTTAAACTGGGTCAAAAAGATTTGAAATCAAGACAATTGTTGGTAAAATTTGTCTGTTTAAATAGAATAATCCACTTAACAAAAGAAATACGATGTTATAAAAAGTTGGATCTCGTTGTTTGCAATGCATATAAACAATCAATTTCAAACAATCTTGAACAAAAAACCGAATAAAACTAAAGAATTGATTCTATCTACAGTGCAGAAGTAATAATTGTCAAGAATGTGCCACAAATGGGAATATTTTTCTTGTGAATTTGGTTCGAATTTGAAGTATATATTCTTGAAAATATCGCTGCAATTGCAAAGAAACATGTGGGTAGTAGGCATTGGAGATTGCAAACAAGGTTTTTGTTCGGCAATGGAGCCAAAGAAAAGGACGAAAAGAAGAACTCCTTAAAGAAACGTTATCTGTCATTTCACTTTCAATCTTTAAAAAAGGAAATTTGTTGAGATTACAAGATCATACAAAAAGAGAGAATCAAAATTCACTGGACTTAAGATTTACGTAAAGAGATGATTACAAAAAGAGAAAGTCAGTGAATCACTGAAGGAGAACAATAATTATACATATAATATTTTTCTTAACACCGGATACTCAAAGTGAGCCTTCGTGAGACGTAATTTTAACCGTTCCATATTAATTTTGATACTCCAGACCTGACTCACCCAAGACCATCATCAAGGAGGAAACATTATTGAGTCGGGTTTTAAACCCGAGACTTAAAAGATCTCAAACTCTAACCATCACATCATACTATTAGACCAGAAAGCCAATGGTATACATATAATATAAGTAGAAAATTTGGTCTTTTCTCGACGGTTTACATTGCTTGAGCAAGTATGAAAGCTGGAGAGAGTGTGGTTCAACCATGTGTTGTGATTGGTCAGTATCAACCGTGCCCTGTGATTAGGCGGCGAGAATTTGACAGTGTCAATTCTGGTCGTTGCGGTGCGTGCAAATGAAAAAGAATAAACATTTGAAAATTTATTACAAGGCATTTTGGTAAAATTTTACTTAAATAATATGACAGACATGAAGTTTTTTTATGTACTCGTTATAGCAAACAAAAAAAACCTAAAAATATAGTCGCACTGTAAGCAAAAGGGTATCTAAACATGTACGTTTCATTGTTTTTTTAGTCATGTAACGTTCAAACTCACGCTATCAAACCTATGCGTTGCGATAGGTAACAAAAGAAAAAATAAAGCCAAACAAGATCATGTGTTTGGTTAATTGGTTAGTTAGAGAACAAATTTTATTGACTTGTGTTTAGTTAAAAGAGTATATAATACATGTTTTACCAAAAATGATCAAAAATGATCAAACCGTAACTGGAAAATCAAATTGTCCAGAATCTTGCTATTATTATATATAGTTTCATAGTTATGCTAAAAAGTATTATTATAAGATAAAAATATCATTAAGAAAAACTTATTAGTCACGTTAGCCATCGTGCCCACATCGCCACTCTACATTTACAATTTTCATCGACAAAAGTCAAAATGGACATATGTTTTCTACTCAAGTGATGTATGATTTTAAATAGTAACATGAAGTTGTCACCCATTACATGTATGTAATATAAACATGCACAAATTGCATCAAAAGCAAATCATATCATATCAAACCAAATCATACAACCAAACAATAAAAATAATGATTCTCATCACAATAATCAACAAATATTTGTTAGAAAACTATTCATATAAGCATTCGTTACGACTTGTTTTGGCCCCCATTGTTTTGGTCATGATAAACTCCATATCAAACCTACTTACTATTCGTATCCACATATATATTTAAGTAATTCGTTTTTGGATTTTCATGATCTTCTTCTACCGCTTACGCTTGGACTTGAGAGCTGTCATTGAATTCGAGTTGCTATGCCAGTTTCTCTTCCTTTGATTGATAAACCAGTTGTTAATTTGCTTTAGTTGCAGTCCCGTTTCTTCCACCAGTTTCGCCTTATCGTCTTCCTGTTGAAACAAAACCATTACACAAATTCGATTGGTACCTACGAATATTCAATTATATTTAGTTCACAAGTAAAAATGAAGTGTTACTTACAGTTGGGTAAGGCCATTTGGAATGTTGTTGCCACCAATCTTTCAGAACAGAAGTAGTGTCCCCGGGTAATTTTCCGGCTCGTCTCTTACGCAATATTTCCTCTCTTACATCTTCGATTTTTGACCTGAATCCCTGCATAAGATATGTATCGTTGATGTAGACGTGACAATTTCAACTTATTATATATAAACAAGTTGATTTCAATTAAAAACCTGTTTAAGTTCAATCTTTAATTCTTGACGGACTCTTTCCATAAGAGAACGTTCAGATTCAGTAGGAAGAAGAGGACCAAAACCCATCATGTCGTGGCTACCGTCAACACCACTAGGTTGATCCAACGAGAAATCCATCGGCATCTCATCCTCGTCATCCGACATTGTTGCCCCCGACCCTTCTCCAAGTGTTATTCCTTAAAACGCGAAGAATCAAGTAAATATAAAAGAAAAAGAAAACAAAACGGCATTTTAATTTAAATTGATCAATAAATACATATCAAATTAATATTATTGAACGTATAGTGACAAAATAATATTGATTGTATGAGTCAGTGATGAGCCCCTGTGAAAATCTAAACCACTGACTCGTTTAGTACTTCTTTATCTTATTTTGTGAGAAATAATTATTATGCATTTTGTATGAATTAATAAACAGGTACAATTTACGATTTCGGGAAGCCATAGAACGACTGCTTGCTGTCTGCATTTGTACTTTTATCAAATAATATATTTGTTTTATCCATATTTTATTTATAAACCTTTAATTTGGAAAATATGTTGTCGTTATTTCAATAAATCAATTATTATTTTGCTAAAGTTAACATCTTGAAAATAGTTCATCCTTGTATGCATCATGATACCTGTGATTTCATATACATATTATTTATAAACTATTTTAGGATGGTAAAGTAGTCATTTAATCTTAATTTTAAGACACATATGATAAATTTTACGCATAGGAGACATTACCTAAACATTTTTCTAAAGAAAATATTTTCCTGCAATATGGAGTATAAATCTTTTCAACAAAAATATATTAGCAATATTTGAAAAATTAAAGATGTTTAATTATCGGGAAAATGTTCAAATAGAAATACTTTTAAAACTAAAAAGCGTAAGAAGTAATCTCAACCATTTTATCTTTTTAATCAATAGTTTAAATTAAATTATAGGAAAAACTTTGTTAGATATGTATTATAGAATAGTCATTTTTGTTGACCTTTTGTAGATCCCCCCATTTTTTAAACATTAATCACTTCTATGTACGACATTATCTTTTAATAATAATTATACCATAAATATGACCCTTTTTTATTTTTTAAAACGAGTACGGTATTGTATATAAAAAATTAATTGTTTTATATATTTAAGCTCATATTTCGTCATTGGGTCTTTAGTGCAGTTCATTGTGTCTTTTTGTTAGTTATTGTGTTTTTCTGAATACCATTGTGTTTTTTTAAATTGATGAATTTCAACAAATATAATGACGGAATAGCATTGTTGTGTATCTCCAATGTATAAAACACAATAATAAATTAACAACTAATTAATTTAATACATTAAAAACAATGATAAAATAACACAGTCTCATTGTGTCTTTTGATCGTTATTTTGTTATCTTAAACATGAAATATGAGTTTTGAAAAATACATTGGTGAAATATAATAAATGTGTACTTCTAATGGTAAAACACAATGATAAATAACAACAAATTTATATAATATTTTAAAAATAATAACAAAAATAACAAATTGTGTTACATTCAATACTATGAGTTTTAAAAAATACATTGGTGAAATTATATCATTGTGTACTTTTAATTGTAAAACATAATAATATATAACAAGTTTATAATCTATAAAAACAATGATAAAAATAACACAAAATGATCTAAAACGTAAAACACAATAATTAATGCACATAACAAATGATGTAACATATGTGACCCAATGAACGGATATTGGACAATATGAACGTATAAGTCACAATAAATTAATGTATTTGACATAATGATCAAAAGTCAAAACGTTATTCTAATTCTTAAACAAAATAAATAATATTAAAAATTCAATAAATCTCTTCAACTTCTAAAATTATGAAGAATTAAATAAAATGATAAATTTTATTCAAGATAGTCATAAACATATTCTACTTTGGCGACAAATAAATATTCCTAAGACCAAACCCTACACCACAAAGGAATACCCAACAAACATTAAAAATCAATTTAAAATAAACCTTTTCGATTATTATATTTGATTAAAAAATAATTTAAAAAATATCGGTGGTTAGGTGCCGTTTGTTTTGTTGTCACTCTTTGTTCCGGTGTTTCCTTTATCAACCCAACAAACTCAACCTTCCTTCTACTCCTAACTATGAATTAAATAAGATATTAAATTTAATCAATCAATTGTTTTAATACTAATAAAAAAATCAATTGGCATCCCCATGATACACCCACCTTAACATCCCCAATTTCGTTTTCTTCCTCTTGCAAACCTTTTTTTTTTATTTTTTTTATGATCAGCTAATTCACTATTCTGATCTAATAGTATACTAAACTTTCATATTTTGTTCTTTGGACTTTGACGACTCAATCATACGAAAAACGACACAATTCCTATATTTTTTAAAACGACAACTAATAACCACATACTTTCAACTTTCAATTTTACAATACAACTAATTTATTTTAACTCATCAAAGATGAGACTTTAAAATCTTATCTTGTTAGTTGTTACCACTAGACTTCTGATTATTTGCTTCTTATTTACTTCATATTCATTTTTATCAAAATACTTTTTTTCAATATTTTGTTCCCAAATTAATAATCTTTGAAATTCATACCATTTCCATCAAAGTTCACTTTTCACAAGAAAAGGAGTACATCCCAGAACCCAAATCAAAACAAACATCATAAGATATACACACATATATGTTTGTGTGCATATATACATATATTACATGTAAATATATACATACATACATATATATATATATATATAGAGAGAGAGAGAGAGAGGTACCAGTGAGAGCTTGTAAATTGTGTTCAATTTCACGGCAGGCCATTACAGCTTCAACAGCATGAACTCTGACATGTTGCTGCAGTTGTTCTTTAAACGAACATAAAACTAACAAATACTGTGCCTGTACATTCAATTAACCAAATTACACAACTAAAACACATACAAATCTCTACATCAAATTACAATAACACATCAATCAACACTAATAATCCTATATCAATCAACAATAATCCCACATCAATAACTTTTAGTTTGAGATCTTTAAGGTGTGAGTGAGTCTGGCCTTAAACGTTAAAATCAGTATAAACAGTTAACATTTCGTATCAAAAAACTCACTTGGGTATTGTTGTAAGTAGTTTCAAACGCGGTTAAAAACATAAAAACAAACCAAAAAGGTGGAATCTTGAAGATTAAAGAAGCTAGCATATATATATACCAAGAAACTGTCGAGTTCTTGACGATCATGCGGTGAGAGAGGTTGATTATGGTGGTCGGAGATGTACGACCGGAGGAGCTGGTGGGACTGCGACAGCTGGGCGTCGATGAGCGGCAGTTGGTCGATCGGAGTGGCGACACGTAGGCACGCTACATGTGTTGACAGCAGCTGTTCGTACAGTGGGTGGGTGGCTATCTCCGCCTTCATGCGGCGGTGTTGATCGCCGGAGACGTCACCAAAACCACCACCACCACCGCCACCCATCATCCCTAACCCCTGTTCTTGCATTGTTATAAAGACTCAAAAGTCAAAAGGCAGAAGCGAAAACTCAAGATATGTATGTATGAATGTAATCAAGAAACTGAAATGTGGTGATGGGAGATGAATTGAAGAAAAGGGTTTGTTAAAGAGGAGGTGAGGTGGGGTGAAGAAATTAAAGAGGACCACTTGTGTACTTTGAAGGTGGGTTATCAATGGCAGTTTCTCTCTCTAGAAGTTGTATATAGAAAGAGAGAGAAAGAAGGAAAAAGGAGGATATGATTACAGGTCTTTTGTGAAGAGAGAGATAAAGAGTATGAGCTTATTGGGATCAGAGACAATAAAACTTTCTGAACCAGTTCTGTGGAGTCACAGATTTAAGCATAAAAAGGATCCTTTTTTATCTTCCAATATAGATTTTCACGGTAGATATATGGTGATGATTATTGATTAATACAAAATATAATAATAATAATAATAATAATAATAATAATAATAATCATAATAATAATAATAATAATAATAATAATAATAATAATAATAATAATAATAATAATAATAATAATAATGATGATGATGATGGAAATAAACAATTAAACAGCCCAAGAGATGAAGCTTATCTTCTTTGTTTTTTAAATGATTTCTTGTTTTTTTTTTCAGTTTAATTATGTGATTTGATCAAGAGAGAGAATGTGGTATTTGTCAAAGAGAAGGATAATCACTCCATTAATTAAGTTGTGTGTATGGGTCCATAATTTAGTTTGTTGATTAAATTATAGACTGATTTCACTAAATTAAAATTTATAATATGAACTTATGTAGTTTTCTGAATAAATAGTGTAATACTTAATTAGAAGTTAGTGTATAACAAGAAAGGTCCTTTTATTTAAGAAACTTATAATATGTTTAATAATAATATTAGTAATGGATGGATGTTAGTTTTGATTAAGTTTATGTTTATAGTTCAATTGGATTCCATTAAACTTATCCCGACACATATAAATAATATATATGTTACGATGTTATATTTATAGAACGACAAACACACGGTACCCTATCTAATCACTCCTAATAATTTACACCACCTTTAACGACAAGAATTGAACCCCAAACTCTAACACAAGGATCTTTAGTGATAGATATATATTTATATATAGTAATTTAGTAAATTTCTCTTCCAAGATTAAATAAATCATAATCAAAATTTGAGATTTATGGATTAACTAATTGGTGCTTGCTTGGTTTATAGATGAGATTTAAAATTAGCAGAAGTTTAGACCAAATTTAAGAGAGCGAAAATGTACTATTAGTTTTTATTTTAGAAAAATGTTTTATTATTGTGTAAATAAAAATATGATAGAGAGAGACGTGAGATATGATGTGAGGGGAAGAGGGTCCATAATATCAATGAGTTTTAATAGGTTTTATGAAACATCATCAAATCAAACGACATCAAATCATCAATACCTTTCAATGTTAACACTTACAAGTTCTAACGAAAACTCATATATCCGACCCCCCCCCCTTCTCTTATCTAGTATTCTAGTTTTTTCTCTAAAAGCTACGTACAATCTTGCTTTTAAATCTATTTATTCTAAGGGTGTGGATATATAGACACCCTAAAATTATAAATTAACACCCCAAAATTTCTATACGGGTCGTATAGCTCATACGTGTCGTATAGCCTTATACGGGGCGTATAACCCCTCACAACCCCCTGAATTTTTCCTCGTAGTCAGTGTAAAAATTTGTTATACGCGTCCCATTGCCCTATATGTGTCGTATAGGGGGGTCGTATAGGCCTATATGGGGCGTATAGCTCTCTGACACCCCCTTGAATTTTTCTCGTTTTCAGTGTATTCGATCATATACGCCGCGTGTGGACCCATATGCGACGTATAGGGGGTGTCGATTTATCTGGATGGGTGTCTCTATATTAGGACTCTATTTTAATAAGAAGTGGATAATGTTTGCCTCTTATAAAAATAATATAACTTTAAATCCTTACAACAGGAGGAACTAAATGTTATAGAAAATTGATGTAAAAAATTAATTAGATGTCTTAAAACATACTTGAAGTTTATATCTAATAAAGGTGATATAGTTGGTAAATGAAATTTGATGGTTAGTAATATATCAGTAAATATTTTTTCCATGATGATAATAGTACTAAGTTCTTTTAAGTATTTTGACAAACAAAGAATTTATTTCCTGAATGTTCAATCGTTTGGATAATGTACATGGCTGGTCCTGAGGTTTTTAATGTCCTGGACGAGCTGGAAAAAAGTCCCCTGGGTCCTAACGACTTAAATTATATAAACTATTTTTATTAAATGAAAATTAATGTTTTAGCAATAAATATAGCAATATCATAGTATTACAATGACATACAGTAATAATTAACCAATAACTCGTGAAGCTCTCATATCATTCTTGATAGCAAATTGGTTTATAACATCTTCGTAGTTTATAGTCTCTAATATTTTGCTTCTGATAGCTATCTTTGCCAATCCGCTAAGTCTTTCTTGGGAAATTGTGGATTATAGGTAAGATTTCAATAACTTCAACTTTGAAACACATAAAAAACATCATTATATAATTCTAACGAAACACATAAACAACATTATTATATAAATATACAAACCCTAAGTCTTTCTAAATTCTAATATATAAATTCTAACGAAACACATAAACAACAATATTATATTATTATACAAACCCTCAATACCCTAGTATAGAAAGCAAACTAAAAATTAAAAAAACACTAAAAAGTTACAATAATTCAATAAAACAATAACATTGAATTAAATAATATATTGAAATAGCCGATTCGGTGGACGATAGACGTCGATCGGTCGGTGGTTCTTATTCTTCTTCGGCAGGCAACAACAGATTCATGTAACAAGCAGTTCGCAAGCAGACACCAACAACCATTTTTGGGTAGTGGGCTATCCATTACATTAGTTAGTGGACTTTAATTACAAAAAATATTTAAATATTTTAGTGGGCTATTAGTTAAGTAATTAGGTTAATAAAATGGGCTCAAAAATCATATTTGGTTTAAAGCATAACTGGTTAAGTTTTTAATTGTATTATATCTTATAAATATTACTATATAATTATATATAAAAAATCTAAAAAAAATTGTACCCCCTGAGCGAGTGGACGCTGAACGGAAGTCCATCCCGCCCCTTCTCAGGGCCGGCTCTGATAATGTATCTTTACTCCTATGTTATTGTGTCAAAAGAAATTAATAGAGTACACACGAGGTACTTTTAAAATTAATTTAATTTAACGTGCTTATATTTAAAAGTAATAAACGTTATATTTATGAAATTTCAAGACTTCATGACCTTATAACTTTTTTTATAACGGTAACCCACAACCCAGTTTATCTACTTCTTTTTATACGCGTGTTTTATTTTCTCGTTGGACGTTTTTCTTTCTTCTCTAAATATTCTTTCAGTTTTCATCATCACCGTTATACTTAAATATTGTTATGTTAGAGCATTCACATCTCAATCCTTCTCTTTATCAATATAATTACACTAAAAATTACCATTTCTTCTCTCTTCTTTCAATTAAACAATATATTTTTATACCTTTTTCATTACCTTTTCTCTTTCTTTACTCACAACCACTTTAAAAAATATTAAAAAATTTATAAGGGTTGAACAGTGAATCCTTAAATTTACAGATGAACAGTAACATTTTCTCTCTGCTCCATTCACAACAACTCAAAACCATCCCATATAATTTAAGCACTTACACTCACATAAATATAAGGTATGGGTTGTAAATGCTCTTAAAAAGAGGATATATTTAATGAAGAGATGTTGAGATTGCATCATCCGTCAAAGTTGTGGTGAAAACTGAAAAGTTATCTCACACTTTGTTTATTATTTTATTACTAGGAAAAATTAATGTGCAATATGATTGTTTTTTAATCTTTCTAATTGGAACCATATATGTACAGATAATTTTATTGTTAGAATTTTTCACAGGGTTTTCTACAAACAATATGAGATCATCATGACATCCGTCTATTGTTTTTGTTAATAAGTTTGTGGTTTGGCCTATTGACATTGTTTATTACCCTATACAAATAAAACATAAGTTAAAAATTCTTACAAATGTATGATTAAGAGTATTCACATCTCATTCTTTACTAATATTTTTATAATTATATTAAAAATTATTTTTTTTATTTTTGTAATTAAATAATAGATTTTATAACTTTATCATTATATTTTTTCTATCATCAACTCATAAACCACTTTCAAATATATTAAATATTTACAGGAGTGAATAATTTCTTACTAAATATATATAAATAAACGATAAATTTTTTTATATACTCACAACCATTTTATATAATATATGAAATACACTCACAAAAATATAGAAAGCTTACTATGAATGTTATAACAAATGTATCATTAGATAGAATTTAAGAGGAAAAAATATTATTTAAAAATTATTTTTGATATAACAAACATCTAAAAGGTTGGATTTGAACTCAACAATTTTCATTTTGATGAAGTTTTCAAAAATATCACCTTAACTATTTAAGCTGAAGACCAATACATTCATAATTAAATTCATGTCCAGTTCTAAAATTATTGACTACTGGTATAATTTTTACTTAAAGAATATTTTTGTAACTTTTACTAAATTGTAAACGATTTGAAATAAACAAAAATCAGAATTTAAACCAACTATATGTTAACATGTACGATATATAAATTATTTAATTTACTTTATTAAAAATGAAAGCGATGGGTGATCGTATAAGTATAATTAAAGAGGTTGGCGGAGGGTTGAGCTGTCACATTGCGCCTCCTTGGTTGGTGCTTCTTATTCCACACAATTTTTTCCTACTTTTTTTTTTGTTTTGTTTTCATTTCTACGTTATTTAAAAATTATTTTAATCTAGTTTTTTTAATTCGAAAAATAAAATGACGCAACAATGAAAAGAAACACGTATACAACCTATAATATTTTATCTTTATTTCATTTTAATCGGCAAGGATACATAATTGTTAGAGGCATATGATCTCACTGTAAATTTTATAATACACTTGCTTAGAAATTATAAAATGGTAATTTAACATAAGTTAATTAACTTTTTTAAATAAAGAAATTGAATATGAAAGGGTGAAATAAGAGAAATGGAAAAATGATTTTCGATTCATAAAATTATGACACTTGGTCAAACAGAAACTTTATTCAAATTATGTTACTGTTCGTTATGTTTTTAAGTTTGATTTTTCTTATTTAAAACAAAATTTTCAATCATCGAATTTTCTCTACCCAAAGCTCTTATATCAAAGTTTTCGTAAAGCTAAGTGAAACACTTCTAAATCTAGATGTAGCATTTTAATTGACCTAACGACTAACCATGTTTTATAATGAATTTGATAACCCGAACAACAAATGAATTAACAAGCATATGTTTATTAGATTCGAAGTCGAACATGTCACATTGAGTACTGTAAATGTAACCAACCAACAACATGACTGGACGACATTATAAACAAATTAAGCAGAAGTAACGATAGTACTAATTAAGTTATATGTTTATGAATGTCTTATATAATAATAATATTATGGTTTGGTAAGGTTGAGTTAGGTGCAAAGAAAAGCATATTTCTGGTAAGGATGTTGTTGGTAGCATCAAATATAGCCAGATAAGCACTTTCTTTCTTATTAGCACTAATAATAATTAAAGTAATCCTTTCTATTCTTGATTTTCTTCATGATATTTGGACTTGATGATCACTTTTAATTTCAAAATCAGGTTTTACCCCAGACAACCGTGTGTGTTGAGCAGGAAATCCCGCAACAAATCGAGATCGTTTATAGGGCCATCGTGGCGCTATCCTAGATGGAAACAAACCCGTGGAGCATTTTCTCTTTCGTCCTTGGACGTTCGGACCTTTTGTTTGCTTCCGGCCGTTGTGTTTTACACGGTGACAGCAAAACACGTCCCAACGATTGTTATTCCGTCATAAAACTCTAACGCGTACTTCATTGTAAAGATGATAATCTTTTGTTTGAGTCGAAAACACAAAATAAATATAAAAAACTATGCGGCCAAACTATAATAAATTCAAGATTTACATAATCATGTTTTCAACCAAAATCATTTTTTGAGTAAAAAGTTATAATAAAACAAAACAAAACCCTAAAATGCAAAAGCAAGAGTTAAATTAAAAGAATCGATGATTTTAACAAAGAAAAAAAATAAAACTTGATCTGTATATTCCTTTTGTTGATCTTTCGTAGACAAGACATGAATACTTAAACTCATGTGGTTAAAACAATAAAATCTAAAAGTATACTAATTCCATCATTGCTTTTTAAATATATTAGTAATAGTAATAGATAAAACAATGGTTATCCACTACTTTGTATATTTTATACACACACGCTGAAAATATATATTAAATTTTTTTAAACATTGACATTGGTTATTACGATGCAACTAAATGGTTCAACTACAAGGGGGCATTTAAATTATTCCATTTGTGCGTGAATAGCATTTCAACTAGTGTATAAAATACGATAACAACAAGTGTGTAAAAACGCTTATGATTATACACACCTATGCCTATCACTTAAAGTACACGTGTCACATCCAAAACACACATCATACCATATTAACTGTCTATAAACACATTGTTCTTGCCTCAAACGTGTCAATAGGCGATTGTATTACTGGAATGATATGTATTTGATAGTATAAAAAGATAGAGTGATACATATTTAAAAAAAATATCTTGAAAAGCATTACGTTGTTCTTTTCATCTGATGATATATAATTTATCTTCAAAATTTTGGAAACCTTTTGTAAAAGTGGTGAAATATAAAACAAAACTTTGGTCGGACATCTTTTAATACACATATTAGTTTATTATTTGTTGACAAATGAAAAGGCAAAAGATATGATACAAAACATGAATCTGAAATAGACTACTCAAAACGTCAATTGTCCCACTTACATAAAGGTGAAAACATGATCTAATTAGATTTAAAAAAATTTAACAGCATTTTAATAATATGCTTGGCTGAATGATGGGATCATCGTTAATATCTTATCCATCAAATTTTCTATTAATTATATTTAGTCATGTAAGGTATGTGAACCGAATATGAAAATTATTATTGTAATGATATGGTTAATACGTTTTGTTTCATATATGTAAATATAACTTTATTCGCTTTTCATTATCATAAAATCATTTTTAATGAATACGACTTTTGATAAGAACATACATAATAACATGAACCCTAACTTTCATTAACGATGAAGAGTTCATTTCACCTGATCAACCTTAATCACGATAAAAAAGATAGATTTGTGTTCATACATTTGTGTTGTTATATCAAATCATATCATAAGAATTTTTCTCATGATTGAAAAAAACAAATCATTGATATGACACTAATACATCTCATCTCAAGTCACAATCACATCATGATTTAGACATTCACAAAACAAAAATAATTAATATATCAATGCCGACATGATATTGGAGTAATTGGACTAATCACATCTTAAACATATAGTTTTATTATATGAGTAGTCACTACTCACTACCGTTCAAATAATATCGTTAAATTTGACTTGTTAACATTCATTGTGACACTAAAAAACATGTATTTTCTTAAATAACAAAGTTTGAATCCTAAAAAACACCGCGACAATTCTCATAACAAACTAGTTTTTTTTAAGTTGTATTTTGATTAATAAGCTTCCTATGAATTATTAGGTTGTATATTGTTATAATATTATACATGTAGTGGTTAATAGTTGGGAAATGAGTTCTAAAAGCATTCACATCTTCTTCTTTTTTTAATGGTTTTTAAGCAATTTAGTAGTCTATTTTATTTCTTAAAATACAGACTAATTATATGTATTGACTTCATTCCATATGTTTACAAACAACTATTCATCCTTTACATTCAATGACTTTTATGAGTGAAAATAAGAGAAACAATAATAAAATGAAGGAATAAACAAGCATTATTTGATTTATTAGGATTAAATATAAGAAATAAGATGTGTGAGTTTTAAAATGATAAACAAATTTTATGGATATGTATTTTTTTAACTAAATTATAAGGTTAAGTAAAGAAACATGATTATCAAGATCAAAAAAACACATGTAAACATAAAATTAACAAACTTTATTCATGTATAATCGTTAACTTTAATTAAACACTAAAGCATAGGTGATATGCATGTATCTATAACCTCTAATAAAACAAGATTTCTTTTGCCACTTATCATTATCTTAAGCCATGTTTTTGACACTTGTTATTTTTTTAAATATTCACATATTAATTTTCCATCCAAAATAGTATTATAGCAATTTATTATATATACTTTTACGAATTTCTTTCTCTTATTAAATATAAACTCTATTAATTGCTATATTTCTCTCTATTATCAATTTTTTTTAAATCGAACTATCTTTTTTTTAAATAGATTTTATTAAAGAAATTAGAAATCATATTTTTTAATTAAAATCTAAATAACAAAAAACTAAAATTTTATATAATATGGAATTTTCTAAAACACTAAACATTTTTAAACAAAATATTTTAAATCGTCTTGTTTTAAAACAAAAATTATAAACAGGTGAAATATTTTAAAACAGTCTTTTTAAAACAACTAGAATAATTACAAATCTGGTTTTTAAAAAAAATATTTTTATAAAAAAATATTCTTATAGAAAATTTTTAAAATGAATGTTTAAAAATGAAACTATTTACATAAGAGAATTAAAAATGATATGATTGTTTTATTTCTTGAACTATTACGCATATATAATTTTAATTATATTTTATATTAAAATATTATGCTGTAACTATTCATGTTCATTTTACATATATATTTTACATTAAAATCTAATATGTTTATTTAATGAGTTTTTTTACCTATCTATCTATAAAAAAACAAACTAAGCGTGAAACAATCGTAAACCTCGTTATACTTACTTTCACATTTCTCTATATTTTTAATAATAACATTGAATACTAATATTATTACTCATACCATTTTCAAATTAAAAAATGTATAATTTAATAAATTAAAAACCTAACTAAAAACATACTTTTTAACAACAAAAAAATTATAAAAAACGGAATACAACAAAATTAAAAAAACCATTTCTCTTAAAACAATATATTTAAAAATCACAAATTTTTTATAAAAACAAAAGTTTAAGACAAATACATTATTGTTTTTTTACTTAAAGTAGTTATTTATACGTAATTATAATCATATTTTATCTTCAAGCATGATTTATAATGCATAAGTTTTTATTAATAATTATGTAATATTTTATTTATTTAATCCGTGTATTACACGGAGACTAACCTAGTGTATGTATATGCACATCCATTTATTGTTGTTTTGAATCGAATTTTCGAGCCATATAACCGAGGACATGTGTCCTATAAAGAATCAACGCCAACCATGAAAAATCACTTACTTAAGGAATATCATTGACCATCTATGTGAACGTAATGAAAAATTCAAATTCTCATGTATTTTTGGTTTCATGTGAAAGTGTTTAGTTTAAAAAATTAAAGATTCTAAGCCTATCATATATATATATATATATATATATATATATATATATATATATATATATATATATATATATATATATATATATATATATATATATATATATATATATATATATATATACACACACACACATATATATATATATATATATATATATATATATATATATATATATATATATATATATATATATATATATATATATATATATATATATATATATAGGGTAGGGTTATCTTGAGAACCACCATTTTTAGTGAGAACTCTAGGAACCAATATCAACCACACATTTAAGTCACATGCAAGTCACATGCCACTTCCACCTTTTTTTTAAAAGGTTCATAACTTTTTTTCACTACATTATTTTTTCATAAAAATTTCACCATTAATTTTATTATTTTTTTATCTTTCCAACGCCTACCATATTGATATATTTTTTTTAAAAAATTCTTCCACCCGTTATTTACACATGTGTAAATTAGTCATTACATATGTGTAAATTCTGTTTTACACATGTGTAATTCCAAGAATTACATATGTGTAAAATGACGTTCGTAAAAAAAACGAGATTTTTTTTATTTTTTATAATTTTTTTTATTTTTTTTAATGGTAGAGGGAAACGAGAGAAATACTTCTGTGTTTTTACTTTTTTTATTTTTTTATTATTTTTTATTTTATGATTTTTTTGATTATATTGTTGTTAATTACAATTTTGCCATTGAAAACTAGTGGTTCACATTGGTTCCTAGAGTTCTCACAAAAAAAGGGAGTTCTCATTTGATCCCTCCCCTATATATATATATATATATATATATATATATATATATAACTAGCAAAATAAGACTTTGCACTTTGTCATGAGTTAAATTAGGCCCAAAAATATAAAGCTGTGTGGCACCGTGATGTTTTTGTTTTAAATATTAAAACGTTAGGTTAGTATCTTGTGTATCACACGAGTTAAATAAATAAAATATTAAATAGCTAGTAATAAAAAATAATTAATTATAAAATCATATTTTGTGATAAGAAATGATTAAAATTACCTATAAAGTGATTATTGTAAGTAATAAACCAATGATATAGTCTTCTTTAAACTTTTGTACTTTAGTTTCTTTTATTAAAAAATTAAAACATTTTGTTCTAAATCAAACCATTTTAAGAAAACACATCATTTTACAGAAAAAATTCTTATTATAACTCCGAATTTTAATTATTATGGTTCATAAAAATTTATTTTCCAAAAACACTGCTTTTATGATATTTTATATTTTTTAAAAAGTTTGATAGAAAAACTACTTATGTTATACAAAAATTGTTTCTTTAGATCTTGCATTTATAAAAAGACATCTTTCTTAATTTATTAAAAAACTATTTTAATCTAAAAAATAAATAAATAATATAATTGGTAGTTAATGTAAATATATAATAGGAGAGAGAAGCATGAAAAATATGTTTAGGATATGTAAAATTTTGACAAGTGACAAATCAAAAACTTCTTTTATTATAATATATAAATAATAGATACACGTTGCAACGTTAATTTAATAAAATCAAATACTTAAAAGACACAACCAAATTTTCCATTTCAACTCTAGTTTGTTAAATGTTTTAGTTAAATAAATTTTTATATGTGTATGCTTAAATTATATAAAAAACGAAGTTAAATTCGAATTTTGATCTTGACATGTCGGTGGTTTTTAACCGTAGGCATTTTGCCAGGAAGTTGGTGGGCTCATCATGAATTAGGTCGGGGTGGCTGGTGGTTTCGGGATCCCGTGGATATATATATATATATATATATATATATATATATATATATATATATATATATATATATATATATATATATATATATATATATATATATATATATATATATATAAAGTAGCAAAACTAAAGAAAAAATCAAATGAAAAATGGGGGAGGAAGGGGGTTTGTTTTATCAGCCAACAAATAGTCTAAACGGAGTTAATTGATATTTTTATCTCTGAGTTTTGGTTCATTTTGTCATTTTTACCCAAAAAAGATTTTTTTTGCTCTTCTAGGTTCTTGACTTTTAAAAAAGTTTCATTTTCATTCTTTTTGTTAACTAGTTAATTATGTTTGTTAAGTTATGGACATTTAAGTTATTATACAAATCATTTAATTTAAGTTTTTATTTGTATAATGACTTAAATACCCCTAACTTAATTACAATTATTTAAGTTAACGAAAAAGAAAAAAATTAACAACTTTTTAAAAAAAGCGGCTCTAGAAGATAAAAAAGCTCTTTTTGTATGAAAACAATAAAATTATATGAAAACTCTTGGATGAAAATGAAAATCAACTCGTCTAAACAAGAATAAGGACATTTGAAAATTGGAATAAAAACCCAAGTTTACAATAAAGCTTACCATGTATCTAGTGTTATTAGGCCCAAATGCAACAAAATAAGGCCCATCTTGATAACAAAAAGCCCAGCAAACATCACTCTCTTGGGGCTCGCATAAACAAAATCTCACGTCGCTAAGAGCCCAAGAGTATCCAAATGGAACAAAACATCACTCTCGTAGATGCCACAAAAACGTTCATGTTTAGTGTCATATAGTTATTTATTAAATCAAATTCAGGTGATCAAAGTTTTTCGAATTTTAAAATATTTATTATAAACTGTATTAAAATCCTATTAGAATATTTCTATTTTACTAAAAGGGTAATGAGAGTGTCACGTGTCTGCACTATATTCATTCTCATCAAACTTTTCCCACTTTTCTTTCATATTAAATAACTACACTAATTACTAATAATATTATTTATTTATTTTATATTATAGTTAGTTTTTTAATAAATCAATAAAATATATTTTTATTAATGTTATTTTTATAAAAAATAGTTATTTATAAAACAGATTTCTTTCTAAAAAATCAAATTGTTTTTACGTAATATTTTAAAATTGGTTTTTATAAAGTAGTTTTTTTATAAAATTTAATTAAAATAGGAAGTTATATTAATGAAATTTAAAAAAAGAAAATTTTTTAAAACATCATTTTGAAACAAAATGTTTACTTTATCTTAAAAAAACAAACAAATTTAAAAAGTTCATATTATTGTTTTACTTATAGTTATTACTCATACATAATTCAAATCATATCATGTCTTAGTATATTGTTTTATAATTAATACTTTTTATTTTGTTTAATTTTTTCTCTATTAAACACTAAAGCAGTTACCTGTATATTAAAGCATGTAGGAAGGAACATTAATAATAGTTTTTATTTAATGTAACCGCTCCAGAAGATGACTAAAAGTATTTGTTTTCTAATTTTTTTCTTCTTACAACAATTGTTTCTTGACTAAAAACCACCCAAAAGGTGGTAAAAGCCATTGTTTTTGTAACTAAAAGTTATATTATTTATGTGTTTTTTGTTTTGTTATATACGTATAAGTTGGTTAGTGATAATAATGTTATTTTTTTATCGTTTTGATGTAAATTTGGGTTTTGAAATGCCCGTGGTCAAATAAAATATGTTTTTATTCGACGATAAAAAACATACTTGTTTTATGTTTTGGCGAAAATTTAGTTCGGAAACAAGACAAGATGACTGTAATCTATATTTCATCCGTCCAATGCAACCACAATTGATTGTCTTGGTTTTGAGCTGGGATATTTGTTTAGTAAGATTGTATTACGAATATGTTATTTCGGTTGTCTTGTAAAAACATACTAGCTTAAAAACCCGACTTGGTTTTAAAACCATTTTCCCCTTTTGAAACCAAACCGGGTCGAACATGGTTTGTGCACCTCATAACATACAATTGGTTAGTTAATACCCAAATCTTGTTAGGAGATTATGTTATAGATATGTAATAATAATAAATAAAATCTGCGATAAAATATATAATAATAATTAATGTTTTAGGATTCGCACAATCTTCAAATACCCGCGGTTTCGTTCCCTCCCCAACATTCCCCGAAATCTCTCTCTCCTGTTCTTGTTCTTCTTCTTCTTCTACACACATATGACGACGACGATGATGATGATGATATGATCAAGACACTATCACAGAAGAAGAGAAGAAGATGCTGAAGGAGTCGTCGATTATTGCTTGAAGAGACCGGAGAAGTTGTTGAGTTCTCGCTCAAGTTACAGACTCGTTTAGGGCAAATTTAATTGGTTGATTGATTCAACACACACAGAAGAAGAGAAGAAGAGAAGAAGTGAAGAAGAGCAGAAGAGAAGAAGAGCAGAAGAGAAGATTTCATGAACAAAGTCCACTGTTAGCCTCTTCGATTTAGGTCAAATTCGATTGAATCTGGCCGCTGTTGATTTAGGTCAAATACGACTACACGCGATGAAAATTGGACCTGAAAATAGGGGTTTTCTGTTTGTTTTTTTCTCTTCTTTGTTTTTTCTCTCTGAATTTGGTTTAAAATCACCCATTCTTCTTTCCATGAAGCGGTTGTCTGAAGTTGTATCAAGAGTTCATTCTATAGTTTCCAGTCCAGACATTTAACTCATCCTTAAACTAATAAATTATTCTTGTTTGTGTCTCTCTTTTCACAGGAAAACCAGAATACTTGCTGCAAGTTAACAGCAGAGCAAGATGGTAAACTTAGTAAGGCTACTGTAAGGATTTCGGTGAGGGAAAATGGATAAACATCCGCATAATCTTCTTGCTTCTTACTTGTACCTTCATGATTGTTCTCCATTACAGTTTTATGGTTTATCATGGGTTTATTGTTCTTACTTTTAGTTTTCTGTCTCATCTGCAGTCCATGGAATATTGAAACTTGTGTGCCATGAATTGACAGCCGTGACCAATGATCCTGAGGCTAGTTTAATGGATAATCTAATAAAAAAATGCTGACAGATCGACTTGTATCTTGTTTAACAGCAAAGGTAACTGTGGCTCCTTTTTTTCTTCCACATTTTCTCTACTTGATTAGATTTTGTTTATTTTGTTTTGTTCTTTTCTGAATTATCAGGTTGTAATGACTTTCGGCTTTAACGTGATGGATGCATCTTAATAGTCTTGTAAACATGTTCTCAACATAATCATGCAGGTCATTTGCACTTTGCTTTTCTGTAATTCTTTTACATCAATTTATGCTAGTTTAAGTAGAGTATCTTATGTTGCAAGATTGTCCTTTTTTTATTTTGCAAAGGATTCAAGTTAAGGGCTTGCTCATGCTGTCAACCCGAGCACACTAGATAGTCTTATAACAGAGCTTTTACTTTGGCTTTTAGATGTAAGGATTCCAAGGATGATGAATGATGATGGCAGCCAGATTTTAAAAGCATATAATGTTTTATACTTAGGATATTGGTGAAACTTGACAACTTTATCTACACTCATCTACTTTTATTTTATTTGTGTTCTTTTATTGTATTGACTTGTTTGTAAATGAAGGGACAGTGGTACTAATCAATCTCTTAAAACTACTGGATCATTCTAGATGGACATCTCCACCATCAACCAAGTCTTTTTGTACAAGATATATGAAGTTTTCAGATTTTGTTGTCAAATGCTTGATCTAACTCACAAAGGTCAGTTTTTTGTTTTAGTTTTTTTAATCAACTCCCATTCATTGGTCTTAATTTTGTACAATTATTACTTCATTTTGATTAGTTTTTTTGACCTTGATCACAGTCTTCAAAGTATTCATCCAGTGTACCTATGCTAAAACCTCTCCCAAATGCTTTACACTTTTCATCTCCAAAATTTGCACCTTTGAATGATAGCAAATCTATTAACACTACAAATGATCACATAAATTTCAGTTTACCACCATCATGCTGAAAGATGACAGGTATTTGAGTTATGTTCTTTTTACCATACCATTCTTATGTTTTTTAATTAGTATACCAATCTGCAGATTGTACCGGGAGTTTCTGCTGGGAACCATGAACTAGTAGACTAGTAGTAACCCATCTTAGCTATGAAGACAATGTGCCCAGCCACACATGAGGTTAGTACTGTCAACACCAATCAGGTTCATTTCTTTCTTAATATCCACACATGAAGTTATAAGATATCCTCTATAAAAAATAGAAAGTTAACTTACCAGTACCTTATTAGTGAGATTTTATTACGGAAAGTGATCCTAAGTTGATTTACATGTCACAAAATCTAAGGCATGTTTTGATCAGTTTGATTTGATTTCCTTCTAAGTTGATTTTTATTACAAATTAGATATAATAATTTAAACTGAATTGATCCATTCATGTCTAAAAGGATTAAATTTCTCCCTCTCACCATTTTTGACTTTTAGTTTTCATCTATATCAGCAACAATATTCAAGAAAATAAGGACAAACAAACCTATATTGGCCTATATGAATTTAAGCTTTTTATAATTATCAGGTTGACAGACATATAAATAGCCTTCAAAGCTTAGGATGTTTTGGACTAACATTATGTCCTTTTCAGTCAAATACACTATCTTGCATGTTGTTTGCAGCCTGCTTTGAAGAGATTGAAAGCAGATTAGGATCTCTTGTTCAAGTAGATACTATCATCCAGTTAAAACGCCCGGCGTGGAAAGAGTGGCTTGAAGGTCATTTTCACAATAATGATAAAAATTTGAAACCAGAATATTACATGTATGGTATAATAAGTATCTTATTGATTGCATAGTGTCTCGGGTAATAGGCCTTTTTTCTAATTACTAACGTTAAAGTTGATTTAGGTTCATTTTTTATATTTACCAATAATTGTGACATGCACTGATATGTTTTCTCATTATCATGAAGTTCTTTCTAAAAGTAGTTACCGCATTCAAAGAACCAAGTTGAAGCACTCCATAACTTGACTAGTCGGTTCAGATTATAATTTGTCCACTCTGCCATAGACCTCGCAGGAGTGAGAAATTGAGCAGGTCCAGCAACACGTCATTGAAGTTTCTATCTTTCTTTCTTGCTTGGTGGAAAAGGTTATTCTAACCCTTGTTTCTTTTTTTATGATTTCATTGTAGGATCTCATGCTTACAAGGTTTGTTAATTGAAATCAGTTAGATGGCGATGCTAGTTGATTTCAGATCCAGCTTTTGAAGCACATAATCATAAGTGACATTACATTTTATTCAATTCATCATGCCATCTGAAACGTGTTTGAGTTTATGCCGGGAAGGTGTTACTTCTTTCTTTATAAGGAATACATGAGAGAAGAATGCTGACTTATCATTATTTTTGCATGCAGACTAGTCACAACATCAAGAAACTGTGAGGAAAAAAGTGGGAACTAACGAAGCACATTGTACCTAGTTATTCAGCTGCAAAAAACTTTCCTTATATCCTCGAAGGAATGTGTTCTAGAAATAACAGGACAAGAACAGAGTTTGAAGGTCTGTGTTCTAGAAAAGCTGCTCTAAGGCGTTCCAAGATGGGAAACTAGGTAAACATTGGTGCAATCTTCTTGTTTTGCCTTGTTTTCTTTGCTTCTTACTTGTACCTTCATTATCATTCTATATTTTAGTTTTGTGGTTTAGAAAGGGTTTATCACTCTTAATTTAAGTTTTTTGTCTCGTCTCTGCATCTTTTAAACACAAGGATTACTAGTTCTTTACCCCTCTTTTTGAACAATAGGTCATGTTACCAAAGTATCGCACTTTGTTCATTTTACTTGACTGTTAGCATTTCTGGTTCAATGCAAGTGCTTTGTTTCCATATGTTCATTTCTTATGTGTTTGTACTAAACTCTTCATTTAGGACCATTGGAAGTTATGAAACTTGTGTGCCAAGAACTGACAGCCTTGACTAATCATCCCGAGGCGGTTATGAAAAGATGCTGGCTAAGGTAATTCCGGAATGAATCTCTTTATATGTTAGTGTATGTTGGACTTAGTATATGATTCATGTATTTTGGGCTAATAATCAAGCCCACACATGATTACATTGTTCTTTTATATCTTCTTTTTGGCCCAGAAAGTTTTTAGACGCACATTGAACTCGGGTTTAAAACATGACCCGACAACCAGACCCGTTTTTGGACCCAATACAACCCACATGGTTCAAACCGGGTACCCCCTTCTAGTCGCCAACCCGGGTCTCTTCAACCCGACTTGGTTTAAAGACGTTTTTAAAAACCATCTTCCCCTCTTGAAACCAAACCGGGTTGGACCCGACCCGGGTTGAACACGGTTTGTGCACATCTAAACGTACAATTGGCTAGTTGATACCCAAATGTTGTTAGGAGTTTATTATGCTATAGATATGTAATAATAATAAATAAAATCTGCAACAGTAAGATTAGATTATAAAATATATGATAATTAATGTTTTAGGATTCGTAGAATCTTCAAATACCCGCGTTTCGTTCCCTCTCCAACATTCCCCCAAAGCTCTCTCTCCTGTTCTTCTTCTTCACACACTACAGTCTATAGTCTACACACACATATGATGATGATGATGATGATATGATCAACACACTCACACAGAAGAAGTTAAGAAGAGAAGAAGATGCTGAAGGAGTCGTCGATTATTGCTTGAAGAGGCCGGAGAAGTTGTTGAGTTCTCGCTCAAGTTACAGACTCGTTTAGGGCAAATTCGATTGATTGATTGATTCAACACACAGAAGAAGAGAAGAAGAGCAGAAGAGAAAATTTCATGAACATCAACAAACATGATTTCATGAAGCAATTTTCAGGTACTTCATCTCAACCCCCTTCGTTTTTTGGCGACTACTCACCCTTTCCCTTTCGCTTTTAGAGCAAATTCGATTGATTTATTGATTGAACACACAAAGTCCACGGTTAGTCCCATCGATTTAATTCAAATTCCATTGAATCTGGCCGCTGTTGATTTAGGTCAAATACGACTGATTGTTCATACGCTCTTCATATCAGCGATGAAAATAGAACCTGCAAATAGGGGTTTTCGGTTTGTTTTTTCTCTTTTGCAGCCTGTGCCTTTTTTCTTTGGTTTTTTTCTCTGTATTATTCACCAATTTGGTTTAAAATACATCAATCAACTGTTTTTTAATTCATCGTTTACTTCTTTTGCTCTTTGATCTTGCCTAGAGACTTGGAAACAAAGACGGGGACACTCGTGAAAGAAGATATTGGTCGTCTTACTAGAGATAATACCATGGTAAGTCCATTTTTTTCCTAATCTGTAAATATTCCAGACTAATAGAGTGGAAACACATCCTTGGCAGAAGGTGTGCGGAAAGAATACTCTGCATTTCATCCCTCCCCAACATTCCCCAAAATCAATCTTTTGTTTATTGTTGAGCAAATCAGAGAAGTTCACGATCCATATGTGCACCAGGTAGTTACATCCTTGTGTTTTTTCCTTTACATGTTCTGTTCTTTCTGCCCCTTTATTATCCCCTGTCCCATGCTAAAATGAAAAATAAAACATGTGATTTAGTTTTTTATTTTTATTAATAATTGGCTTTATTACATCATGTGCTGCTTATTTTGTGTCTTGAGGGATGTATACTTGCCCTGAACCTCAAATGAAAAGACATCCCTTGACATAGTCATTTTGAAGTTTAATTACCCTCCAAACTGGAATGAAGCTCTAGATCTTATTACATATGGCTCCTTTCATTTTGGCTTTTACATATACTTTTGACTTTAGCCAGATGATGCATTTTCTGGGTATTATAAATACGTTCTTAACACTCATGTGGGAGATTTGCCATATTTATGTAATTTTTATTGCATCAAATTAGGGAGTTTAAGTAGATTTTCTTATGTTGCAAGATTGCTCCTTTTTCGTACACATTTCAAATAAATTTCTTCTCATGCTGTAAACCAAAGGTTTGACCTTGGCACCTTTGATATATTTAAGTTAGTCAATTCTCTCTCAATGGTCTTCATTATTTACAATTATTGCTTATTTTTATGCAGATTCCTCCAAAGCATTGATGTATATCAAAAAATCAGGGTTTGCTGATTTGTTGCAGAAATCAAGAGGAGGTTTGCATTATAATTATTTTATTTTAATCGCATTTTTATGGGTTGCTGATTTGTTGCATTACCAATTTTTACTCCACTTATGCTATTACGAACCATTTATAGAGTAGGAGAGGTCGACAAACCATGCTATTACGAACCATCTATAGAGTAGGAGAGGTCATGCTCATTTAAAGGTAAAAATAGTGTTGGGGTTCCCCTGTGTTTATTGTTGAGCAAATAAGAGAAGTTCACGTTCCATATCTGCACTAGGTAGTTAGATCCTTGTGTTTTTTCCTTTACATGTTCTGTCCCATGATCGGTATATCAGTATGTTTTTTTTACCAATTTTAATGGCTTTATTACAACATGAGCTGCTTAATTTGTGTTTCTAGGGACATATATACTTGCCCAGAACCTCAAATGAAAAGACATCCCTTGACATAGTCATTTGGAGGTGCGATTGGCCTTACAAACTGGGATGAAGCTCTATATATCATTACATGTGGCTGCTTTTACTTTGGCTTTTACATAGACATTTGTTTTGATAATGCTTTTTAATAGTACTATAAGTATGTGAACCGGAGTTTTTACCTTTGCACCTATGATCTGTTATCTTTTATTCTATATTTATATTAATTGCCTTCCACTCATTGGTATTCTTAATTTACAATTTTTGCTTAAATCATTTTTATGCAGATCCTTCCAAGAACTATATAGAGGTTGACCTTGATCGCAGTATTGAAAGCATTAATGTATATCTGCAAGAAATCCAGATGAGGTTTGCAACTTGGCATTATAATTGTTTAATTATAATTGTGTTTTTTTGGGTTGTTTGATAGGCAATGGAACCAATTGATAAGAACAGAACTAGTCGGCTTTAGATTACTAGTCAAACAAAGGAAATACAGATAGGGAAGTCCTCTTCGAGATGGATTGATCTCCAAACATAAATCAGGAATTTAAATTCTAATTTTTCTCAACCTAAACTAGAACAAAAGAACAGAATTATATAGACTAATTAAGCTAATAACTACCTACTAAGCCTGAAAATCAAGATCATCCCCAGGCCCCACCTCCAAGACCCGTACCCTTTTTCCCGCCATTCCAGATGGATTGGGTATGAACTGACCAAGTTTGACCCACTGGAATCGTATCATTGCTGCCCGCCCGAAGAATCGACTTGTCTTCAAGTCGAGATGAAGCTGGGCGGTGAAAATTTGACTGGTCATCGCCTAGAAGAGTGATCTGACCGTCCTCATTTCCAGTAGCTTCAAAAAGCTTAAAAGTCCCTGTTTTACAACGGTGTCCAGGACCGTATTTTTCTCCACATCGGTACCCATCTTCGTTTTAAATTTTAATGCCAAAGTCATTACATTGTACACAGTTCTGGGCTTGTTGATCCGTACATCAGCCTTTAATTCTTCTTTCAACCCATGTAGAAACACCCCGAGAAGGCAGTGATCAGGCCAATTGGAAACACGAGCGGATCTCTTGGCAAACTCTTGTCAGTACTCCTTAACGGTCCCTGTTTGTTTGATGTTGCATAGGTATTCATCCGGATTCTGGAACTCAGCAGGGCTGAAGTGCTTGTGCAAGGCATGGACTAATTCCTCCCAAAAAGTGACGGGTTGATCTGTTGACAGCCACAAATACAGGTCTAGAGCATCTCCTTCGAGATGCATTGATGCTACATCAACCTTCTCATCATTTAAATACGGGAAATATTTCTCGGCCTTCAAGATCCAAGAGCGAGGGTCGCCACCACTGAAAGCCGAGAACACGATTTTGGTGTGGGGTTGAGACTGATTATTGTAGCGCCAGGAAGATTCCCCCTCACTGAATTTTCCCTTCGAATTATCTCGCGATTTGAGGGCTGCAACATTGGTCTTCAAACACTCCAAGGATTCCAGCTTAGCAGCGATTGCTGCCAATTGGGTGGTAATCAGATCAGGTGTGTTACCGCTGCTGTCTCCAGGATTGTTTCGAGTCTACACCATTTTGATTTCTCTGCAATGGAACCAGAAGAACCGAACTAGTCGGCTATAGATTACTAATCAAACAAAGGAAATACAAATAAGGAAGTCCTCTTCGAGATGGACTGATCTCCAAACATAAAACAGGAATTTAAATACTAATTTCTCTCTACCTAAACTAGAACAAAAGAACAGAATTATATAGACTAATTAAGCTAATAACTAGTTAACTACCCACTAAGCCTGAAATCAGGATCATCCCCCAACCTCCAGGACCTGTACCCTTTTTCCCCGCCATTCCGGATGGACTGGGTATGAACTGACCCAGCTTGACCCAGTGGAATCGTATCAGATTCTCACTTAAACCCACTATATCTGCTAGTTGCTTTGATTGCTTGCACCAAAAAACACTGTTAAAGCAACATATTAGATTCTTTATCTGTTGATTATCTTGTTAGCTTGCACCAAAGAATACTGTTAAAGCAATAGATTTTATATCCGGTGGTGGTCTTGATAACTTGCTACTGGAAAGATGAAAGGATTGGAGGTTTTTAGATTGGAAGGTGATAATGATTTATTTATAATATATTAAGGAATAAACCTAGAAGATGGTGGCTGGGATGATGTTCTGACAAACAGGTCATTAATGTAAGTCGAGGCCTGAAACGGTCATTTGTGTTGTAAAACAGTCAAATAGGTTAAATCTCTAAACCTTAGCTAAAAAGTAAACGGGCAGAACCTTTTAGAAGTCACCCAAAACACACCTTAGTTTATAGAACCTCCTAATTGGATCGTTAGTTCAGTACTTTTTGTTAATCATATTTAATGAATGTAGGATATTTTAAGTCTAAGGCGGTTAATTTTATGTTGTTTTGTTGCAATTATGTTTGCACTTCTAGGATACATTAGCGTATGTCCTCTACTAAAGCAACGGGGCTCCTGCATTTTAGGCATCTTCCAACTAGCATCACAAATATTTTAATATGCATAATAATATGTATATTATTTATCTGAATACCGTTCTTGACTCTCTTTTTTTTTTAATAATGCAATTGTGCACTTTGGGAGATAACCAAGAAGATCTCGTTATTATGAACCAGTCATGATTGTGGTTTCTTCAAATCACCTTTCTTCTGCTCATGCAGGTGCTCTCAGTCAATCCATAGGTTTATACTGTTTTCTAATGTATTCTTTTTTTTTTCTCATTAATCTTGTCTAGTGGCAAAGGAACAAATACAGGGACACTTGCTCTCAGTCAATATTCCTCTGGTTCTTTATCACTCACACACACAAGAAGAGAAGTTTTTGAATGAGTTGCCGATTACTGTTTCACACTCCTGTCTGCACCAGTTAGTTAGATTTTTGTGGTTTCTCCTTTTTACATGTTCTGTTCTCTTTGTCCTTTATTTTCCCCCCTTGCCATGCTGATATGAAATAATACGCATAGTTTTGTTTTTACTTGGCTATATTACACTAGGAGCTACTTAATTTTTGTTTCTAGGGAGATTTATGATACGAACCCACTGTGGGTCAGGTCAGATCTGACCCAGTTGTTGCTAAATGGAGGGAAACCATATGAAGGGAAACTTAATGGAGGGAAATATTCAATTTTAGAAAGTGGGGTGGGTGTTCCATGAATTAGGTGTTGAAATTAGGGGAGAAGTTAAGGTAGGATTAGTTTAAGTATTATCGTTTAAGGTTATTTGTTTTTGTCTATGCTTTTGGTTAATTAAAGTTAGGGTACTTGCACCTTGTAATTGGAGACTAGCCCCTCTCGAATCGGGCTTACTATCCTGTAATTTCTTGTTTCATCTAATCGAAGTTTCGAGTTCTTATCAATTTATAAGCTAGCTGCTTACGTAAGAACGATCTTGTAAGGTTTTACTCACTTTATGCTGATGCACACAAATAGTGCTTCTTGTCTCTATTTTATGAAAACTCTGATCTAACGTGGGTACATAACTTCTGGTTATATTTACTTATCTTTCTTATGTTTATTGCTGAACAAATTGGAGAAGTTTCATGATCCTCTCCGTACCAGGTAGTTAGATCCTTGTGTCAACTGGAGCTTTTACCTTTGATGCTATGAACTAAAGCTTTTACCATGGCACTTTTGATCTATTTGTTTATTATATATTTTAATTCAATCAACTTCCACTTATTGTGCTTCTTTATTACGTTTTTTGCTTTTTTATGCAGATTCCTCTGAGAACTAGATATGAGGTTGACCTTGGTCGCATTATTGAAAGCATTGATCACCTGCAATGAGGAGGAGGTTTGCATTATAATTGTTTTATTTTGATTGTGTTTTTACCCCTGTTGTCAATAGCAGCTATAGCGACCGCTATAGCGCGCTATGTAGCGTGGCGCCAATCGGTCGCTATTTGTAAATAGCGACTACATAGCGGTATTTTTTATTTTTTTTTATTTTTTTTATTATTTATTTATTTTTTATTTGGTAAATATGAGATTTAGATGATAGTAATCAAGTATTTTAGCTATTTTAGGGGTCTTTGCTTAGATTTCCTACTAATTTATTACTAAACATGCTTATCTATTGAATGTAAAACAATCTTACATATTATTCTACTTAATCGCTAAACACGAAATAGCGGTCGCTATTTACCGCTATTCGCTACGTAGCATATAGGTGGCTTGTTGCTATTTACCGCTATTCGCTATTGACAACTATGGTTTTTACGGTTGATGATTTGTTGCATTACCAATTTGAACTTCACTTAGGCTAGCATGAACCATTTATAGAGTAGGAGCATATGACAAACCTGTGCACATGATAAAGAGGGTTTTGCATGAGCTTCTAAAGCTTCATTGGATTGCAATAAAACGTAAGTTTTTGAATGAGTTGCCAATTATTATTTCACGCTCCTATATGCACTGGTTAGCTAGATTTTTGTGGTTTTTCCTTTACATGTTCTGTTCTCTTTGTCCTTTATTTTCCCCTAATGTCATGCTGATATGAAAAAAAAAACAAATAGTTTAGTTTTTACTTGGCTATATTACATCAGGAGCTACTTAATTTGTGTTTCTAGATTTACAAGCTAGCTGCTTAATTAAGAGCGATCTTGTAAGGTTTTACTCAGTTTATGCTCATGCACATGGTTAGTGTTTTTTGTCTCCTTTTCTGACTTTGTTATCTAACGTGGGAACATAACTTTTGGTCATGTTTTCTTAGCTTTCTTTGGTTTATTGTTGAGCAAATTGGAGAAGTTTCATGATCCTCTTCACACCAGCTAGTTCCTCCTTGTGTTTTTTTCCTTTACATGTTTTGTTCTCTTTGTCTTTTATTTTCCCTGTATGCCATTCTCATATGAAAAAACCACATGATCGCCCCTTTTGGAGGTTTATTTGGCCTTACAAATTGGAATGAAACTCTAGATATCATTACATTACATATGACTGCTTTTGCTTTGGCTTTTACGTAGACTTTTGACTTCAGCTTAATGATGCATTTTCAAGGTATTATAAATATGTTCTCTACGCACTTATGAGGGTGATCGACCATAGTGATGTAATTTTGTTGCATCAAATTAGGGTAGTTTAACTATAGTTTCTTATGTTGCAAGATTGTTCCCTTTTCGCAGACATTTCAAATGCTTTTGATGTTGTGAACTAGAGAATTTACCTTCGCACCTTAGATCTATTTTATTACATATTTTAAATCAATCAACTTCCACTTATTGTTCTTTTTTATTTACAATTTTTGCTTATTTTTATACAAATAACTATATATGAGGTTGGCCTTGATCCATTATTTAAAGCATTGATGTATACCTGCAATCAAAAGGAGGTTTGCTTTATAATTGTTTTATTTTAATTGTGTTTTTACAGTTGATGATTTGTTGCATTACCAATTTGTACTTCACTTAGGATAGTATGAACCACTTATAGAGTAGGAGCAGAGGTACATACCTGTGCACATGATGAAGAGGGTTTTGCATGAGCTTCTAAAGCTTCAAGGGTGCAATAAAACATAGGTTTTCTATGGTTCTTTTATACTTTGAACCCCAACCTATAACACTCACCTACATTGATCTTAATCTTAAGTTACTTTGTTTTTTAGGAAATCTGATTAAAGGAATGTGTCCCCACTCCTAAATACTTGTACCCTTTCAATACATCTTTTGTTATTTTGAAAATTATTTGATGTTTATTGCTTATAGACTGCTGACACCAGGAACCGGTGATTTAAACAAATTGGGGCGATTTCGTGGCCAACCCAATGCCTGCTAAACATTCCGCTGGTGCCCATTTAAAGGTAAAAGTAATGGTTGGTTTAACCTGAATTGTGGCGCCTTTCTTATTTATCTGGGCTTCAAGCCTAATAGAGATGCTCAAAATTACACAAATAACCTTTAGGGGTTGCACTTGAAAAACTTATTGTCTATAAAATGCGAATTTATCATACCATTTTTATAAATATCTAATTTATACGATAAAATGGT
This sequence comes from Flaveria ramosissima, assembly GCA_025215565.1. Classification (NCBI taxonomy): domain Eukaryota; kingdom Viridiplantae; phylum Streptophyta; class Magnoliopsida; order Asterales; family Asteraceae; genus Flaveria; species Flaveria ramosissima. The sequence goes on from CM046038.1 coordinate 58,821,472, forward strand.
TTTTTTTATGATTGTTAGGAAGGAGTATGTTCTAAAAGTACAATATTTAGTAACTTTTGATTACTTTGTCATGTCTTCTTTTTAAGTTATTTTTTTTTCATTTGATATGAAAGGGTAATCTGAATTGACACAATGGCCTCTACACATCCTCTTTATGCCCAATTGAAGGTGAGTTTTTTCCTTGTATATATGTATAATAAGATACAATGTTGTAAAAATTGCTAGGCGCTAGTCGGGCGACGAGATAGGGACTAGGGATTAATCGGATTGGAATTTTCATATATAATTTATAGTTTTATATATAAATACACACATTTTAGTATGTAATTTTAATAAAAAAGTTCAGTTTTATATATAAATATACATATTTGGCCGGATTTTTTAAGTTTTAACCGGATTTTTCAAGTTTTGGCCGGAATTTTTGAAAGTCGTCGGAATCCTGCCGGAACTCGCCGGAACCTACCGGAGATTCCGATTTTTGGCCGATTAAGACCGCCTAGGTCCGCCTAGGTTCGATTTTGACCGATTACCGATTAATACCTCCGATTAAGTGAAATCGCCAAGGTGGACTCCCGATTTGGGATTAATCGGCGCCTAGAGCCGATTTTTGCAACACTGATAAGATAATAAGATTTATATTATTTATCTGTTCCTCAGTCTCTTTTTCTTAGAATGCAAATGTGCACTTTCGGGATTTAACTAAGAAGATTCCATTACGTTATTAACTTATTATGAACAATCATGACTGTGGTTTCTTCACATCACCTTTCTTGAGCAGTTGCTCTCGGTCAATCCGTATGTACTGGTTTTTAATGTATTCTTTTTTCTCATTAATCTTGTCCGGTGACAAAGAAACAAAGACATGGATGCTTGCTCTTAGTCAACGTTCCTTTGGTTATTTATCACTCACACACACACATAAGAAGAGAAGGTTTTTAGTGAGTTGCCAATTATTGTTTCACGGTGCTATCTGCACCGGTTAGTTAGATTTTTGTGGTTTTTCCTTTACATGTTTAGCTCTCTTTGTCTTTTATTTTCCCCTTATGACATTCTAATATGAAAAAAAACTCATAATTTAGTTTTTACTTGGCTATATTACATCAGGAGCTACTTAATATGTGTTTCTAGGGAGATTTACAAGCTAGCCGCTTACGTAAGAACGATATTGTAAGGTTTTACTCACTTTGTGCTCATGCACACGGTTAGTGCTTGTCACTGTTTTATGAAAACTGTGATCGAAGGGGAGTACATAACTTCTGGTTATGTTTATTTATCTTTCTTTTGTTTATTGCTGAGTAAATTGGAGAAGTTTCATGATCCTCTCCGCACCAGGTAGTTAGATTTTTGTGTGAAGTGTGAACTAGAACTTTTACCTTTGATGCTGTGAGTCTATGAACTAGAGCTTTTACCTTGGCACCTTAGATCTATTTGTTTTTATTACATATTCTAAATCAATGAACTTCCACTCATTGTTCTTCTTTATTTACAATTTTTGCTTATTTTTATACAGATTCCTTTGAGAACTATTTATGAGGTTGGCCTTGATCGCATTATTCAAAGCATTGATGTATACCTGCAATGAGGAGGAGGTTTGCATTATACTTTTTATATGTTAATTGTGTTTTTACGGTTGATGATTTGTTGCTTTACCAATTTGTACTTCACTGAGGCTAGTATGAACCGTTTATAGGGTAGGAGCAGATGACAAACCTGTGCACATGATGAAAAGGGTTTTGCATGAGCTTCTAAAGCTTCTTGGGATTGCAATAAAACGTAAGTTTTCTATGGTTCTTTAATACATTGAACCCCAACCTATAATACCCACCTACATTGGTCTTAATCTTAAGATACTTTGTTTTTTAGAAAATCTAATTAATGGAATGTGTCCCAACTTCTAAATATTAAACTATATTATTATTAGGATTTAGTGATGATTATTATTAAGGTTGAGCCTACGAGCCCGTTTAGGTTTTTAGGGTTTCACTGTAAACTTTATATAATGTAACCAAACCTATCAATTATATAAGGCAAACCCTAAAACCTAACTGGGCCTATCAGCTCATACTAATAACACTGATAATATTGTCTAATACTGAATGCTTATACCCTTTCAGTACTTAACCCTATGCCTGCTAAACACCGATGATGCCCATTTAAAGGTGAAAGTAATGTTTGGTTTCACTTGAATTGTGGCGTCTTTCCCGTTGAAGGGAAGGCCTTATCCGGGCTTCAATCCTGATAGAGATGCTCAAAATTTAGATCAATTGATCCTATTCAAGATTCTATTCCGTTATTATGAACCAATCATGATTGTGGTTTCTTCAGATCACTTTTCTTTTGCTCATGCTGTGCTCTTAGTCAATGCATCTGTTTGTACTGTTTTTTAAGGTATTCTTTTTTCTCATTAATCTTGTCCACCGACAAAGAAACAAAGACAAGGACGCTTGCTCTCAATCAACATTCCTTTGGTTCTTTATCACACACACACACGCGAAGAGAAGTTTTTGAGTGAGTTGCCAATTATTGTTTCATGCTCTTATCTGCACCAGTTAGTTAGATTTTTGTGGTTTTTCATTTAAATGTTATGTTCTCTTTGTCCTTTATTTCTCCTTAGGTCATGCTGACATGAAAAAAAACACATAATTTAGTTTTTACTATAAGGTAATGGTATATCACTGAAACATTCGATGCTCTCTCTTTCATCATTACGAGAAATATATACACAATACATTAAATAGAAAATATGCTCGTGAATACACCCCTTCAGTCTGAGCAGGAGGTGTGCAAATGCACAGACTGGATTGGAAACGGGAGAAGAGCTGCCGAGGAAGCTTTCTTGTTGAAGATGTCAGCGGACTGAAAATCAGCAAGGATATGCAAGACACGAACAAGACCAATTCTGAATTTTATGCGCACAAAATGGATGTCAAGCTCCACATGTTTGGTTCTTTGGTGCTGAATTGGTTTTTAAACAAATATACGGCAGGAATATTGTCACAAGTATACATAGTAGCTTGCTGGGTTGGAACTGAGAGCTTTAGAAGTAGGTTTCGTACCCATGTTGTTTCGGCAACAACAATTTTAACGCCTAGCCTCAACAGAAGATCTGGATATGGTAGGCTGTCTTTTAGAGGACCATGAGACTAGATCATCCATGAGGAATACACAGTAGCCAGAAGTGGATCGTCATGAGTCTGGGTAGCCCCCCAATCGGAGCAGAATATGCGATGAGCTTATGTGATCGGGAGGGGACATGTGAAGACCGAAACCCGTGGTCCCTTTTAGATAATGAAGTACACGTTTCAAGAACCATCCTAGGTGTCATGGGGTGCATACATGAATAAGCATATTTGTTGGACAACATATGTTAGGTTCGGCGAGTAAAAGTAATATACTTCAGAGCTCTGGCCAACTTGCGATATAATGTACCATCGGACAACAAATTTCCACTTGTAGCACTTAATTTCGAAGATGTGTCAACCGGTGTGGTGCATGGTTTACAATCCGTCATGTTCGCTCGTGCTAAAATGTCCTCGGCATATTTGCTTTAAGAGAGGAATAACCCATCTTTATGTTTCGAGACATTAATTATGAGGAAGTGATGTAAATGCCACAAATCTGTCATTCTAAATTCCGTGGATAGAGGTAATAATGTGTTGCAGGAGCCTTGGTTTAAAAAAGCGCTGTGAGGCGCTGGACAAAACGCTGCGCTTCGATTGAGGCACATACATCGGATGATGTTTGCACCAGGCGGACGAGGAATAATGGGGAATTGATTTTACCTATGTCGCCAGTGAGATGATCAGATGCACCCGAGTCCATATACCACCGGTTATACGCATTATCCATTGTAATTGCGCGGAGAGCTTCACCTAGTTGAGTTGGTTCCAACGGGTCAACTAAAGCCAGATTGGCCTCATTATCCATGACAGCGGATTGGGCAGGCTGTTTAGAACCTGTCTGGGTTGATCGGGGTGCACGGCAGGGATCGGCCCAACCGGCATGGGTTGGGAAGGGACAAGGTGGAGGTGTCCGGTAGGCCATGTACGGAGGTGGCCCACTGGCTTGTAGGAGTAGGGGCTGTGCGGGGTTCGATTGGTATGAGGAGAGTAATGAGCACGACCACGAGAATGAGTTTGGGCAGGGGCTCGGCGGTTGCTGGTGGCGGGCTTGTGCGTACCATGACGCCGATTGCCTTGAGTTTGGTGAGAGGGCTTATTTGGTGAGACTGCTAGCAAGGCTGCCGAGGGCGAGAGAGAGTCACTAGTGGCTTGTCTCGGACTCTCGAGTTGCAACATGTTACAAGTAGATTCCAGGCGGGAAGATTCTGATTGATGTGGGCTCTGATAGTGTCAAACTCAGCCGGTAAACCACAGACAAGTTTAGCACTAATCTCTTCTCATTGACAGGAAAATCAACATCATTCAACTGACTTTCAAGATCACGAAGTTTTTGACTGTAAGACTCGAGTGAAGACATGGACTTGAGGGTGAGGTTATTAAATTCATGCTTAAAAGCAGCCGCTCGCGAGCCCTTGTTATTTAGGAAAGTGGTTTTGAGTTGGTTTCAAGCGGCAAGAGCAGTGGAACCGGACTGGAGCACACGTACGGATATTCGTCAGATAATGTCCCATAGATCCATTGTAAGACGACTGCGTCAAGTTCAGACCAAGACTTTTAAGTCGGATTTGTTTTTGCTGGTTGGGGGGGGGGGTCCGTCAATATGAGCCATGACTTTGTAGCCTTGTGCGTGCAACTGGAACGATTTGAACCAGGCCGAATACGTGAACTTGGTTCCATCTAGAATCCTGACTTTGCGCTGAAAGTTTGTGACTATATAAACAGGATGAAGAGCCTTGGCCGGTGTAGGCGCTGCAGGTTGGTCATTGGTTGGGGTGCGTTGGATTCAGCCATTAGAGACTGGGTTGCAGAAGGTAGAAAGCAGAAAGAAGGGCTGCAAAATTGAAAGGTTTGGCTAGGTTTGTGCCCTCTCATTCATCATTCTGAGAAATATATACACAATATCTACACACTTATGAAGGTAATTGGCCATAGTGATGTAATTTTGTTGCATCAAATTAGGGTAGTTGAATATAGTTTCTTATTTTGCAAGATTGTCCATTTTTCGTAGACCTTTCAAATGCTTCTCATGCTGGAACTAGAGCTTTTACCTTCGCACCTTTGATCTATTTGTTTTACTACATATTACATATTTTAAATCAATCAACTTTCACTCATTGTTTTTCTTTATTTACAATTCTTGCTTATTTTTATGCAGATTCTCCGAGAACTATATATGAGGTTGGCCTTGATCGCATTATTTAAAGCATTGATGTATACCTGCAATTAGGAGGAGGTTTGCATTATAATTGTTTTGTTTTAATTGTGTTTTTACGGTTGATGATTTGTTGAATTACCAATTTGTACTTCACTCAAGCTAGTATGAACCATTTATAGAGTAGGAGCAGATGACAAACCTGTGCACATGATGAAGAGGGTTTTGCATGAGATTCTAAAGCTTCATGGGATTGCAATAAAACGTAAGTTTTCTATGGTTCTTTTATACATTGAATCCCTTTGTATAATACTCACCTACATTGATCTTAATCTTAAGGTACTTTGTGTTTTAGAAAACCTGATTAAAGGAATGTGTCCCAACTCCTAAATACTTATACCCTTTCAATACTTTTCTTGTTTTGAAAATGATTTGATGTTCACTGCTAATATACTGTTGACACCAGGACCTTGTAATTTAAACAAATTGAGGTGATTCTCTGGCCTATCTGGGCTTCTAGCTCGATAGAGATGCTCAAATTTGAATCAATTGATCCTATTCAAGAATATTTCAAATTACACAAATAACTTATGGGGTTTCACTTAAAAAACTTATAGTCTAGATAAAGCGAATTTTTCTATAAACTTTTGTTTTGAAAGATCATTTCATTTATGTAAATATCTACTTTTTATCATATTAAAGTTGACCTTGATTGCATTCTTTAAAGCATTCATGATAAATGCAACAACTTGGGTGGAAGAAATCTGGAGAGGTTTGCATTATGATTGTTATATTTACATCGCTTTTTATAGACTTGCTGATTTGTGTATTACTAATATATAATTGACTTTTGCTATTATGAACAAATTGTAGAGCAGATGCAAGCCTTTGCTCATAGTGATGATTGTGCTACATGAACATGTAAAGCTTCGTTGGACACATTCGTGAGACCTGCAACCTCATCCTATAATACTAGCCTACATCGATCTGGTATTTTGCTTTTAGATAACTTGATGAAAGTAATGAGACTTAAAACATTAATAATTATGTTTCTTTTTATAACTTGTTGAAGGTGGCCAAGAAGTTGACATGGAAGGATGACTAATTTTACTTTGGCTTTTTTAAAAAATCTCTTCTTTCGTCTGGTTGGTGCATTTTCAAGGTGTTATAAATTTGTTTTCAATATACTCATGCCGGGAATTTTCCATATGTTTTTTTGTAATTATGTTACATCAATTTATGGCAGTTTGAGTAGAATGCCTAATGTTTCAAGATTGTCCCATTTTTGCAGACGCTTCAAAGTAAATGCATGTTCATGCTGCAAATTAGTCTATAGTTCTATATTTTACTGCACTAAATATCACTTTCCTGTTTCTCTATATAGTTGGTTGGTATGAGGCCTTTAAAGAAGTCATTGGAGAAACTTGACGTGTCATTCTTAAAGAGCTCTCAGCAATTTGTGTTTCTTAAGGTGGTTCTCTATGAGCAGAGCAGTGGTGATCATTCTTGACAGGTTATGTAGTCTTTCTCTTCTATCTATTTTATTAGTATTAATGAGTTGTGTTTTGCATTTAGTGTGTTTGATTTGTCAGGTAGGATCAACTTAGGTTAAATGCATGCATGTTAGAATTTTGTTTCTTGATCTATGTCTTTTGTTGGTAATGATTTTGATGGTTATGCGTGATTGAAGTTAATTGTAATGATGTCCCTTGAATTAGAGTTGAAACTTTATAGGAAATGATAAGAAGTTGATATGTTAATACCTATACATGGATTGGATCTTTGAGGAGGAAATTGAAAAATATTTTTGATGTGTTGGTAGGCTAAACCCAGAGAAAGAACCCTAATGTCCTTCGTGTAAATTAAATAATATATGGATGTGTTTAGCTTCCCATCTTAATATACATGGTTAAGAAACCGAGTCTCGACAAGATAGGTTGCAAGTCAGCATTCCCTTTCACACACATCAAGCTTCTTCTTGTTTTGCAATCAAAATAAAGATAAAAATAGTGAAAAAATAATCCTTATGTTGGTATTAAGCACGAATGGCTATATATAAAAAACAGAAAAATCACTGCGGTTATTGAGGATCAGAAAATCAAAAATAGGGCGTCTAAGACCCGAAAATCATCAATATGATCCTCATAACCTTAAGGTACCTTAAAATACTCACTGTGTCATTATGCTGGTATTAAGCATGAATGTGTGTATATATATATATAAAGAAAAAAATCACTGCGGTTATTGAGGATCAGAAAATTAAAAATAGGGCGTCTAAGACCCGAAAATCATCAATATGATCCTCATAACCTTAAAGTACCTTAAAATACTCGATGTCATTATGCTGGTATTAAGCATGAATGGATATATATATATATAAGAAAAAAAAATCACTGCGGTTATTAAGGATCAGAAAATCGAAAATAGGGCGTCTAAGACCCGAAAATCATCAATATGATCCTCATAACCTTAAGGTACCTTAAATACCCATTATGTCATTATTAGAGGTGCATGGCCAAGTCAAGTTATGGTTTTGTGAGTCCTTAAAAAACCTCGAGGTTGGGTAGGTTTTACTGTGTATGTTAAGTGTGGGGACAATTAAACCATCATGGTAAATATAAATTAAAATCACGAGCACAAGGCATTAGTTGAGACTGAAAGGGGTATGGGTTTAAGAAGGACAACCTACCAACAATCAAGGTTAGAGCATTAGTACTTTTCCTTAGTGAAATGAGGTGTGAGAAAGGTTGACACACTATTTATGATCCTTTAAATTTCTTTTTTTCAGAACGAAAAAGTATTAAGTTGGGGAATGTGATCGTGTGGGATTTAGTGCATGTTTTAGGCATGAGTATGGATGGATAGGAAGTAGTTTAAAGCTCATGTGCACAAAAAAGAACCAACTAAAGTTATGCATGAAAGATTGGACTTCATTTGGACAAGAAAGAAATGGTTTGATTGTCTAATGTTTGATTTGATAAACATATATTATTATGAATCTTGTCTATGTGATAATCATTGTCTTACTTAAACACAAGTTTGTGTAGGTGAGATTCTATCTTGAGGCAGGAAGTGATTGCTCTTTTATTAATTAAAGTAACTATTCCATTGTTGTCTAGTTTAATTGTTTTATTTTAATTGCTTTATTTAGGGTTGCTGATTTGTTGCATTACGAATTTGTGTTGATATTAGTTTTCTCTCAAAACGATTTAAACCTGCTAATAATAATGTAGGTTCTGTGAAGATGGTGTTGGCAAGAAAGCAGATGAACGAAGTAAACCAAAGAAGTTGAACCTAAAGATGTTGAGGTGAGTTTCTTGCGCCAAACACACACATATACATGCATATATAAATAAACCTTTCTACTATATAAGTTTTCTCTGTATCTATATATTCTAGTGTGTTGATAGTAGTGGGAAGGACAATACAACCGTGGGAAGGAGTAAGGACATCACTCATGCTTAGCGGGAACAATCCTAAACCTGCTACTGTGAGTTTCATCAATATTCTGTCACATTCTTTGTTGTTTTATGTTTGATATATATTGATCCCTGTTCTTGGTGTTGATATTAGTTTTCTCTCATCACTATTATAATGTAGGACCTGCAGAGACGGTTGTTGTCAAGAAAGCAGATGAACCTATAAAACTGGAAAAGCTTGACTTGAAGATGTTGAGGTGAGTTCGTCGCACCACACACACATGTACACACATATTTAAATAAACATTCCTTCTATATTAGTTTTCTCTCAACATTATGCAGCTTTTGTTTAAGAAATTATCTGCATCTGCAAGAACGTTGGCACCAACTGATCAACGGCCAAACACATTCGGGAGATTCGACGACGAGTAAGCCAATATGCATTCTCACATGCCCAACCCAAGGTCCTACCTCATTATCTATAAAAATATATTGGGTTCACTAAAAAAACTTATTATCTAGAAAATGTGAATTTTTTATAAACTTTTGTTTTGAAAGATTATATCATTTCAATAATAATCTACTTTTTTACAATATAAAATGATTGTTTTGGGGTGGGGGGATGTTCTATAAATGCAATTTTGATAATTTTTGTTTTTATTGTCATGTCTTCTTTTTAAGTTTTAGTTTTTTTTCATTTGATATAAAAAAGGTAATGTGAGTTGACCCAATTGCCTTTACACATTTTCCTTATGACCAATGGAACCTGTGTTCTTATCCTTGTCAACAAAATGTTGGTTTCATCAAAACTTTTCTTCTCCTGAAGCTGCATTTTTTAAGAACTTTGTGTCCAAAGAATTTATTGTCTCACTAATATACCAACTTTTTTGCATAAAGAATCATTTTGTAGGTTTTATGATCTAAAAGGACCATCCCGGGTAAGTAAAACAAATAGCTTAAAAGATAGCTTATTTATAATATCTAATAGGTCAAACGGGTAAGCTATATGGTCAAACGGATGTGAAGTGAACCAAGGTGTTTTTCATAAACCCTCATACTCCTTTTATTCAAAATTTTGGATTGCTATTTAAATAATATATATTTTCATCATATATGTGTAAAATGTTCCTTGGTTTGGGGGAATATTAATTAGAGTCAAGTAGTCCATGAGTCGTTAAACATTGACTATAGTGTGTTTTATTCAATGTTTTTAAAACCGGACCGGACAGTGAAGCGGACGCCTTATTGGTCCGCTGGTTGGACCGGTTCAACCAGTCGGACCGTATATAAAAACCGGATAAATTATAATTATTTTTTATAAATATATGTAAAAATTATAAAAAAATATATATATAAAAAACCGGTTCAACCGGTCCACCCCCGGTTCAACCGGTCTGACCACTGGTTCAACGTTAAAACGGTTTTATGAACTGCAGCGGACCGGATTGGAGTCCAGTTCCCGGGCGGACCGGCCGGTCCGGTCCGGTTTTCAAAACCATGGTTTTATTTATCGAACCTTTTCAATTCTTGAGAGGTTTATAAGATTATAGAGAACAGTTGACACTCTAATGTCAAAGCTTTTACTATGGCTTTTAGATAAAATAAAACTATAAAAGGGTTCCATGGATGGATGGTTTGTGATATGGTTTGTTTAAGAAGATTTAAAAACCAAACAATCTTCTCTTTGCAATAATCGTAGTGATTTGATTTTGGTTATTTTCTTATCGTCACAACTCACAATAATCGGACTGATAAGTGTGCTTGCATACTTTGTGTTTCCTCTACATGATGTGTTTTTGTTAACCAACAATTGCTTTTGTTTATTTGCAGAGTATTTTTAGTTGTTTTGCCTTCCATAGATGTATTTCGTGATGAATCTTTATCAATAAAATCATTGATTAGTAGCTTAGGACTATTTCTATGCATATGATGCTCTTTCTGTCCTCTTCACTTTATCTGTTTATTTTGCTCAAAGAATTTATTGATTAGAACTTTGTGTCAAAAGAGTTTATTGTTTCACTAATATACCAACTTTTTTGCATATAAAATCATTTTGTATGTTTTACGATCTGAATGGTCCATCCCAGGTAAGCAAAACAAATAGCTTAAAAGATAGCTTATTTATAAAATCTATTAGGTCAAACGGGTAAGCTATATGGTCAAACGGATGTGAAGTGCCAAACTAGGATTATAGAAATGATTCATAGGTGGCTTGTAAATATGTAGTGATTCAGTGCTGGTCTTGATAGCTTGCACTAAAGAAGACTGTTAAATCAATAAATTTTGTATCTTGTGACTGGTGATTGTCTTCATATCTTGTCCAATTAAAAGTGAGTTTATTATCTATAAAAAAAATATTAGGTTCACTTAAAATGCCTTCTTGTCTAGAAGATGCGAACTTTTTATATCAGATTGTTTTGAAAGATTAAGTCACTTTAATATCTATTTTTTTGTCATATAAAATGATTTTGTGGGGGTTTTATGCTCTAAAAGTACAAATTTGAGTAACTTTTGATCACCATGTCCTGTGTTCTTTTTTAATTTTTTTTCATTATACTCTTACTCATTTAGTCGGTGTGGATTTTTTTATTTTTTTATCTGTTAGTATCTTAATATTGCATTGTGAATTCATTTACATCTACAGGTCAGCGTGAATGGTTTGCTCTTTGCTTAGATTTATTGTTGACATGTGATCGATTCCTGTAGAAGCTTTTTTAATTATGTTGTAATAGGTGCTTATACATGTTCTATCCCATCTCCCTTCTCCATTTTTCCCTAGACTTCCAAACTGCATGCTTCTTTCTTGGTTTTCTTCTTTTCTTTGACGGCCGCAGGTAACTTTTTCGCTTTTGTTTTTCTTTTTACAATCTCAGGTAACCTTCTTCTTACTCCTCTTTTGTTTGTTGTTATCACTTTCTTGGATACCAGTGCCTCTGAATTTAGGGTTTCACTTTACTATTGAGTATAGATTTGATTTGGGTGATTTTATTATCTTCACAGCTGACCATAATCGGACTGATAAGTCTGCATGCATACTTTGTGTTTCCTCTACGTGGTGTGTTTTTGTTACCAACCATTGCTTTTGTTTATTTGTAGAGTATTTTTAGTTGTTTTGCCTTCCATAGATGTATATTCATGATGAATCTTCATCATTAAAATCATTGATTAGGAGCTTAGGACTATTTCTATGCATATGATGCTCTTTCTGTCCAGTTCTGTTTATTTTGCTCATGAGCTATTAGTGCTTGCGATTGTCTTTTTTTTCTATTGGTCCTTTTTCTGTTGTTGCCTTGAAAGTGATTACAACTTGCATTTTTCCTACGTCTGAGGATGTATTTCTTGCTTTTCTTGCATCAAGTATCTATTGCTTCCGAAAGATCAAGTATTTATAGGTTAAACTTTTACTCTTGCTTTGTTGTGACCTGTTTGTCCATGTGATCAAGTGGAATGATAGGTCATGTAAACTAAAAATTGTTGTTGGCTTAAAAGTGATAGCACGTGCAGGTTTGCCTTGCGAGTTTTTCAACTTCTAAAGATGTATCTCTGTCTGTTGCATCATGTATCTATAACCTCTGGAAGATCCAGCATTTGCAGGTTAGATTTTTACACCTTGGTTTGTTGTGTCCTGTTTGTTCGTGTGATGACAATAAAAAATGGCGTGATCAGTTGAATAATGACACCAACATTGACCTTAATGATTGATCACTCATTAGACTGTTTGATGCAGATATTAGTCACCTTTGATTAAAAGCTAGACCACACTTAGAGTGTTCTTAAATCAAGTTTTGGATCATTTCAGTAAATTTAAACTTAGGGGTCGTTTGGTTCCCGGAATGTGTTGTAATTGAAAATGGAATTAGAATTGGAATTGAAATAAATCTTGTTAAAATTGATAAGGTGTTTGGTTGGTAAATTGTTTTAATGAAATTGGAATGTTAATTTTGAACATTCCATGGGTAAGTGGAAGGTAAGTGACTTCCATTGAACGTGGGAAAAATTTTCATTTTTAATTCCATCTCATGACCAACCATATAGGATGTGAAATATTTTCTGATTCCGTTTTCAACTTTAGAGAATTTGTGAACTAAACGAAACCCTGTATTCTTTAAAGGACTAGAGTTAGATCGTTTTGACCGGTTTCACCAGAAGAGTTCTAAGCATAAATTATTATGCTTTTAGGCCTTCTAATTTGTAGTATTATTTTAGGCATCATACTTTGTCTTTTTTTTTATAAATAATATCTTCGTGTCGCCCCTCTTAGGTATGTTATGTCAACAGGTGAATCGTTGTTACTCGATGCGGTTAAACTTCAACCATTAAGGTATAATCATCTTATCGGTAGATAATAATTATTAGTTTGTGTTAATAAAGTCTCAAATCTGTTTTTAGAAATAAAACCTAATCAAGATACAACTAACTCCTAATAGTGTTATGAAACCCCACTTACAACATGTAAATTAGATCTGTTTTTTTTAACGATTTATATCACAAACTTTAAATTCGTTTAAAGTTTGTGATCTGGATTATTTGGGCAACTTATTTATTTTGGTTGAATTTTAATCAACCAAAATAGTGCACACATTATTTTAATTGTGTTTGATATGTAAATCTGGCTATACCTTGTGGTTGAATGGTTGTGTGTGATTTGATTTTGTGAATTTTTGTTTTTATGGTTTTGGCCCATTTGATGGCTCAAAGTTGTAATATGTTAGGGTTTTATTTTACTAAGTATTTATTTTGTAAATATTGTAATGTTTGAAGACTCAAAGGCAAGACCGAATACAAGACGAATCAAGGAATCAATGGATCAGTGGGATCCATACAAGACAACTACCAGATGCACTTAGGTTCATCTTTGTGGTTGTATATGCGTTGTGACCTCGTGACCTAGTTTGATCTTGCTATTTGGCCCTAGCAAGATTAAACAAACACAGCCATTAGATTTACATATTTATTTGTTATTGTGATTTTAATATTATAATTTAATAACATACCAAACTAGTTAAAACATGTGTTTCATAATCAAAATGTAATAAGTTCTAAATTCATTTTACATTTTGTTAAACTCGTTTAAAACAAATGGTTTGTTTAAAAAAATGATTGCATAAATGTTATATTTAAAACTAGTTTAAATTTCAAATCTTAAATATGCAACAGATTAAAACTATTAACTTAAATATTGTTATCAATCTCGAGACAAACTAAGTTTTAATAGGGTATATAAATCAAAAAAAGTTATAATATTACTTTTTTTTTTGTTATGTGTTATAGTTGTCTTTTTTTGTCTATGGTAGTCATCATGTCCCCTGTATGATTTAGGTAACCGAAATAAATATAACCATATTGTAATGTTATATGTGTGATTTAAGAAAACATAACATTAGGCTTGGCAAAACAAGCCTGTTAGTATGATTTAGGTCCTTATGGGTATTTTTAACAACATGAGTGAGAGTGGGCTTAAATTATTAAATATAGGTGAGGATGGCCACAAAATTATCAATATATATATATATACTACGGGTTATAATGGATAAAACCAAAGAAAGCGGGTGACCCTTAATTTCTCAAATCACCGGACCATCATTCTAACTTCTCAAGTTCTCAGACTCTTGGTTGTGGGTCGTAAGGTATACATGTTAATAATTTGTATGTTAATAAGTTCATCATAAATAGTAAATTGAATTTGGAATTCAAGTTAACATAAGGCATTTGATGTTGCTAAGCCATGTTTAGTTAAACTTCGCTTATGCTATAGGTAAAATAGTTAATGTTTATTTAGCAAAATCAATTTCATGTTGAGGCTAATTTCTATACTACTTATTATGAAGTATAAATTATAAAATAGAACTTAATTGAATTGAAGGTAAGTTGTCACTGAAGAAAATCTGTTATTGTACATGTATTCCCTTATATGTGTAGTGTAAAAGAGAATAAAGAAGTGATCAATTATTTCTATCAAGTACATATAAGTAATTAAGTATCATGCATAATTGTTGTGTGAGATCCCTAGTAAAATTAGAATAATTTGTAATCTTTTTATTTGACCCATCCCGACCTGTTTTTGACCGGTACATGTTCTGACCCGAACCTATGTTGATATGAACCCATTCTGACCCGAGCCAGGCTTACATAATATTAAAAGTGAATCAAAAAATAACACGTTTTACGATAACATATAAGCCATTATAAAATGAAAACTATTTAGAATATACATTAATATATAGTTATAACTAATTAGAAATATAAATAAACTGATTCGTAAAATGCCTTGAAAATTTAGGCCAAAGTCCACATAGACCAATCATACAAAACTACTTAATGTATTTTAGATGGGCAATTGGTAATAATTAAAATTTTCATGTTTAGTGTTTTCTCTTGATCCCACAATAATAGTTTCTTTTTGTGATGATAGAGTCAAGTAAAACTATTTATTTTGAATATATCAATAACGAAAACGGGTTAATTGAAGTATGTTTTTTATAGAACAAAAAAAACTAAGCTGAAAGGAGGACATGTAAACTAAGTTCAAAGAGTACCCTTGTGATTTAAATTCGACATCTTTACAAAACCAAACTGTCAGTACCCTAAACAAATTGAAGCTGATATCAACAACCATAAAACAAAGTGTCTTAGATTAAAATAAATTATCTACATGTAGTGTTAATCATATTATGAAATTAGAGCCAAAATTGTAGAAGAGGGTAAGATGGTTTTGTAAAATTACCCTTATTAGATTTGCATGTGAGTATATTTAACCAAACAATTTAATCTAAGTTAGTTTAAAGGACCATAATTGTTACAAACACTTAAGATGAATGATGTTTGGTGTAATTTTTATAAATTAAGAATCAAAACTGAAATCAAATATAAACATAAAGGATTTTTTTGTAAATTAGTCAAGTAACTACTAGGATTTTTGTTGGGAAGTGAAATGAAAAATGATCTTAAATATCTCTGCAACATCGATATCATCAGCCTCTCTATTATTCACTATATTTACATCAACAACAGCAAGAAATCCAAACATGTCAACCATGTAAGGCCCCGTTCCCGGGACGCTTACAGTTGGTTCCTCATCGCACATAAAACATATAATTACATTTAACTTTCTTAAAACGTTGCAGCGGAACATTAAAAACAACAATTTCATTTCATCAAAATGCTTTTGCAAAATAAAACAACCGTTCATTACATAATATCATTTTACATTTCATTATAAAAGCATTATAATATTGGATGTCATCCAAAATAAGCTGAGTAGCCGCCCCGTGCCATCCTCAGCAACTTACCTGCCAACTGGAAACACATCAAAGTCAGCGTTGCTGAGTGAGTTCTAGTTTTATAATAAAACATACTTTACTTCCTTTATAAAACCATTCGTTAATTTCGTATGCGATTCACACAACATACATACATACAAATAGTATAATTATTATCTTCCATAACATTCGGTACATTATTCATTCATTAGTCATCACACGGTACATTATCATTCGCTTCGTTTGTTATAACATCTTTTCTTACGTTCGTTCATTTCATACATATCGTACTTTCGCTCAATCGCACCTTCGCATCATCTTACCCGAAGTACATATCGCACGGATCGCACACATAAGGTAGCCAAAATCGCACGCTATCTCATGGGTTAGCAAGATCGCACGCTACATAAACCACATGAGTTAGCCAAAATCGCACGCTCCCCTTATGTTTTCCATAGTACATATCGCACAAATCGCACCAACGGAGTAGTCACCAAGACCGACTCCCCCTGTTATAACATACCAAACTAATTAAAAAATGTTTGACAATCAAAATGTAATAAGTTCCAAACTTGTTTTTACATTTTATTAAACCCTTTTAATACAAATAGTTTGTTTAGATATTTTTTTAAAAGCCCGTACCTCATTTACTAAACCCATTTAAAACAAATAAGTTCCAAACTAATTATATGTATTTTTCCTTATTTATTAGATATTTTCAGAAACCTGTACCTTATTAATTCTTAAGTTCATACTTGAGAAAGAAATGCTAGATAGAACTAACATGGCGAATAATGTCTATGTTGTTCTATGTTATAGGTAACGTTGTTCCTGGTGAGCTTGAAAACATTATGGTTGTTGCCCGTATGATTAGGGAAAAGATTAAAGAGGATGTCGGATTAGATAGCTTGTTTTGTGTTGGTCATAATATCATGTAATATTTTGAAGAACATGGTGGATATGTATGTGTTTGACATGGTTGGGCAATTTAAGGGCATGTATTAGAATAAATACAAGGCCGATAAAAGCGTTGTGATATCATGAAGTAACTTTTTATCCTGAAAAATGCAATAAGGCTTGCTTGTAAATGCTCATGCGGCCGAACTCCATGGTATGCTCAAATTGAGCAAAATATACTAGGTAAGAGTAAACATGAGCAAGGCACACATGAAAAGACTTCAGTTTTAAATATTCTTGAATAGACATGAGAGGAATCCTTTGATAAAACGAATCTTGCTTAGTTGATAAACTCAAAGGCTTTTCATGCATGTTGGTGAATGAATCAAAAATATCTTAGCACTCATACATGTTGATATATGTGGTTTGATCAGATCAAGGTGAAGAATACTTAAGGCTAGAATTCACTGATAATCTAAAGGAACGTGGAATTTTTTTCATGGTTCATTAAACTTGACATATGATGTGTAGAATTGACTTATCTCATTCCCTTTAAAGTTATGCTTTAATGACCACCGTCGGGCTTGTCAATCTAGCACCAACTAAAAACGTAGACAAAACCTCCAATTGGCATAATTTGCCTTAAGAATATGGGGACGCGATGTATATCTCACAAGCGAGTTTGATTACAAGCTAGATCCTTAAGGTGAATAGGTTGTTTTTGTTGAATATTATTACAGAAGTGGATACAGTTTCTACCGCTCTCATGCAAAATGTGGAACTGGAAGTATATTGTGGATCTTGAAGAAATTCAAGAATCACAATAAAAAATTGTTATAACAAAAACAAATATATTTCCACCGGATGAAGTCGATGCATATCAACAGCAAAAAGTTGTTCATTCAAACAAAAACTCAAATGTTTGTAAAGAACATGAAAGATATTTTTAAAATCTTAAGGGTCTTGAGATGTTTGTGGTAATTTATTTCGGTGATCAACCTACTAGTTATAAATCTGCTATCTTAGATTGGGAATTTGCAAAATGGTTTGATGCCATGAATGTCAAGATGCAGTCTATGCGTGACAATAAAAGTTTGAGAATCGATTGAGCTATCTCTCAGTTTACAGGCATGAGGGAGCAAGTGAATTTTCTAGAGAAAAATCTACATGAATAGAAATGTACACAGTTATATAGCACGACTAGTTGTGAAATGTTTTACTTAAACTCAAGGTGTTGACTATGATGAAACCTTTTTATCCACGACTAGTTATGTTAATACACTTGGACACTATTCATTTGGTTGGTAATTTAACATAGAGGTTAATTTTATTATGGTTGTTATATATACTATTATTTTATGTATTTTGGTTTTACCTACCAATTTTGCTTTAGTTTTAAATAATTTAATTTAAGAAGGACTTACATTTGATAGGCTAGATGGAATGGTTAGCGCTTTGGTGTTCCTAGCTATCATGGGTTCGATACCCGTAGCAACAATATTTAACTCTAACTGATGGTTTTCCTTTTCTTTCTTTAATTTTTTTTTATTTTTTTCTTTTTATCAATGTATTAAAGTTTATGATATGTTTTTATACTATAGATGCTTTTATATTGTTTCATTATTTAATACAATTTAGCTTTGATCGATGATATTTATTTTAAGATTCAGGAGTGTGTTATAATACGATAAAACCATCCGAAGCTAGAGTGATAATGATTTCCTTGAGGACAATGTTCGTGCTACATCCATGGCATGTTGTTTTAGATTATCTGTAAGTAATTTTAGGAGTACATTTAGACTGTATGTTGTTTTCTTAACAGTTTCATATAATACGTTGACGTTTTCATTGTCTAGCAGTCTTCTTTTTACTAGCAACAATGCACGAATCGTAATTTTATAAAGGAAACTAAACACAAAAGAAACATGTGGCATTAGAGGGTCTCAAATTCTAGTTCATTATTATATGGGTTAAGTATAGGTAATGGATTGCTTTATTAAGTTGGTCGTGGGTTTGGTATTGGGCTTTAAAGAGTATCTTCCTTGTGTTGATGGGTGAAGAATGTTGGGGTTGCTCAACTTGGCTATTGGAAATTTGGATGTAATTTATGTTGCGAAATAAGCTCACGTTGGGCTGTAATTGGGGTAGGAAGATCAGGCTTTTAGCGATTATTAAGTTTGGATTATGGAGTACATTTGTGCATGAGCCTAATAGATACCCGATCATGTGTTAGCAAAGACAAGTAAAATGAAGCATGCTTGGTAATGGAGTGGTTGTTGAATGCAAGATGGATAAGGAAAGACATGGGTCTTCGGTTTTGTATTATGACTATTGAATCTCGGTTGGGCTAACTAAGCCCAGTTGTGCTATAATAAATGTTTGGTAGTGGAATGAGTTGTCAAATCAAGAGGGTTTTGCTACTGCGCTTTTATGTAATATATGAGAAAGCATGATTCCAGAATGGATATATCTTTATATGTTAACGTATGTTGGACTTGGTATATAATTCATGTATCTGGCCTAATACTCAAGTCTTGATGACTACAATGTTCTTTTGGATCTTCCTTTTAACCCAAAAAGTTTATAAGAAATAGCAGAGGTGCAAATTGAGCCCGAGTTTAGAACCTGACCCGAAAACCATACCCGCTTTGGACATAATACAACCCACATGGTTCAAACCAGGCACCCCTTTCCAGTCACCAACCTGGGTACAACCCGAGTTCTCCTTAACCCGACTTGGTTTAAAAACGTTTCTAAAAACCATTTTTGCCTATTAAAATTGGGTTGTACCCTATCTGGAACCCATTAAAACCCAGATTGGATTTCTTTTGACCACAATCCAACCCGGGTTGAACACGGTTTGTGCACATCTAGGCAATAAGTTAATTTTTGTTGTAAGGTCTTATTGTCTGATTATTGCTATAGGGACTAGATACACTCGAACTAATTGCTTGAGTGACTAATTACGTTTGTCTGTACCTTTTTCTTTGTTGGAATAATGTTTATTTCTTTGTTTTTGGAAACCCTAAAAATATTTACCAAAATGGATGATTTGAAAAATGTTTACCAAAATGGGTCTTTTCTTATTTCTTTGTTTTTGGCAACCCTAAAAATATTACCAAAATGGGTGATTTGAAATATGTTAACCAAAATGGGTCTTTTCTTATTTCTTTGTTTTAAGAAAATCTATTATATTCATTTCAATTTTTATTTTGTTGCAATCAACTTATTACCATATTTATATTGTTTTTCTCAATAAACTCATTTAATTTTTATAGCAATAAATGACTTTACAACTAGAATAAGAGAATTAAAATATAATTAAATATTTCAATACATCATTTATAATTATATATAACCCATTTAGAAGTGTCGGTGGGTGCCCCGCCGACGTGCCACGTGTCAACATTTAATTGGACGAAACTTTTTTTATTTTATGTTTTCTTGTTTCGGCGATCATTTTTCATGTTATGTTTAATAATTTCAGGGTTCTTTAATAAAAATACCCTTTGGTCCGATAGTTCAAATCCCCTTGCGCATAACTATCTTTATACAACCCACCCGGGTTCAAACCTTGTAGCTGCCACTTTTTATATAACTATCCACCTGGGTTCTTTTTCTTTCTTTTTTATTTTCTTTTAGGTTTTCATACAACCCATGTCCACCTGGGTTCAAACAAATACTAATTGAACTATAATATATATTTAAAAGTTAAATTCATAACCAAAACTGTGAAGTCGCTGGATCGGTAGACATCCGAGTGTGTTCTTGACCAAAGGATAAACAACCAAGAAACAAACAATAGAACGAACTATAAAAAATGGTTTCATTGATAAAACATAATTATTACAAGCTCGTTACAACATAAGAATCACGACTCTTGGCAAGGGGAGATCGAGCATTATCTCCCCTCACATCCGGCAGCACCTAGGCCCCGGGCATACTCTCAAAAACCCTCTTTTCTCTACACAATGAAACTGGTATTTATAGGCCTCAGCCCATATCAGATGCGACTGGCCCATTCGTACGATTGGGCCATGCGTATGGTTCAATCGTACGACTAGACCATGCGTATGGTTCAATCGTACGACTGGACCATACGTATGGTTCAGTCTTACGAATGGCCCAATAGCATCTCTCAGGCGCACGACTAGTCCATTAGCATGACTCAGTCGTACGACTGAGTCTTCTTCGTATATGCTAATGCAAATGACCCACTTTCACGTGTTTACAACATATCAGGTGTATTACATTAAGCCTAGACTATTCGTCAAGCGACGGACACACTATATATGACAATATATGCTCCAACAAATTTCCCCTTGGACGTTGCTTGCGAATAGTATATAACACCTCTTACAATCTTCGGTCAATCTTTGCTCTGGTTTCCAATAGAATCAAACGAAAAACCATATTAGCCAACGTTGTTGATCCGTCAGGTTGCTACAGTATCCCTGAAAATGAATTTAGGCACAATAGCTTTCGTTTACTTTGCAGAACACCATCATAACAGCAAGACTCCCTATATGACTGATTTTTCCAGATAATGACATGAACAGTTTTCCATTACTTCAATCTTCACACAGGCTGACCTGATTAACATTAACAACTGCAGATATTCCCCCTCAAATTCAGGATATCCTAATATATAAACATTGTGCTCTCCTGGCATCTTCATACGGTGTATTGGTCAAAAAGTAGAAGGTTCCAATCCACAGCTGACAATCTCAAACAAATCAGCATGCACTCAGATTCATCATCAAAACCGACTCACATCAATTGCGTCTTCAATTTCTCTATACATGGATTTCCCCTAAGAATGAGAATCCTCTCTGTGCGGATAGATATAACTTGATTGACCCATAAATAGTCAGATGCTCTTGACTACCCCACAAAATTAGCACTGACTGCTGACATCTTCTCTTCTCTCTTTTTGTGTTCTAACTACAATCACCTATTCTCGAAGTCCATCGAATAATGGGGTATCCATCGAACTTATTTGACAAAAGAACCTCAAGGTGAATGTGCTTCGCTCATCCTCAAATCTGTGCAAAAAGTAGTTCAAGAATTATTTTTATTTTTATTTTTATTTTTATTTTTTTTGGGTCTGGAACATCGTTCATTCGTATGACATGGAGTACAATTTTCACATCCGTATGAGTGGATAATACGAATGATATCTTCGTGAGACTGGTCATAAGACTGGTCCAGTAGCATGACTGGTCATAAGACTGGTCCAGTAGCATGACTGGTCATAAGACTGGTCCAGTCGCATTCCAGTCGTACGAATGGTCCAGTCGCATGGTCCAGTCGTACGAATGGTCCATTAGCATGGTCCAGTCGTGCGAATGGTCCATTAGCATGGTCCAGTCGCACGAATGGTCCATTAGCATGGTCCAGTCGCACGAATGGTCCATTAGCATGGTCCAGTCGCACGAATGGTCCATTAGCATGGTCCAGTCGCACGAATGGTCCATTAGCATGGTCCAGTCGCACGAACGGGTCTGCACGCAGATTTTCAGATCTGCAACTGCCATGGCTGCCAAAACCCTAATCAGATCAATTTTACATGAACCGAACCAAAATAGACATCATCAGATTCGCAAGGGTGATAAGAACGTGTTTTCGAGTTCGATTTTAACCAAGAACCAACACACGTAACAAGATCTGAGCAAAACACGAAGAACACGAAGTGGGTTTAACGTCAAAGAACCTGAAATAGATCCAGAAATCAAGAGCTCGGGTTGCTAGAATGATTGTTAGATCATTCCAGCAGTAACCGGCTCTGATACCAATTGTGAAATCGCTGGATCGGTAGACATCCGAGCGTGTTCTTGACCAAAGGATAAACAACCAAGAGACAAACAATAGAACGAACTATAAAAAATGGTTTCATTGATAAAACCTAATGATTACAAGCTCGTTACAACATAAGAATCACGACTCTTGGCAAGGGGAGATCGAGCATGATCTCCCCTCTCATCCGGCAGCACCTAGGCCCCGGGCACACTCTCAAAAACCCTCTTTTCTCTACACAATGAAACTGGTATTTATAGGCCTAGCCCATATCAGATGCGACTGGCCCATTCGTACGATTGGGCCATGCGTATGGTTCAATCGTACGACTAGACCATGCGTATGGTTCAATCGTACGACTGGACCATGCGTATGGTTCAGTCTTAAGAATGGCCCTATAGCATCTCTCAGTCGCACGACTGGTCCATTAGCATGACTCAGTCGTACGACTGAGTCTCATTCGCATATGCTCTTGCGAATGATCTAGTTTCACGTACTTACAACTTATCAGGTGTATTATATTAAGCATAGACTATTCGTCAAGCGACGGACACACTATATATGACAATATATGCTCCAACAAAAACTACAACGAGGAAAAAATTAAACAATAATAACAGGTTGATTAAAATAAAAACCAAAAGAAAATTATAATTGATTACTTGAAAATAAAGATATAATAAAAAACCATCCATTTTAGTAAATACTTTTTAAATCACCCATTTTGTCGGGTTCTCATCAACCCGACTTGGTTTAAAGACGTTTTAAAAACCATTTTCCACTCTTGAAACCGGACCCGATCCGGAACCCAATCAAAACCCGGATTGAATTTCTTTTGACGGATGGGTCTTACGTTTAAATCTTACAACATGCGAGACATTGTATTCTTCTAATATGTTTCTTTTATCTTCTTAGGTGCATTAATGTCTGACGTTGGTAAATATTTCGTTTGCCTTTAATCACGCGACTGTTATCGTACACCTTGCCGCGAAGAGCATGTAACTTTACTCGTTTTACTAAAATAACAATTAAAAATAAAAATACCTTATTCCCAAATCTTTTAAAACCATAAAATCACGTATTAAAAAAAGTATCATTTTTCCCTGAAAATAATAAATAAATAAAAACACGTATTTGCAATTAATTGTAAAATCAACAACATTTAATACCTAGATTCCCGGATCTTGTTAAAATATTATAGAAATCAATAAAAAGAATTATGCAACAGTAAGATTAAGATTCATACACGTTAACGTATGTTGGACTTGGTATATGATTCCAGAATGGATATCTTTTTATACGTTAACGTATGTTGGACTAGGTATATGATTCATTTATCTGGGCTAATGGTAGATGTGCAAATTGAGCCCGAGTTTAGAACCTAACCCGAAAACCAGACTTGCTTTTGACCCAATACAACCCGCATGGTTCAAACCGACCACCACCTTCCAGTCACTAACCCGGGTTCAACTCGGGTACACCCGGTTCTCCTCAACCCGACTTGGTTTAAATACGTTTTTAAAAACCATTTTGCCTTTTAAAACCGGGTTGTACCTGATCCAGAACCTAGACAAACCCGGATTGGATTTCTTTTGACCACAACCCAACCCGGGTCGAACACGGTTTGTGTACGTCTAGGCAATAGGCTAGTTTTTGTTGTAAGGTCTTCTTGTTTGATTATTGCTTTAGGGAATAGATACACTCAGACTAATTGCTTGAGTGACTAAGGTAAATTGTTTCTTATCAGTTTTGATTCAAACTTATTTGCTTGTTGTTCAATTTGCAATTTTCAAGTTCAATTATTAGTACAATCTAAAAAGATTTTGTTGCATAAAAGAATTCATTGTCTAGTAATTGATTAATGTGCTACGGTTTTATCGATTCGGGGATGAGTCGACAGACTAAGCACCAACTGGATCGCCTATGAACAAACCTGCCCGAGCAGGAGGAGCATCCAATCCGTACCTAGGTAGAGGAAGCTGATCTCCGAGTTTGTCAACTTTTGGGAATGATAGCCGAACGGATAAACAAGAATTCAAGCCTTTATTTATCAATATTTATAATAGGGTCCTGGGTTTCTACTTCACCTTGTCTCAAAATAGGTTAAATCGAATTTGATTATGGACCCTGAACGCTAAACTATAGTTCATTTATCTCACATGTATAAGCTCGTGGTATATTCTCATGGGATGATTTGTTGAACTTAACATATTAACTCAATATTTATTTTTCTTTTTATCGATATATGAAAGTTTATGATATGTTTATTATACTATAGATGCTTTTCTGATTGATAAACAAGTATCAAATCCTATTAAATAACTACATTAATTACTAATAATATTATTTATTTATTTTATCTTATAGTTTGTTTTTTTTAGTAAATTAATAAAAATATATTTTATTAATGTTATTTCTATAAAAGTTGTTTTCTATAAAAACAGATTTCTTTCTAAAAAATCAAATTATTTTTTACGTAATAATTTAAAATTAGTTTTATAAAGAATTTTTTTATAAAAAAATAATTAAAATAGGAAGTTATAGTAAGGAACTTTTAAAAATATAATTTTTAAAAGATTATTTTGAAACGAAAAATGTTTACTTTATCTTAAAAAAACAAAACAAATTTAAAAAGTTCATATTATTTTACGCGGTAGGGTAACTCCTCCTTAGTAAATCGAAAGCAGAAATATGTGCTAGATTTGTGCGATATATTTCGTATGTGCCGGATCTCTCTACTCTATGTTTTATTGTGTTTTTATATATTGCTTGCATAGCATATATCTTTTATTTATGTCTCACGTATCAAATTGGCCTACTTTAGTGTCATGTATGTATTGAGAGTTTGGTTTTTTAGTTGTATGTGCATTGGTTTCCCATGCATGTGATGTGATACTGCTATAGTTATTGTCATTGTGTTTTTTTCCCGATTATAGTATAATGTGCTGTATGGTGTGATTTGTGTAGTCTAGCGTATCTTGAT
The DNA here is from genome assembly GCA_025215565.1 of Flaveria ramosissima. Classification (NCBI taxonomy): domain Eukaryota; kingdom Viridiplantae; phylum Streptophyta; class Magnoliopsida; order Asterales; family Asteraceae; genus Flaveria; species Flaveria ramosissima. The sequence goes on from CM046038.1 coordinate 58,847,100, forward strand.
TGATTGTTGTTTACTGTGTTTTTCTCTTACAGGGTGATTGGATGCTTCTTTTGAAATATTGACTGATTTTATTTTTTATTTTTACATTTATAAACAGTAGAAATCATGATCGTGTACTGAGAGCCCGATATTATAGCTGCAAAAGAGGTGTGCAAGGCAGATAAAAGAAAAGGAAAAGACCAATAATGGGTTTAGCACATAACCTGACAACCAGACCTGGTTATGAACCCAATACAACCCGCATAGTTCAAACCGGGTACCCTCTTCAAGTCGCCAACCCGGGTCTTCTCAACCCGACTTGGTTTAAAGACGTTTTTAAAAACCATCTTCTCCTCTTGAAACCAAAACGGGTTGCACCCGACCCGGGTTGAATACGGTTTGTGCACGTGTAAAAGTTCAATTGGCTCGGATTCTCACATGTTGTTAGGAGATTATATTATAGGTATGTAATAATAAATAAAATCTGCAAAAGTAAGATTAGATTACGAAATATATGATAATTAATGTTTTAGGATTCGTTCCCTCCCCACCATTCCCCCAAATCTCTCCTCTCTCTCCTGTTCTTCTTCTTCTTCTACTACACACACACATATGACGATGATGATGATGATGATATGATCAAACACTCTCACAGAAGAAGTTAAGAAGATGCTGAAGGAGTCGTCAGATTATTGCTTGAAGAGGAGGAGAAGTTGTTGAGTTCTCGCTACAGACTCGTTTAGGGCAAATTTAATTGGTTGATTGATTCCACACACACAAGAAGAGAAGAAGAGAAGAAGTGAAGAAGAGCAGAAGAGAAGAAGAGCAGAAGAGAAGATTGAATCTGGCCGCTGTTGATTTAGGTCAAATTCGATTGAATCTGGCCGCTGTTGATTTAGGTCAAATACTACTACACGCGATGAAAATTGGACCTGAAAATAGGGGTTTTCTGTTTGTTTTTTTCTCTTCTTTGTTTTTTCTCTCTGAATTTGGTTTAAAATCACCCATTCTTCTTTCCATGAAGCGGTTGTCTGTATCAAGAGTTCATTCTATAGTTTCCAGTCCAGACATTTAACTCATCCTTAAACTAATAAATTATTCTTGTTTGTGTCTCTCTTTTCACAGGAAAACCAGAATACGGTGCCCGGCATGGCTTGCTGCAAGTTAACAGCAGAGCAAGATGGTAAACTTAGTAAGGCTACTGTAAGGATTTCGGTGAGGGAAAATGGATAAACATCCGCATAATCTTCTTGCTTCTTACTTGTACCTTCATGATTGTTCTCCATTACAGTTTTATGGTTTATCATGGGTTTATTGTTCTTACTTTTAGTTTTCTGTCTCATCTGCAGTCCATGGAATATTGAAACTTGTGTGCCATGAATTGACAGCCGTGACCAATGATCCTGAGGCTAGTTTAATGGATAATCTAATAAAAAAATGCTGACAGATCGACTTGTATCTTGTTTAACAGCAAAGGTAACTGTGGCTCCTTTTTTTCTTCCACATTTTCTCTACTTGATTAGATTTTGTTTATTTTGTTTTGTTCTTTTCTGAATTATCAGGTTGTAATGACTTTCGGCTTTAACGTGATGGATGCATCTTAATAGTCTTGTAAACATGTTCTCAACATAATCATGCAGGTCATTTGCACTTTGCTTTTCTGTAATTCTTTTACATCAATTTATGCTAGTTTAAGTAGAGTATCTTATGTTGCAAGATTGTCCTTTTTTCTTTTGCAAAGGATTCAAGTTAAGGGCTTGCTCATGCTGTCAACCCGAGCACACTAGATAGTCTTATAACAGAGCTTTTACTTTGGCTTTTAGATGTAAGGATTCCAAGGATGATGAATGATGATGGCAGCCAGATTTTAAAAGCATATAATGTTTTATACTTAGGATATTGGTGAAACTTGACAACTTTATCTACACTCATCTACTTTTATTGTATTTGTGTTCTTTTATTGTATTGACTTGTTTGTAAATGAAGGGACAGTGGTACTAATCAATCTCTTAAAACTACTGGATCATTCTAGATGGACATCTCCACCATCAACCAAGTCTTTTTGTACAAGATATATGAAGTTTTCAGATTTTGTTGTCAAATGCTTGATCTAACTCACAAAGGTCAGTTTTTTGTTTTAGTTTTTTTTAATCAACTCCCATTCATTGGTCTTAATTTTGTACAATTATTACTTCATTTTGATTAGTTTTTTTGACCTTGATCACAGTCTTCAAAGTATTCATCCAGTGTACCTATGCTAAAACCTCTCCCAAATGCTTTACACTTTTCATCTCCAAAATTTGCACCTTTGAATGATAGCAAATCTATTAACACTACAAATGATCACATAAATTTCAGTTTACCACCATCATGCTGAAAGATGACAGGTATTTGAGTTATGTTCTTTTTACCATACCATTCTTATGTTTTTTAATTAGTATACCAATCTGCAGATTGTACCGGGAGTTTCTGCTGGGAACCATGAACTAGTAGACTAGTAGTAACCCGGCTTAGCTATGAAGACAATGTGCCCAGCCACACATGAGGTTAGTACTGTCAACACCAATCAGGTTCATTTCTTTCTTAATATCCACAAATGAAGTTATAAGATATCCTCTATAAAAAGTAGAAAGTTAACTTACCAGTACCTTATTAGTGAGATTTTGTTACGGAAAGTGATCCTAAGTTGATTTACATGTCACAAAATCTAAGGCATGTTTTGATCAGTTTGATTTGATTTCCTTCTAAGTTGATTTTTATTACAAATTAGATATAATAATTTAAACTGAATTGACCCATTCATGTCTAAAAGGATTAAATTTCTCCCTCTCACCATTTTTGACTTTTAGTTTTCATCTATATCAGCAACAATATTCAAGAAAATAAGGACAAACAAACCTATATTGGCCTATATGAATTTAAGCTTTTTATAATTATCAGGTTGACAGACATATAAATAGCCTTCAAAGCTTAGGATGTTTTGGACTAACATTATGTCCGTTTCAGTCAAATACACTATCTTGCATGTTGTTTGCAGCCTGCTTTGAAGAGATTGAAAGCAGATTAGGATCTCTTGTTCAAGTAGATACTATCATCCAGTTAAAACGCCCGGCGTGGAAAGAGTGGCTTGAAGGTCATTTTCACAATAATGAAAAAAATTTGAAACCAGAATATTACATGTATGGTATAATAAGTATCTTATTGATTGCATAGTGTCTCGGGTAATATGCCTTTTTTCTAATTACTAACGTTAAAGTTGATTTAGGTTCATTTTTTATATTTACCAATAATTGTGACATGCACTGATATGTTTTCTCATTATCATGAAGTTCTTTCTGAAAGTAGTTACCGCATTCAAAGAACCAAGTTGAAGCACTCCATAACTTGACTAGTCGGTTCAGATTATAATTTGTCCACTCTGCCATAGACCTCACAGAAGTGAGAAATTGAGCAGGTCCAGCAACACGTCATTGAAGTTTCTATCTTGCTTTCTTGCTTGGTGGAAAATGTTATTCTAACCCTTGTTTCTTTTTTTTATGATTTCATTGTAGGATCTCATGCTTACAAGGTTTGTTAATTCAATCCAGCTTTCAAAGCACAAAATCATAAGTGACATTACATTTTATTCAATTCATCATGCCATCTCAAACATGTTTGAGTTTATGCCGGGAAGGTGTTGCTTCTTTCTTTATAAGGAATACATGAGAGAAGAATGCTGACTTATCATTATTTTTGCATGCAGACTAGTCACAACATCAAGAAACTGTGAGGAAAAAAGTGGGAACTAATGAAGCACATTGTACCTAGTTATTCAGCTGCAAAAAACTTTCCTTATATCCTCGAAGGAATGTGTTCTAGAAATAACAGGACAAGAACAGAGTTTGAAGGTCTGTGTTCTAGAAAGGCTGCTCTAAGGCGTTCCAAGATGGGAAACTAGGTAAACATTGGCACAATCTTCTTGTTTTGCCTTGTTTTCTTTGCTTCTTACTTGTACCTTCATTATCATTCTATATTTTAGTTTTGTGGTTTAGAATGGGTTTATCACTCTTAATTTAAGTTTTTTGTCTCGTCTCTGCATCTTTTAACACAAGGATTACTAGTTCTTTACCCCTCTTTTTGAAACAATAGGTCATGTTACCAAAGTATCGCACTTTGTTCATTTTACTTGACTGTTAGCATTTTTGGTTCAATGCAAGTGCTTTGTTTCCATATGTTCATTTCTTATGTGTTTGTACTAAACTCTTCATTTAGGACCATTGGAAGTTATGAAACTTGTGTGCCAAGAACTGACAGCCTTGACTAATCATCCCGAGGCGGTTATGAAAAGATGCTGGCAGGCATGTATCTTGTTTAGCAGCTAAGGTAATTCCAGAATGAATATCTCTTTATATGTTAGTGTATGTTGGACTTAGTATATGATTCATGTATTTTGGGCTAATAATCAAGCCCACACATGATTACATTGTTCTTTTATATCTTCTTTTTGGCCCAGAAAGTTTTTAGACGCACATTGAACCCGGGTTTAAAACATAACCTGACAACCAGACCCGTTTTTGGACCCAATACAACCCACATGGTTCAAACCGGGTACCCCCTTCTAGTCGCCAACCCGGGTCTCTTCAACCCGACTTGGTTTAAAGACGTTTTTAAAAACCATCTTCCCCTCTTGAAACCAAACCGGGTTGGACCATCGATTTAAGTCAAATTCCATTGAATCTGGCCGCTGTTGATTTAGGTCAAATTTCATGAACACACAAAGTCGGACTGATTGTTTATACGCTCTTCATATCAGCGATGAAAATAGAACCTGCAAATAGGGGTTTTCTGTTTGTTTTTTCTCTTTTGCAGTCCGTTCCTTTTTTCTTTGGTTTTTCTCTCTGTATTGTTCACCAATTTGGTTTAAAATACATCTATCAACTGTTTTTTAATTCATCGTTTACTTCTTTTGCTCTTTGATCTTGCCTAGAGACTTGGAAACAAAGACGGGGACACTCGTGAAAGAAGATATTGGTCGTCTTACTAGAGATAATACCATGGTAAGTCCATCTTTTTCCTGATCTGTAAATATTCCAGACTAATAGAGTGGAAACACATCCTTGGCAGAAGGTGTGCGGAAAGAATACTATGCATTTCATCCCTCCCCAACATTCCCCAAAATCAATCTTTTGTTTATTGCTGAGCAAATCAGAGAAGTTCACGATCCATATGTGCACCAGGTAGTTAGATCCTTGTGTTTTTTCCTTTACATGTTCTGTTCTTTCTGCCCCTTTATTATCCCCTGTCCCATGCTAAAATGAAAAATAAAACATGTGATTTAGTTTTTTATTTTTATTAATAATTGGCTTTATTACATCATGTGCTGCTTATTTTGTGTCTCGAGGGATATGTATACTTGCCCTGAACCTCAAATGAAAAAGACATCCCTTGACATAGTCATTTTGAAGTTTCATTACCCTCCAAACTGGAATGAAGCTCTAGATCTTATTACATATGGCTGCTTTCATTTTGGCTTTTACATATACTTTTGACTTTAGCCTGATGATGTATTTTCTGGGTATTATAAATACGTTCTTAACACTCATGTGGGAAATTTGCCATAGTTATGTAATTTTTATTGCATCAAATTAGGGAGTTTAAGTAGATTTTCTTATGTTGCAAGATTGCTCCTTTTTCGTACACATTTCAAATAAATTTCTTCTCATGCTATAAACCAAAGGTTTGTCCTTGGCACCTTTGATCTATATTCTTTTTACTATATATTTAAGTTAGTCAATTCTCTCTCAATGGTCTTCATTATTTACAATTATTGCTTATTTTTATGCAGATTCCTCCAAAGCATTGATGTATATCAAAAAATCAGGGTTTGCTGATTTGTTGCAGAAATCAAGAGGAGGTTTGCATTATAATTATTTATTTTAATCGCATTTTTTTCGGGTGCTGATTTGTTGCATTACCAATTTGGACTCCACTTATGCTATTACGAACCATTTTTAGAGTAGGAGAGGTCGACAAACCATGTGCATGAAGACGGTTCTGCATGATCTTATAAAGCTTCCTGGGACTGCAATAAAAGGTTAGCTTTCTTTGGTTCTTATATACATGGAACCCAAACTTATAATACTCACCTACATTGACCATAATCTTACGTAATTTGTATTTTTTTAAATCCGATTAAAGGAATGTGTCTTAAACCCTTTTTATAATTATGTTTTTGTTTTGAATATTATATGATGTTGCAGCTACAAGAATTTTGACACCAACTGGACCTGCTGTTTCAAACGCAGTAGGGTGATTCTATGGTCTACCCACTGCCTTCTAAACATTCTGGTCATGCCCATTTAAAGGTAAAAATAGTGTTGGGGTTCCCCTCTGTTTATTGTTGAGCAAATAAGAGAAGTTCACGTTCCATATCTGCACTAGGTAGTTAGATCCTTGTGTTTTTTCCTTTACATGTTCTGTCCCATGATCGGTATATCAGTATGTTTTTTTACCAATTTTAATGGCTTTATTACAACATGAGCTGCTTAATTTGTGTTTCTAGGGACATATATACTTGCCCTGAACCTCAAATGAAAAGACATCCCTTGACATAGTCATTTGGAGGTGCGATTGGCCTTACAAACTGGGATGAAGCTCTATATATCATTACATGTGGCTGCTTTTACTTTGGCTTTTACATATACATTTGTTTTGATAATGCTTTTTAATAGTACTATAAGTATGTGAACCGGAGTTTTTACCTTTGCACCTATGATCTATTATCTTTTATTCTATATTTATATTAATTGCCTTCCACTCATTGGTATTCTTAATCTACAATTTTTGCTTAAATCATTTGTATGCAGATCCTTCCAAGAACTATATAGAGGTTGACCTTGATCGCATTATTGAAAGCATTAATGTATATCTGCAAGAAATCCATATGAGGTTTGCAACTTGGCATTATAATTGTTTTATTATAATTGCTTTTTTTGGGTTGTTTGATAGGCAATGGAACCAATTGATAAGAACAGAACTAGTTGGCTTTAGATTACTAATCAAACAAAGGAAATACAGATAGGGAAGTCCTCTTCGAGATGGATTGATCTCCAAACATAAATCAGGAATTTAAATTCTAATTTTTCTCAACCTAAACTAGAACAAAAGAACAGAATTATATAGACTAATTAAGCTAATAACTACCCACTAAGCCTGAAAATCAAGATCATCCCCCAGGCCCCACCTCCAAGACCCGTACCCTTTTTCCCGCCATTCCAGATGGAATGGGTATGAACTGACCAAGTTTGACCCACTGGAATCGTATCATTGCTGCCTGCTCGTAGAATCGACTTGTCTTCAAGTCGAGATGAAGCTGGGCGGTGAAAATTTGACTGGTCATCGCCTAGAAGAGTGATCTGGCCGTCCTCATTTCCAGTAGCTTCGAAAAGCTTAAAAGTCCCTGTTTTACAACGGTGTCCAGGACCGTATTTTTCTCCACATCGGTACCCATCTTCGTTTTAAATTTTAATGCCAAAGTCATTACATTGTACACAGTTCTGGGCTTGTTGATCCATACATCAGCCTTTAATTCTTCTTTCAACCCATGTAGAAACACCCCGAGAAGGCAGTGATCAGGCCAATTGGAAACACGAGCGGATCTTTTGGCAAACTCTTGTCAGTACTCCTTAACGGTCCCTGTTTGTTTGATGTTGCATAGGTATTCATCCGGATTCTGGAACTCAGCAGGGCTGAAGTGCTTGTGCAAGGCATGGACTAATTCCTCCCAAAAAGTGACGGGTTTATCTGTTGACAGCCACAAATACAGGTCTAGAGCATATCCTTCGAGATGCATTGATGCTACATCGACCTTCTCATCATTTAAATACCGGAAATATTTCTCGGCCTAAAAGATCCAACAGCGAGGGTCGCCACCACTGAAAGCCGGGAACACGATTTTGGTGTGGGGTCGAGACCGATTATTGTAGCGCCAGGAAGATTCCCCCTCACTGAATTTTCCCTTCGAATTATCTCGCGATTTGAGGGATGCAACATCGGTCTTCAAACACTCCAAGGATTCCAGCTTAGCAGCGATTACTGCCAATTGTGTTACTGTTGCTGTCTCCGGAACTGTTTCGAGTCTGCACCATTTTGATTTCCCGGCAATGGAACCAATTGATAAGTGTTGGATATCAAGCCTTCAATAAAAGAATAAAAAAAACAAGAACACTTCAATTGATTGAAGGTTGTATGTGTGACAAAATGAACATGGAGATAGTTGCAGTATGTGAAAGAAGAAGATGATAAAAGATGCTACATTATTCAATAGACTAGGTGGCTATAAATAGCCTTGCATAAAGCAACGTGGAACGTGAAAGTAGGAATAGAATACTACTTACTAAGTCTACCTAAAGAACCGGTACAATCCTAGTGACCCACTACTTCTACCAACGTACACTTCCATGAAATCCGGTCAAAGTAGACTACCAATTCTTAACTAATAAACTATTAAATAAAACAAAACAAATAAATCATAAATGCTTTAGTCTTCATGCACTTCACGTGACTCATGACGCTATAGCTTATTTCATGCAACTTCAAATAAAAGCTTAATGAACAAAACCAATTAAACCAACAAAAAGAACCGAACTAGTCGTCTATAGATTACTAATCAAACAAAGGGAATACAAATAGGGAAGTCTTCTTCGAGATGGACTGATCTCCAAACATAAAACAGGAATTCAAATACTAATTTCTCTCTAACTAAACTAGAACAAAAGAACAGAATTATATAGACTAATTAAGTTAATAACTACCCAAAGTTCTACCCACTAAGCCTGAAAATCAGGATCATCCGCCACATCCACAACCTGCACCCTTTTTCCCGCCATTCTAGATGGACTGGGTATGAACCGACCCAGCTTGACCCACTGGACTTAAACCCACTATATCTGTTAGTCGCTTTGATAGCTTGCACCAAAAAACACTGTTAAAGCAACATATTAGATTCTTTATCTGGTGATTGTCTTGTTAGCTTGCACCAAAGAATACTGTTAAAGCAATAGATTTTGTATCCGGTGGTGGTCTTGATAACTTGCTAGTGGAAAGATGAAAGTATTGGAGATTTTAGATTGGAAGGTGATAATGATTTATTTATAATTTATTAAGGAATGAACCATGAAATTATTATTGGTATTGTTTTATGTTATGGTTAGATTTGTTTGGAATCTCTTGAAGCAATTTATAGTGTCTAGAAGAATCTAATAAAAAAATTCATCCTACCAACTGTTAATGATCTGCATTTACAAGTTTAATTGTTCTGTAGTCTGTTCGAAAAAACTGTTCTGTAGTGAACATATGCACCAGAGAAAAGCTGAGCTGACTTATCATATACACTTGAGAGTTAACTTTTTAACAACTGATTCCTGGGCTTTAGTATTGTGAGGCATTTAGAGAAGTCATTAGAGGAACGTGATGATTTTTAGGCCAAATATGCTCTCTGGTGTTTCTGGAGGTGGTGTGTCAATCCAGTCAGGCTTTGATTTTATAATTCTTAGTTTTTGATAACTTATTGTTGTTTGTGTCCATCCCTTCACAGGAAACCCTAGATGATGTTCTGACAAACGGGTCATTAATGTAAGTAGAGGCCTGAAACGGGTCAATTTGTGTTGTAAAACAGTCAAATGGGTTAAATCTCTGAACCTTAGCTAAAAAGTAAACGGGTAGAACCTTTTAAAAGTCACCCAAAACACACTTTAGTTTATAGAAGCTCCTAATTGGATCATTAGTTCAGTACTTTTTGTTAATCATATTTAATGAATGTAGGATCTTTTAAGTCTAAGGCGGTTAATTTTTTTACTGTTTTGTTGCAATTATGTTTGCACTTCTAGAATACACTAGCGTATGTTCTCTACTAAAGCAATGTAGCCCCTGCATTTTAGGCATCTTCCAACTAGCATCGTAAATATTTCAATATGCATAATAAGATGTATATTTATTTATCCGAATACTATTCCTGAGTCTCTTTTTTTTAGAATGCGATTGTGCACTTTGGAATATAACCAAGAAGATTCCGTTATTATGAACCAGTCATGATTGTGGTTTCTTCAAATCACCTTTCTTCTGCTCATGCAGGTGCTCTCAGTCAATCCATCGGTTTGTTTTTTTTAATGTATTCTTTATTTCCTCATTAATCTTGTCTTGTGACAAAGGAACAAAGACAGGGACACTTGCTCTCAGTCAATATTCCTTTGGTTCTTTATCACTCACACACACAAGAAGAGAAGTTTTTGAATGAGTTGCCGATTATTGTTTCACGCTCTTGTCTGCACCAATTAGTTAGATTTTTGTGGTTTTTCCTTTTTACATGTTCTGTTCTCTTTATCCTTTATTTTCCCCCTATGCCATGCTCATATGAAAAAATACGCATAATTTTGTTTTTACTTGGCAATATTACACCAGGAGCATATTAAATTTGTGTTTCTAGGGAGATTTATGATACAAACCCACTGTGGGCAGGTTCAATCTGGGTCAGATCTGACCCAGTTGTTGCTAAATGGAGGGAAACTTAATGGAGGGAAATATTCAATTTTAGAAAGTGGGGTGGGTGTTCCATGAATTTAGGTACTGAAATTAGGGGAGAAGTTAAGGTAGGATTAGTTTAAATAGTATTGTTTGAGGTTATTTGTTTTTGTCTATGTTTTTGGTTAATTAACGTTAGGGTACTTGCACCTTGTAATTGGAGACTAGCCCCTCTGGAATCGGGACGACTATCCTGTAATTTCTTGTTTCATCTAATCAAAGTTACAAGTTCCTATCAATTTACAAGCTAGCTGCATACGTAAGAACGATCTTGTAAGGTTTTACTCATTTTATGTTGATGCACACACATCGTGCTTCTTGTCTCTGTTTTATGAAAACTGTGATCTAACGTGGGTACATAACTTCTGGTTTTTGAATGAGTTGCCAATTATTGTTTCACGGTCCTATTTGCACCAGTTAGTTAGATTTTTGTGGTTTTTCCTTTACATGTTCTGCTCTCTTTGTCCTTTATTTTCCCCTTATGCCATGCTAATATGAAAAAAACTCATAATTTAGTTTTTACTTGGCTATATTACATGAGGTGCTACTTACAACGTGTTTCTAGGGAGATTTACAAGCTAGCCGCTTACGTAAGAACGATCTTGCATTATACTTGTTTTATTATAATTGTGTTTTTACGGTTGATGATTTGTTGCTTTACGAATTTGTACTTCATTGAGGCTAGTATGAATCGTTATAGATGACAACCCTGTGCACATGATGAAGAGGGTTTTGCATGAGCTTCTAAAGCTTCCTGGGATTGCAATAAAACGTAAGTTTTCTATGGTTCTTTTATACATTGAACCCCAACCTATAATACTCACCTACATTGATCTTAATCTTAAGGTACTTTGTTTTTTTAGAAAATATGATTAAAGGAATGTGTCCCAATTCCTAAATATTAGACTATATTATTATTAGGATTTAGAGATGATTATTATTAGGGTTGAGCCCACGGGCCCTTTTAGGTTTTTAGGGTTTCACTATAAACTCTATATAATGTAGCCAAACCTATGAATAATATAATGCAAACCCTAAAACCTAACTGGCTTATGAGCTCATACTAATAACCCTGATAATATTGTCTAATACTGAATGCTTATGCCCTTTCAGTACTTAACCCAATGCCTGCTAAACATTCTGCTAATGCCCATTTCAAGGTAAAAGTAATGTTTGGTTTCACTTGAATTGTGGTGTCTTTCCCATTAAAAGAAAGGCCTTATCCGGGCTTCAATCATGATAGAGATGCTCAAAATTTGGATCAATTGATCCTATTCAAGATTCCATTCTTTTATTACGAACCAATCATGATTGTGGTTTCTTCAGATCACCTTTCTTCTGCTCATGCGGTGCTCTTAGTCAATGCATCTGGCTGTACTGTTTTTTTAAGGTATTCTTTTTTCTCATTAATCTTGTCCGGTGACAAAGAAACAAAGACAAGGATGCTTGCTTTCAGTCAACGTTCCTTTGGTTCTTTCCTTAACATGTTGTGTTCTCTTTGTCCTTTATTTTCCCCTTATGCCATGCTGATATGAAAAACACACATAATTTAATTTTTATTATTAGATAATGGTTCTTTCATCATTACGAGAAATATATACACAATATTCCCTAATCTAGAAATGGAAACTAAACACACGAATCTCTATAACACAGCTAAGATATCCCTTTCTTCAATCAAATGAATAGAAAATATACAAAATTATACTCGTTAATACACCCCTTCAGTCTGAGCAAGAGCTGTGCGAATGCACACATTGGATCGGAAACGGGAGAAGAGCTGCCGAGGAAGACCTTTTGTTGAAGATGTCAGCGGCTGAAAATCAGTAGGGATATGCAAGACACGAACAACACCAATTCTGATTTTTTCACGCACGAAATGGATGTCAAGCTCCACATGTTTGGTTCTTTGGTGCTAAATTGGTTTTCAGACAAATATACGGCGGAAATATTGTCACAAGTATACGATAGTAGCTTGCCGGGTTGGAACTGAGAGCTTTAGAAGTAGGTTTAGTACCCATGTTGTTTCGGCAACAACATTTTTAACGCCCCTGAATTCAGCCTCAACAGAAGATCTGGATATAGTAGGCTGTCTTTTAGAGGACTATGAGACTAGATCGTCCATGAGGAATACACAATAGCGAGAAGTGGATCGTCGTGAGTCTGGGTAGCCTCCCTAATCGAAGTCAAAATAAGCAATGAGCATATGTCATCGGGAGGGGGAAATGTGAAAACCGTGACCTGTGGTCCCTTTTAGATAACGAAATACACCTTTCAAGAACCATCATTGGGAGTCATGGGGTGCATACATGAATAAGCATATTTGTTGCACAACATATGTTAGGTCCGGGCAAGTAAAAGTAATATACTTCAGAGCTCTGGCCAGCTCGCGATATAATGTACCATCTGGCAACAAATTTCCACTTGTAGCACTTAATTTCTTGGATGTGTCTACCGGTGTGGTGCATGGTTTACAATCCGTCATGTTCGCTAGTGCTAAAATGTCTTCGGCTTATATGCTTTAAGAGAGGATTAACCCATTTTTATGTTTCGAGACATTAATTCCGAGAAAGTGATATAGATGCCCCTGATCTGTCATTCTAAATTCCGTTGATAGAAAAGTAATAATGTGTTGCACGAGCCTTTGTTTAAAAAAGCGACGTGAGGCGCCAGAAAAAACACTCTGCTTTGGTTGAGGCACATACATCGGATGATGTTTGCACCGGGTGGACGAGGAACAAGGCCCCTTGTACTATTGTCCTTTAAGGCTTAACATTCGTCGGTCATGGCGGCACACCAGCTAGGATCGGTTAAGGCTTTGAGATGTGATGTTAGTAGGGGGAGACGGTGTGTTGAGATTGAGTGTGTAGGTTTAAAGGTGCACGGGTATGTATAGTGCCAACTTTTGTGCGGGTGGTTATTGGATGTGAGGAAACAGACGGGTTTGGGGCTGTTTTAAGGGGTCTGGTATGGACTGTGGTGGTGGATAGAGGCTGTTAGGCGTTGGCTGGGGTGGGTTGTCGAGGTCTGCGGTGGTAGGTGAAATGGAGGGGTGGGGGTGGGGAGGAATTTGAGATGAGGTTTGGTTGGGGGAGTCGGCCGTGTTTGGGGAGGGCAGAGGCTGATCATTGGGAACGTTGGGTAGTGGAGTGTTTGGTTGGTGAGACTGCTGGCAAGGCTGTCGAGGGTGAGAGACAGTCACAAGTGGCTTGTCTTAGACTCTCGAGTTGCAGCATGTTACAGGCACATTCCCATTCGGGAAGATTCTCATTGATGTGGGCTCCGATAGTGTCAAACTCAGCCGGTTAACCACGGACAAGTTGTAGCACTAATCTGTTCTCATTGATAGGACAATCAACATCATTCAACTGACTTCCAAGATCACGTAGTTTTTGACAGTAAGACTCGAGTGAGGGCATGGACTTGAGGGTGAGGTTATTAAATGCATGCTCAAGAGGAGCCGCTTGCGGGCCCTTATTATCAAGGAAAATGGTTTTGAGCCGGTTCCAAGCGGCAAGAGTCGTGGAATCGGACTGGAGCACACGTACGAGATATTCGTAAGTCAATGTCCCGTAGATCTATTGTAAGACGACTGCATCAAGTTCAGACCACGACTTGTAAGCCGGATCTGTTTTTGCTGGTGGGGGGTTCCGTCAATATGAGCCTTGACATTGTAGCCTTGTGCGTGCAACTTGAATGATTTGACCCCGGCTGAATACGTGAACTCGGCTCCATCTAGAATCCTGACTTTGCGTTGAATGTCTGTGACAGTATAAGCAGGATGAAGAGCCTTGGCCGGTGTAGGGGCTACAGGTTGGTCATTGGTGAGAGGTGCGTTGGATTCAGCCATCAGACTGGGTTGCAGAAGGTAGAAAGCAAAAAGAAAGGGCTGCAAAAATTGAAAGGTTTGGCTAGGTTTGTGCCTGGTCTCTTGATACCATGTAAGATAATGGCATTGGACTGAAACAGTCTTTGCCCTCTAATTCATCATTCCCAGAAATATATACACAATATCTACACACTTATGAAGGTGATTGGCCATAGTGATGTAATTTTGTTGCATTAAATTAGGTAGTTGAATCTTGTTTCTTATTTTGCTAGATTGCCCATTTTTCGTAGACCTTTCAAATGCTTCTCATGTTGTGAACTAGAGCTTTTACCTCTGCACCGTTGATCTATTTGTTTTATTACATATTTTAAATCCATCAACTTTCACTCATTATTTTTTTATTTACAATTCTTGCTTATTTTTATGCAGATTCTTCGAGAACTATATATGAGGATGGCCTTGATCGCATTATTCAAAGCATTGATGTATACCTGCAATTAGGAGGAGGTTTGCATTATAATTGTTTTGTTTTAATTGTGTTTTTACGGTTGATGATTTGTTGAATTACCAATTTGTACTTCACTCATGCTAGTATGAACCATTTATAGAGTAGGAGTAGATGACAAACCTGTGCACATGATGAAGAGGGTTTTGTCTGAGCTTCTAAAGCTTCCTGGGATTGCAATAAAACGTAAGTTTTCTATGGTTCTTTTATACATTGATCTTAATCTTAAGGTACTTTGTTTTTTAGAAAATCTGATTGAAGGATGTGTCCCAACTCCTAAATACTTATACCCTTTTAATATTTCTTTTCTTGTTTTGAAAATGATTTGATGTTCGCTGCTAATATACCATTGACACCAGCACCTTGTAATTTAAACAAATTGGGGCGATTCTCTAGCCAACCCTATCTGGGGTTCGAGCTCGATAGAGATGCTCAAAATTTGGATCAATTGATCCTATTCAAGAATATATCAAATTACACAAATAACTTTTGGGGTTTCACTTCAAAAACTTATACTCCAGATAATGCGAATTTTACTATAAACTTTTGTTTTAAAAGATCATATCATTTATGTAAATATCTACTTTTTACCATATCAAAGTTGACATTGATTGCATTCTTTAAAGCATTCATGATAAATGCAACAACTTGGGTGGAAGAAATCTGGAGTAGGTTTGCATTATGATTGTTATATTTACATTGCTTTTTATAGACTTTCTGATTTGTTTATTACTAATATATAATTGACTTTTGCTATTATGAACGAATTGTAGAGCAGATGGCAAGCCTTTGTGTATAGTGATGATTGTGCTACATGAACTTGTAAAGCTTCGTTGGACACGTTCGTGAGACTTGGAACCTCAACCTATAATACTAGCTTACATCGATCAGGTATTTTGTTTTTAGATAACTTGATGAAAGTAATGAGACTTAAAACATTAATAATTATGTTTTTTTATAACTTGATAAAAGAAAAATGTCTAAATACTACTACAACACGTGTTTTTGTTTTGTAAGTTATTAGATGTTGCATGTTACAAGAATTTTGGCACTAATCGGATCTGCTGGCAAACCTATTAGGGTGATTAAGTGGCCAATAACCCAATGCCTCCTACATATTTTAATAGATTTGTAAAAATGTTGGCTTTACTTGAAACACATTTTGCCTTGTAATCACAATTTTTTTATGAACTTTTGTTTTGATAGAATATACTCACTAATAATCCAATTATTTGCATATAAAATGATTTTTGAGGTTTTGTGATCTAAAACTACCCCCACTGGTTTCTTATTTCATTCCTTCCCCAAATTACACCAAATCTACTTGTCAACGTTCCTTTTGTTCTTCCACACACTAGAAGTTACACATTTGGAATTGAATGTCGCTTGGGTACAATCCTTCATTTATAACTACTTTTTAATAATGTTGAAAGAGGTGAGATTGTTGAAGGAGGCCAAGTAGTTGACATGGAAGGATGACTGATTTTACTTTGGCTTTTATGAAGAATCTCGGCTTTCGTCTGGTTGGTGCATTTTCAAGGTGTTGTAAATTTGTTTTCAATGCACTCATGCAGGGATTTTCCATATGTTGTTTTGTAATTATGTTACATCAATTTATAGCAGTTTGAGTAGAATACCTAATGTTTCAAGGTTGTCCCATTTTTGCAGACGTTTCAAATTAAATGCATGTTCATGTTGCAAATTAGTCTATACTTCTATATTTTGCTGCACTAATTATCACTTTCATGTTTCTATATATAGTCGGTTGGTGTGAGGCCTTTAGAGAAGTTACTGGCGAAACCTGACGTTGTCATTCTTAAAGAGCTCTCAGCAAGTTATGTGTTTCAGAAGGTGGTTCCCTGTGAGAAGAGCATTGGTGATCATTCTTGACAGGTTATGTAGTCTTTCTCTTCTATCCATTTTATTAGTATTAATGAGTTGTGTTTTGCATCTAGTGTGTTTTATGTTTATTTTGTTACGTATGATCAGCTTAAGTTAAATGCATGCATGTTAGAATTTTATTTCTTGATCTGTCTTTTGTTGGTAATGATTTTGATGGTTATGTATGATTGAAGTTAATTGTAATGATGTCCCTTGAATTAGACTTGAACCTTTATAGGAAATGATAAGAAGTTGATATGTTAATACTTATACATGAATTGGATCTTTGAGGAGGAAATTGAAAAAGATTTTTGATGTGCTGGTAGGCTCAACCCAAAGAAAGAACCCTAATGTCCTTCGTGTAAATTAAACTAATATATGGATGTGTTTAGCTTCCCATCTTAATATACATGGTTTAAGAAACCGAGTCTCGACAAGATAGGTTGCAAGTCAGCATTCCCTTTCACACACACCAAGCTTGTTGTTTTGCTATCAAAATAAATATAAAAGTAGTGAAAAAATAATCCTTATGTTGGTATTAAGCACGAATGGCTATATGTAAAAAATAAAAAAAATCACCGCGGTTATTGAGGATCAGAATATAAAAAATAGGGCGTCTAAGACCCGAAAATCATCAATATGATCCTCATAGCCTTAAGGTATCTTAAAATACAATAAATAAATCACTGCGGTTATTGAGGATCAGAATATCAAAAATAGGGCGTCTAAGACCCGAAAATCATCAATATGATCCTCATAGCCTTAAGGTATCTTAAGATACTGTGTCATTATTAGAGGTGTGTATGTTAAGTGTGGGGACAATTAAACCATCATGTTAAATATAAATTAAAATAACAAGCACAAGGCATTAGTTGAGACTGAAAGGGGTATGGGATTAAGAAGGACAATATACCAACAATCAAGGTTAGAGCATTAGTACTTTTCCTTAGTGAAATGAGGTGTGAGAAAGGTTAACACAATATTTATGTGTTTGATGTTTATTTTGTTAGGTAGGATGAGCTTAGGTTAAATGCATGCATGTTAGAATTTTGTTTCTTGATCTATGTGTTTTGTTGGTAATGATTTTGATGGTTATGCGTGATTGGAGTATTTGTAATGATGTCCCTTGAATTAGAGTTGAAACTTTAAAGGAAATGATAAGAAGTTGATATGTTAATACTTATACATGGATTAGATCTTTGAGGAGGAAATTGAAAAAGACTTTTGATGTGTTGGTAGGCTCAACCCAAAGAAAGAACCCTAATGTCCTTCGTGTAAATTAAACTAATATATGGATGTGTTTAGCTTCCCATCTTAATATACATGGTTTAAGAAACTGAGTCTCGACAAGATAGGTTGCAAGTCAGCATTCCCTTTCACACACACTAAGCTTCTTGTTTTGCTATCAAAATAAAAATAGAAGTAGTGAAAAAATAATCCTTATGTTGGTATTAAGCACGAATGGCTATATGTAAAAAATAAAAAAAATCACTGCGCTTATTGAGGATCAGAATATCAAAAATAGGGCGTCTAAGACCCGAAAATCATGAATATGATCCTCATAGCCTTAAGGTATCTTAAAACACTATAAAAAATCACTGCGGTTATTGAGGATCAGAATATCAAAAATAGGGCGTCTAAGACCCGAAAATCATCAATATGATCCTCATAGCCTTAAGGTATCTTAAAATACTCACTGTGTCATTATTAGAGGTGTGTATGTTATGTGTGGGGACAATTAAACCATCATGTTAAATATAAATTAAAATAACAAGCACAAGGCATTAGTTGAGACTGAAAGGGGTATGGGATTAAGAAGAACAATATACCAACAATCAAGGTTAGAGCATTAGTACTTTTCCTTAGTGAAATGAGGTGTGAGAAAGGTTAACACACTATTTATGATCTTAGTGAAATTAGGAGGAGGTTTGCATTGTAATTATTTTATTTTAATCGCATTTTTTTGGGTTGCTGATTTGTTGCATTACCAATTTGTACTCCGCTTATGCTATTACGAACCATTTACAGAGTAGGAGCAGTCGACAAACCCATGTGCACGAAGATGGTTTTGCATCATCTTATAAAGCTTCCAGGGACTGCAATAAAAGGTTAGCTTTCTTTGGTTCTTATATACATGGAACCCAAACTTATAATACTAACCTACATTTACCATAAACTTGACGTAATTTGTTTTTTTTTTAATCTGATTAAAGGAATGTGTCTTAAATCCTTTTAATAACCTGTTTTTGTTTTGAAATTTATATGATGTTGCAGCTACCAGAATTTTGACACCAAGTGGACCCGTTGTTTCAAACACAGTAGGGTGATTCTGTGGCCTACCCACTTCCTTCTAAACATTCTGGTAATGCCCATTTAAAGGTAAAAATAGTGTTCGGTTTCCCCTGAGTTATGGCATCCTTCCCATTGAAGTTAAGGCCCTATCCGGACTTAAAGCCCATAATGATGCTCGAATATGGATCAATTGTTCCTCTTTATGAATAAAATTAAACAAAGAACCTTTAGGAAGTGAGTTTTAAACCATGAAGGCGTTTTGTTCTTGCCAAACTAGGTTGATAGATAAGATTAGTAGGTGGCTTGTAAATACACACACACATAATGTTCTGGACCAAAGAAGACTGTTAAGGTAATAAGATTCCCACTCGAACCCACTATATGTAAACACACGTATATAATGTTTCTATATTATCTGCACACATCTATAGGTTGTCTTGATCAGGAAACCCACAAGACGGTGGCTGGCATGGCTTGTGGGAATCGAGTTCATGGAGTACATTGGCACAGCATAAGAAGGAGAAGAAGAGACTACTGTGAAAGGTAAATGAGTCGATCCTTTTAGCGTATGTGTAGTGGCTTTTGTGTCAACAAAATGTTGGTTTCATCAAAACTTTTTTTCTCCTGAAGCTGCATTTTTTAAGAACTTTGTGTCTAAAGAATTTATTGTTTTACTAATATACCAACTTTTTTTCATAAAGAATCATTTTGTAGGTTTTATGATTTAAAAGGACCATCCCGGGTAAGTAAAACAAATAGCTTAAAAGATAGCTTATTTATAATATCTAATAGGTCAAACGGGTCAGCTATATGGTCAAACGGATGTGAAGTGAACAAAGGTGTTTTTCATAAACCCTCCTACTCCTTTTATTCAAAATTTTGGATTGCTATTGAAATAATATATTTTTCCATCATATATGTGTAAAATGTTCCTTTGTTTTGGGGAAATATTAATTAGTCAAGTAGTCCATGAGTCGTTAGACATTGACTATAGTGTGTTTTATTCAATGTTTTTAAAACCGGACCGGACAGTGAACCGGACACCTTACCAGTCCGCTGGTCGGACCGGTTCAACAAGTCGGAATGTATATAAGAACCGGATAAATTATAATTATTTTTTATAAATATATGTAAAAGTTACAAAAAATAAAAATAAAAAATATTTAAATAAACCGGTTCAACCGGTCCGACCGCCGGTTCAACCGGTCTGACCACTTGTTGGGGTCCGGTTCCCGGTCCAACCGGTCGGTCCGGTTTGGTTTTCAAAACCATGGTTATATTTATGGAACCTTTTCAATTCTTGAGAGGTTTATAAGATTATAGAGAACAGTTGACACTCTAATTTCAAAGCTTTTACTATGGCTTCTAGATAAAATAAAACTATAAAAGGGTCCCATGGATGGATGGTTTGTGATATGGTTTGTTTAAGAAGAGTATAAAATCAAACACTCTTCTCTTTGCACACTGTAGAGGTTTAGTCCACCTCTTCTTCTACAGATCTACAGTTGTCTGTACTTCTGCAGACTGCAGACATTTTACTTCTGAAAAAAACAAGTTACACCTTAGTAGTTTGAGCCATGAAGGCTTCTCATTCGTGCCAAACTAGGATTATAGAAATGATTCATAGGTGGCTTGTAAATATGTAGTGATTCAGTGGTGGTCTAGATAACTTGCACTAAAGAAGACTGTTAAAGCAATAAATTTTGTATCTAGTGACCGGTGATTGTCTTGATATCTTGTCCAATTAAAAGTGAGTTTATTATCTGTCAAAAGAAATATTAGGTTCACTTAAAATACCTTCTTGTCTAGAAGATGCAAACTTTTTATATAAGATTGTTTTGAAAGATTAAGTCATTTTAATAAATATCTATTTTTTGTCAAATGATTTTGCGGGGGTTTTATGCTCTAAAAGTACAATTTTGAATAACTTTTGATCACCATGTCCTGTGTTCTTTTTTAGTTTTTGTTTTAATTTTTTTTCCATTACACTCTTACTCGTTTAGTCGGTGTGGACTTTTTTTATTTTTTATCTCAATGTTGTTAGTATCTTAATATTGCATTGTTAATTCATTTATATCTACAGGTTATCGTGAGTGGTTTGGTCTTTGCTTAGATTTATTGTTGACATGGGATCGATTCCTGTTGAAGCTTTTTTTGTTATGCTGTAACAGGTGTTTATACATGTTCTATCCCATCTCCCTTCTCCATTTTTTTCCTAGACTTCCTGACTGCATGCTTCTTTCTTGGTTTTCTTCTTTTCTTTGACGGCCGCCGGTAACTTTTTCGCTTTTGTTTTTCTTTTTACAATCTCAGGTAACCTTCTTCTTACTCATTTGTTTGTTGTTATCTTGGATACCAATGCCTCTGAATTTAGGGTTTCACTTTACTATTGAGTATAGATTTGATTTTGGTGATTTTCTTATCGTCACAGCTCACAATAATCGGACTGATAAGTGTGCGTGCATACTTTGTGTTTCCTCTACGTGGTGTGTTTTTGTTACCCAACAATTGGTTTTGTTTATTTTCAAAGTATTTTTAGTTGTTTTGCCTTCCATAGATGTATTTCGTGATGAATCTTATCAATAAAATCATTGATTAGGAGCTTAGGACTATTTCTACGCATATGATGCTCTTTCTGTCCTGTTTACTTTATCTGTTTATTTTGCTCATGAGCTATTAGTGCTTGCGATTGTCTTTTTTTTTATTGGTCCTTTTTTTGTTGTTGCCTGGAAAGTGATTACAACTTGCATTTTTCCTACGTCTGAAGATGTATTTCTTGCTTTTCTTGCATCAAGTATCTATTGCATCTGAGAGATCAAGTATTTATAGGTTAAACTTTTACTCTTGCTTTGTTGTGACCTGTTTGTCCATGTGATCAAATGGAATGATAGGTCTTGTGAACTAAAAATTGTTGTTGGCTTAAAAGTGACAGCACGTACAGGTTTGCCTTGCAAGTTTTTCGACTTCTAAAGATGTATCTCTATTTCTGTTGCATCAGGTATCCATAACCTCTGGAAGATCCAGCATTTGCAGGTTTGATTTTTACACTTTGGTTTGTTGTGTCATGTTTGTTCGTGTGATGACAGTAACAAATGGCGTGATCAGTTGAATAATGACACCAACATTGACCTTAATGATTGAGCACTCATTAGACTGTTTGATAAAGATATTAGTCACCTTTGATCAAAAGCTAAACCACACTTGTTTTTCTTAAACCAAGTTTTGGATCATTTCAATAAATGTAAACTTAGGGGTCTTTTGCTTCCCGAAATGTGTTGTAAATGAAAATGGAATTAGAATTGGAATTGAAATGGAATCTTGTTAAAATTGATAAGGTGTTTGGTTGGTAAATTTTTTAATGAAATTGGAATGTTAATTTTGAACATTCCATGGGTAAGTGGAAGGTAAATGAATTCCATTGAACATGAGAAAAGTTTTCAATTTTAATTCCATTTCATCACCAACCAAATAGGTTTTTTTGATGAAAAATTCTCTAATTCCATTTCGAATTCTACAGAATTTGTGAACTAAACAAGACCATATATTCTTTAAATGACTAGACTTAGGTCGTTTTGACCCGTTTCACCTAAAGAGTTCTAAGCATAAATTATAGTGCTTTTAGGTCTTCTAGTTTGTAGTATTATTTTTAGGCATCATACTTTGTATTTTTTTTTAATAAATAATATCTTCGTGTTGTCCCTCTTAGGTACGTTATGTCAACAGGTGAATCGTTGTTCCTCGATGCGGTTAAGGTGAATCGTTGTTCCTCGATGCGGTTATATTCAACCATTAAGGTATAATCATCTCATCAGTAGATAATAATTATTAATTTGTGTTAATAAAATATCAAAACCTGTTTTTAGAAATAAAACCTAATCAAGATACAACTAACTCTCAACAGTGGTATGAGAACCCAACTTACAACATGTAAATTAGATGTGTTTTTTTTACCGATTATAGATCACGAACTCTAAATTCGTTTAAGTTTCTGATGTGGATTGTTTTGGGCAACTTATTTATATCGGTTGAATTTTAATCAACTAAAAGAGTGCGCACATTATTTTGATTGTGTTTGATATGTAAATCTGGCTATACCTTGTGGTTGGATGGTTGTGTCTGATTTGGTTTTGTTAATTTTTGTTTTTATGGTTTTGGCCCATTTGATGGCTCAAAGTTGTAATATATTAGGGTTTTATTTATTAAGTATTTCTTTTGTAAATATTGTAATGACTGAAGACTCGAAGACAAAACTGAATACAAGACGAATCAATGGATCAACGGGATCCACACAAGACAACTACTAGATGCACTTAGGTTCATCTTTGTGATTGTATATGCGTTGTGACCTCGTGACCTAGTTTGATCTTGCTATTTGGCCCTAGCAAGATTAAACAAACACAGCCATGAGATTTACATATTTATCTTGTTTTATAATTGTTATAACCTACCAAACTAATTAAAAAATGTGTTTCACAATCAAAATTTAATATGATCTTAACTTATTTTTACATTTTCTTTCATTTAAAACAAAAAGTTTGTTTAAAAAAGAAAAATTGTATAAATTTTAAAATCAGTTTTAATTTCAAAACATAAAAATGTAGTAGTTTATAACTTAAAAATAGTTATCAATCTTGTGAAAACATTATGGCCATTGCCCGTAAGACTAGAGAAGAAGTTAAAGATGTTGGATTAGATAGCTTGCCTTGTGCTAGTCATTATGCCCTCTGTTCTTTCAAAGAACATGGAGGATAGGTTTGTGTTTAACATGGTTTAGCAATTTAATGGCATGTATTAGAATAAAAAAAGCCGGATAAAAACACTATGATATCATGAAGTACCTTTTAATCTTAAAAATGCACGAAGGCTTTCTTGTGAATGCCCATGTTGTTGTGTGGCGTAGGCCATCGTCGTGAGCTCGCGGCGTGAGTGCCCTCGTCAGCTTAAGAGCATTCACATGAGACTCATCACCTTCATTAAACTTACATTAAAAATTATTTTGTTTTTCTACCTTTTCTAACTACACTACTTTTTATATATTTTTCACTCAACCATTTTTAAAAAATATTAAAAATTTTATAGCAATGAATATTGTTTCCCCAAAGATATATATATATATATATATATATATATATATATATATATATATATATATACACATATATATATACATACATATACATATATATACATATACATATATATACATATACATATATATACATATATATATATATGTATATACATATATATATATATGTATATACATATATATATATATACATACATATATATATATATATACATACATATATATACACATATATATATATATATATATATATATATATGAATAATAAAATTTTTTCTCTTTATTCACAACCACTCACATATATTCCTAGTAATATGAGGAACACAAACATAATAATATAGAGAACTTACTCTCAAATCTCAATGTTATAGAGAATTTACAATGATATCCTTATAACTATATTTATAATTTATCTAAAACACATCATTCTCTAAGTGTATTTTATATTTTCTTTAGACCTTTTCTATCTCATTTTTCATACCAACTTATGGATTTGTGAGTATGTGACCTCAAATTAGAGGAGTCATTATATTTCTCTAAAAAAATTAGAGGATGGGAATAGAGTATTGATGTCGGGTTTAATTGCACAAGTCATATAATTGCCTTTAAAATTTGAAGATGAGGATAGTTGTGGGGAACTAAATACGAATGCTCTTAACAAATATTTTAGTTGCTGTTAATTAACAAAAGTTGATTATAGGTTTGGGTTGTAGGAGTAGGTATTATAAGGTCTTAAAAACTGTGCAATTTACCAATATACAAGGGCTTCACGGGAAGATGATTGCAAGCTGTATTCTCGTAAGGGCCCGATGGTAGATGGTAAAATAAGTTAAGTTTGTATGATTTTAAATTATTAGAAACGTTTTCATTTGATAGAAAATATAGAATCACTCAACCTTATTTTAAAATATTTATTATATTTAATAGTTGTGATATTATTGAAAAACAAAATTTATGAAGCAATAATGGTGAAAGTAGATTCTAGTTAAATTTTGATGGTATAGTTAGCTGTGTAATAAGTCGTTTAATGCCGACATGAGTCTGATTCGATAAAGAAAAAAAATCCAAAAGGCATCTATCCATGTTTAATGTAGCTGGCTTCTCGTTATCTGTATTTAAGGTTTATAGCCACCGACTTAATGAAACCAGTCGATTCAACGCTTTACACTAGGGTTGCTTGCAAGTACCACCTATCATGTCGTAGGTACAACCATTTATCCTATAAATCATCTATACAATTGACTCGTTACACACATTATAATACCCAAGACACGTTTTAAATTAACCTATTTTACTCAAATATGATTTTGGTTAAATCATTTAACCTATTTAAATAGTTTATTGTACACAAGCAATTTAAAACCCATTAAAATGGAAAATGTTATTTTCGTCTGGAACCTATTTTAACACAAAAGAAAACCGTATTGACATGCAAAAGCGATTCATTAGCCTCCCCCAGATAAGAAGACATAGGCCAAATATGATAATTTACCTTGTTGAACTTCTGTAGGTATTGTTAGTAATCTATTTTAGCACAAGAAAAACTATATTATTAGTACAACAAAATTACAACTAAATAAAATATACTTTATGCATTTACACTATAAAGAATGGGCTTCATTGTTAGTGTGTTTCTACAATTAGCAAGTATTTAGATCATATTTAGTCACCTATTTTTAAGTGTGCTTGTTGTTGTGCTCTTGGCAACCTATTTTGGCACAAAAGAAAACTGTATTAGCATAATAATGACATGTACAACAAAGTTAAGCATGTACCTCGCCGAAAAGAATAAACTTCAATTTAGCAATTAGCAAGTATTTGCAGCCTCCCCTGAATAAGAAGATATAGGCCTATTTATAATAAATATATGCATGTATGATTCAACAATTTTTAAGAAAAATGTTAGTAAAGGATTGAAAGACCCCTGTTCTTGTACTCCATGGGCCATGAAAGACCCCTTGTGTTATGAACAGCAACAACAACATTTTGAATCTGCAAACGAATCCAAAGATGTTGAAATAAATCATAGAGGGAAGAAAAAAAAGACCACGTCAAGAGAATAGGGAAATAAGGAATAGAAGTGATGTTTCATTATGCATCAAAGAAACCAGGAACGCGGCGAGACAGGTTTGATCAACATCCAAGAAGATCAAAGAAACCAGGAACGCAACAGAAGATCTAAGGAATGAAAGTGATGTTTCATTATACATCAAAGATTAGAGATTTTCAAAATTTTCAAGTTAATTGGAAAAGGAAGGAGAAGATGGACTGCAAGTTTCGCTGAACAAGAACGTGGTTTAAGGATTAACTTGATTAGGGGAGTAAATGTTGGAAAATCATAATCAAAAGAATCCTAAATCATATTAATTAATGTTTACTTAGAGTTAGATTAGAAAAGTCAAAATAGAAAAAGTCAAACATGTAAATTAAGCGGTAATTCAAGGGTTAATTGTGTTAGTCTTAGTAGTTTGTAACTGCCATAATAGCTTAGTGTAACAACCGACCTCTATGTCATAATTCTTACATTGTCAACCTGCATCATTTCTTGTTCAAATATTATATATAATGATATTATTTCCATTAGTATTATTATTATTGGCATTTTTATTATTTGGCCATTGTTGTCTTTATTGGTATTTCATGTGCCTTTTGTGATGATTTAACATCATCAAGCATTATTTAGGGAAATCCTAGTGTCCCGGGAAAGTTAATTAGTCACCCTTGCAAAAATTAAATCATAGATGAAAACAATTAAAGTGTGTGCCTACACACTAAGAATTTCGACCAACATGCATGCTCATGCATAATAACAATTTTCAACTAACTAAATTTCACCATCTAAAATACTACCCAATACTACAAAACTACACTACATAATTTCATTTATATAATAAAATTTAATTAAAATCAACCCCACTACAAGCCAAATCCCCCCCCTCCATTCCCCTCTCTTCTTCACCACCACCCTCTTCCACTTATCCCACTTCATGCAACTTTCAAACACTCCACCACCACTCCTCTTTTCTCTCCTCTCTCTCCCTCTCGACCTCCATAACCGAAACACACACACACTCGAAATCCTCTCTAATCCCTACCATTTTCGAAGAAACACCACAAAACACTATTGGCCAAGCATTAAACCGCAAGAAAGTGAAGGTTTGTGAGCTTTGGTATCCGGATCTTGCAAGCTCGTGGATTTCCAGCACTTGTTCGAGACTCTCCAGCCTTGTCCAAGGAGTTCCAGGCCATCCACGACCAGCTACACACTCCAAACCGTGAGTTACATCGAGTGTAAGCTTCATGTCGCCCGGTTTTGATTATTTCATATGTTGTCTTCATTTTTCATTCAAAACCTTACCATTCTCATATCTAACAGAAACTTGCTGCTACAACTTCGTTCATAAGGAGCTTTTCACGTCCTTGAAGGTATCATACTCGTAAGCATATCATTCTATAGGTGTAACACGGTTTACCCCTAGAAAACCCTCTTTTCGGGTGCTTTTACACCATCCAACTTGCACAACTTATAACCCTTCTAAACTTATCTCGTAACCTGCTCAAAATGGGATTTCTAATCTCCTAATAACCTGATTTCAAAGTTACAAAAGGATTGGTTAAGGTTTAATTGTGAGTTATGGCATTTAACACATGTGTAATGGATGAGAATGGTGTAACACTATAGTTTCCATTGTGTTCTTACTTGGATTGATGAACCCGTGAGGTTAACATAGTATTTCAATAAGTTTTGGATGATTTTGGTTATGTGATGAAATGTTAAAGGCTGAAAATATGAATGTCTTAGACTTGTAAGCCATTTGGACATATCTGGGACCCGAAAAGTGGTAAAACAACTTTAAAACAATAAAACATGGATTATGACCATCTTAAAAAGTATTTCAGGTTCTAAAAGGATTAACAAAGTATTTGGGTCGGATTTGTTGATTAAATGGTCAAAGAATAGGTTAAATGGAATTTTTAGTGAAAAACGGGTTTTAACCGGGTAACGTTTGGAAGAAAATTTAAAAATGAGGGTATAACACCAAAATCCATGGAAACCATGTTATTTCAGTAACTTATGTACTATAAGATCTAAAAGAGTTGAAAAATTGGTCAAACGAGCTTTTAACGGGTCAAATTCGGTTAAAAACGCGTTTAAACGGGTAAAACTTAAAAGGTAGACTTTCACCTAAAAGGAGCTCTAAATGCATCTCTAACAGATTAAGAACCTTAAATAAAGTCATAAAAATTATATTTAATGAATCTAAGACCGTTAAATTAGAAATCAACACTTAACCGTTAAAAACCCTCGGTTTTACCGTAACTGGTAACGAGAAACATGAAAATTTGTAAACCGGAATTAAGTTATGAAATTTTGGTAGAAACTTACTTAAAATCAGTTATCTAACTCTAAGAAATTAATATTTGGGCATAAAAGACATTAAATGCAAGAAACCAAACTTTGGGGTAGAAATTGTAAATTTTGAAACTTGAAGGACTAAACTGTAAATTTTTGCCTAACTTCTATAAACCGACCCCTTGAACAAGGAATCACTTAAAAGACTCAAATTAACTTATGTAAGTGATTTAGCATAGCAAATCATAAATTCTTTCCTAAGAAACCCTAACTTTCTATAAAAAGAAATTTTTTTATATAAAGACTTAGAAATTCAAATGCTATTAAGATTTTAACCACATGACACATCTTATGCATCTCCATAACCCTAGAATTAGTGGATTAACACTTGAATTTTATTGATTAGGGTGCTAGATTTGAGACTTTTCCCGGGACACGCAGTGACCCTTTGCTTGAATTCTAAGGTGAGTTCAAGTGTTTCCTTTTTACTATTGTTTTGGGATGAAGCATGCTCTGTTTAAACTAAACTATTTTTGTGTTATATTATGATGCTATATGTTGTGGTTATGTTGAGACCTGCTGATACTTGTATCACAGTCATTAATTCTTTGGTGAACCGCTTGTTTATATGGATAGATCTACTTGGGGAATCCCCCACACACAGTGCCTCCTGTGATGAACGGGAAGGGTACCACACTGAGATCCTCCGGGGTCGTTTGTGGCATGTAACAGGTTTTATAAGATACTATGGTGGACCATCCGGCAGATACGGTCCATTGGTTTGAGGCTCAGTTCTCCCCACGGGGATTTAACCGGTAACTAAAATTTTGAAGAGGCTAACCGGGGCTGAGTGCAGGGTTGATTGTGATCCCCACAACAATGATACTATGACTTTTAATAAAGAGTGGATTCTAATGAATCCTTTTGTTTTTAAACTTTAAGCACTTAAATTCACCAACTTTCTAGTTGACACAAATTCTTTTGAGCATGTTTCAGGTAATCCATGAAGGGACTCTAGCTATTGTTGAAGACCATGACCTAGCATCGTTACCATGGAATTGGCTTGTCTGATTTTCAAAACTATCTAAACAATTTTTAATTATTGTAACTTATAAATTTTGTCATTGTGTTGGATGTACAATTTAATTTATGGGCTAAAGCTGTTCCTAGCCCGGGATTATTTTAAACTCTTAATGCCATGTGATGTTCTCTCCCTTTGTGCTCTTATGATGGTTTGTTTCCGCTGCCATATGTTGTTGCTAGTCTGTGACGTCCCACCCTACCTGGGCCCGGGGTGTGACACTTAGATGGGCACTTGGTAAAATATGTAAAATAGAAAAAGTCAAACATGTAAATTAAGGCCAAAGTCCACATAGACCAATCGGACAAAAGTACTTAATGTATTTTAGATGGACACTTGGTAATAATTAAAATTTTCATGTTTAATGTTTTCTTATAATCCTACCATAATAGTTTCTTTTTGTGATGATAGAGTAAGTAAAACTATTTTTTTAATATATCAACAACGAAAACGGGTTAATTGAAGTTTGATTGAACAAAAAATACTAAGCTCAAATGAGGAGACATACACTAAGCTCAAAAGAGTACCCTTGTGATTTAAATTCCACATCTTCATAAAACAAAAATATCAGTGCCCTAAACAAATCAAAGCCGATATCAACAGCAGTAAAACAAATTGTCTTAAATTAAAAACAAACTATCTACATGTAGTGTTAACCATAATATGATATTAGAGCCAAAATTGTGGAAGAGGGTAAGATGGCATTTGTAAAATTACCCTTATTTGATTTGCATGTGAGTGGATTTAACCAAAAAAGTATTCTAAGTTAGTTTAAAGGACCATAATTGTTACAAAACACTTAAGATAAAGGATGTTTTATGTAATTTTTAAAAACTAAGAATCAAAACTGAAATATGATATAAACATAAAGGATATTTTTTGTAATTTAGTCAAGTAACTAGGACCTGGTTGGGAAGTGAATGTATGTATATAAAAATTCAATTCTTTTGTAAACTACCCTAAGTTTTAAGGTTTTAGTGAAACACTACCCACCTCGGCATTTTCCAAGTGGCATGGGCCATTGCCAAACCAAGCTCCAATTAGTACACCATGTACAAATATATAGATCATATAACCAATAAATACAATTGGCCTGCAAGTTAAAGCTTGCACTTGTAACATAAAAAGATATATGGAACAAAATTATTTGAGATACCTTTACTATCGTTTGATGTCACAATCAATAATTATACCAAGTAAAAGACTTAGAATTTGAGACATCTTTCCGGTGGCTTCCCCCGACTATCAACAAAACTAGGTAAATTGTAACTCGCGTGTTTCGCGAGTAATCAACCTGTCTTGAAAGCATAGTTTTTTCTAGCACAAACAAATAGTTAAGGCTCATAATAGACTACTCGTTATGACTGCAATCTAAAGGATGCGCCACATCCACAAGCGAATGCCTTTATAGCTTCATCGTGGCCTATATATGTATCACATAACTCAAAACAGAGCACGAAATAATTGGCGTCAAACGTAGCTCGATAATAAAACGAAGTAACTTGTCACATGTACACCTATAAGCTACAGACCACATTACTAACATTTTCATGTAACAACCAAATGATTAATTACGTGCATTTACTGAGCATAGGACTTTTGTGTTTAAGTTAGCTATATTACTTCGTCATTCCTCTCACAAAACCACAACCATCACTCTCCTCCACCCATATTGAGCCATTACAACCATCTCCTCGTCTCATTATCGCTGTCGTTGGAAGAAGCCCAACCAAAAGAAAGGAAAGCCCAAATCTATGGGCCACTAACCCAAAAATAATTGGAATACAAAGGACGTGCAAGCCCAATTTAATTGGAGACCAAGAGTTGAAGTGAGCCGCCCAAAGAAGTGAAAGACACATGTCAAGTGGCCCTACGAAAACATTAGTTTGTGTTTAATTATCCTTTTGTTTTGAGTCTCTGGACCATGTTATTTTTCTATTAATATACCATGACCTGTAACAAAAAGAGCAATCTAATCTTTGTAATGAGGTTTGGTTTATTTTAGCCGTGTTTAGTACATGTAACAATCTAATATAATAAAAAGGTTTATTTAATTATGGATGTGGATAAATACATAATTATTACTTATTGTTTTTAAAATGATTCGTATATTGTTTACAAGACTAAAATTGATCATACTTAACATATAATTGTTTATAACGTTTTTATCGATTCGGGGATAGAGTCGACAGACTAAGCACCAACTGGATCGCCTATGAACAAACCTGCCCGAGCAGGAGGAGCATCCAATCCGTACCTAGGTAGAGGAAGCTGATCTCCGAGTTTGTCAACTTTTGGGGAAATGATAGCCTGAACGGATAAACAAGAATTCAAGCCTTTATTATCATATTTATAATAGGGTCCTGGGTTTCTACTTCACCTTATGTCTCAAAATAGTTAAATCGAATTTGATTATGGACCCTGAACGCTAAACTATAGTTCATTTATCTTCACATGTATAAGGCTCAATTTGTATATTCTCATGGGATGATTTGTTGACTTAACATATTAACTCAATATTTATTTTTCTTTTTATCGATATATTAAAGTTTATGATATGTTTATTATACTATAGATGCTTTTCTGATTGATAAACAAGTATCAAATCCTATTAAATAACTACATTAATTACTAATAATATTATTTATTTATTTTATCTTATAGTTTGTTTTTTAGTAAATTAATAAAAATATATTTTTATTAATGTTATTTCTATAAAAGTTGTTTTCTATAAAACAGATTTCTTTCTAAAAAATCAAATTATTTTTTACGTAATAATTTAAAATTAGTTTTTATAAAGTAATTTTTTTATAAAAAAATAATTAAAATAGGAAGTTATAGTAAGGAACTTTTAAAAATATAATTTTTTAAAAGATTATTTTTGAAACGAAATGTTTACTTTATCTTAAAAAAACAAACAAATTTAAAAAGTTCATATTATTGTTACGCGGTAGGGTAACTCCTCCTTTTAGTATAATCGAAAGCAGAAATATGTGCTAGATTTGTGCGATATATTTCGTATGTGCCGGATCTCTCTACTCTATGTTTTATTGTGTTTTTATATATTGCTTGCATAGCATATATCTTTTATTTATGTCTCACGTATCAAATTGGCCTACTTTAGTGTCATGTATGTATTGAGAGTTTGGTTTTTTAGTTGTATGTGCATTGGTTTCCCATGCATGTGATGTGATACTGCTATAGTTATTGTCATTGTGTTTTTTTTCCCGATTATAGTATAATGTGCTGTATGGTGTGATTTGTGTAGTCTAGCGTATCTTGATTGATTGTTGTTTACTGTGTTTTTCTCTTACAGGGTGATTGGATGCTTCTTTTGAAATATTGACTGATTTTATTTTTTATTTTTACATTTATAAACAGTAGAAATCATGATCGTGTACTGAGAGCCCGATATTATAGCTGCAAAAGAGGTGTGCAAGGCAGATAAAAGAAAAGGAAAAGACCAATAATGGGTTTAGCACATAACCTGACAACCAGACCTGGTTATGAACCCAATACAACCCGCATAGTTCAAACCGGGTACCCTCTTCAAGTCGCCAACCCGGGTCTTCTCAACCCGACTTGGTTTAAAGACGTTTTTAAAAACCATCTTCTCCTCTTGAAACCAAAACGGGTTGCACCCGACCCGGGTTGAACACGGTTTGTGCACGTGTAAAAGTTCAATTGGCTCGGATTCTCACATGTTGTTAGGAGATTATATTATAGGTATGTAATAATAAATAAAATCTGCAAAAGTAAGATTAGATTACGAAATATATGATAATTAATGTTTTAGGATTCGTAGAATTTTCTAATACCCGCGTTTCGTTCCCTCCCCACCATTCCCCCAAATCTCTCCTCTCTCTCCTGTTCTTCTTCTTCTTCTACTACACACACATATGACGATGATGATGATGATGATATGATCAAACACTCTCACAGAAGAAGTTAAGAAGATGCTGAAGGAGTCGTCAGATTATTGCTTGAAGAGGAGGAGAAGTTGTTGAGTTCTCGCTACAGACTCGTTTAGGGCAAATTTAATTGGTTGATTGATTCCACACACACAGAAGAAGAGAAGAAGAGAAGAAGTGAAGAAGAGCAGAAGAGAAGAAGAGCAGAAGAGAAGATTGAATCTGGCCGCTGTTGATTTAGGTCAAATTCGATTGAATCTGGCCGCTGTTGATTTAGGTCAAATACTACTACACGCGATGAAAATTGGACCTGAAAATAGGGGTTTTCTGTTTGTTTTTTTCTCTTCTTTGTTTTTTCTCTCTGAATTTGGTTTAAAATCACCCATTCTTCTTTCCATGAAGCGGTTGTCTGTATCAAGAGTTCATTCTATAGTTTCCAGTCCAGACATTTAACTCATCCTTAAACTAATAAATTATTCTTGTTTGTGTCTCTCTTTTCACAGGAAAACCAGAATACTTGCTGCAAGTTAACAGCAGAGCAAGATGGTAAACTTAGTAAGGCTACTGTAAGGATTTCGGTGAGGGAAAATGGATAAACATCCGCATAATCTTCTTGCTTCTTACTTGTACCTTCATGATTGTTCTCCATTACAGTTTTATGGTTTATCATGGGTTTATTGTTCTTACTTTTAGTTTTCTGTCTCATCTGCAGTCCATGGAATATTGAAACTTGTGTGCCATGAATTGACAGCCGTGACCAATGATCCTGAGGCTAGTTTAATGGATAATCTAATAAAAAAATGCTGACAGATCGACTTGTATCTTGTTTAACAGCAAAGGTAACTGTGGCTCCTTTTTTTCTTCCACATTTTCTCTACTTGATTAGATTTTGTTTATTTTGTTTTGTTCTTTTCTGAATTATCAGGTTGTAATGACTTTCGGCTTTAACGTGATGGATGCATCTTAATAGTCTTGTAAACATGTTCTCAACATAATCATGCAGGTCATTTGCACTTTGCTTTTCTGTAATTCTTTTACATCAATTTATGCTAGTTTAAGTAGAGTATCTTATGTTGCAAGATTGTCCTTTTTTATTTTGCAAAGGATTCAAGTTAAGGGCTTGCTCATGCTGTCAACCCGAGCACACTAGATAGTCTTATAACAGAGCTTTTACTTTGGCTTTTAGATGTAAGGATTCCAAGGATGATGAATGATGATGGCAGCCAGATTTTAAAAGCATATAATGTTTTATACTTAGGATATTGGTGAAACTTGACAACTTTATCTACACTCATCTACTTTTATTTTATTTGTGTTCTTTTATTGTATTGACTTGTTTGTAAATGAAGGGACAGTGGTACTAATCAATCTCTTAAAACTACTGGATCATTCTAGATGGACATCTCCACCATCAACCAAGTCTTTTTGTACAAGATATATGAAGTTTTCAGATTTTGTTGTCAAATGCTTGATCTAACTCACAAAGGTCAGTTTTTTGTTTTAGTTTTTTTTAATCAACTCCCATTCATTGGTCTTAATTTTGTACAATTATTACTTTATTTTGATTAGTTTTTTTGACCTTGATCACAGTCTTCAAAGTATTCATCCAGTGTACCTATGCCAAAACCTCTCCCAAATGCTTTACACTTTTCATCTCCAAAATTTGCACCTTTGAATGATAGCAAATCTATTAACACTACAAATGATCACATAAATTTCAGTTTACCACCATCATGCTGAAAGATGACAGGTATTTGAGTTATGTTCTTTTTACCATACCATTCTTATATTTTTTAATTAGTATACCAATCTGCAGATTGTACCGGGAGTTTCTGCTGGGAACCATGAACTAGTAGACTAGTAGTAACCCAGCTTAGCTATGAAGACAATGTGCCCAGCCACACATGAGGTTAGTACTGTCAACACCAATCAGGTTCATTTCTTTCTTAATATCCACACATGAAGTTATAAGATATCCAGTTAAAATGCCCGGCGTGGAAAGAGTGGCTTGAAGGTCATTTTCACAATAATGATAAAAAATTGAAACCAGAATATTACATGTTTGGTATAATAAGTATCTTATTGATTGCATAGTGTCTCGGGTAATAGGCCTTTTTTCTAATTACTAAAATTAAAGTTGATTTAGATTCATTTTTTATATTTATCAATAATTGTGACATGCACTGATATGTTTTCTCATTATCATGAAGTTCTTTCTAAAAGTAGTTACCGCATTCAAAGAAAAAGTTGAAGCACTCCATAACTTGACTAGTCGGTTCAGATTATAATTTGTCCACTCTGCCATAGACCTCGCAGGAGTGAGAAATTGAGCAGGTCCAGCAACACGTCATTGAAGTTTCTATGATCTAAAATGACCATTCTGGGTAAGTAAAACAAATAGCTTAAAAGATAGCTTATTTATAATATCTAATAGGTCAAACGGGTAAGCTATATGTTCAAACGGATGTGAAGTGCCAAACCAGGATTATAGAAATAATTCATAGGTGGCTTGTAAATATGTAGTGATTCAGTGCTGGTCTTGATAGCTTGCACTAAAGAAGACTGTTAAATCAATAAATTTTGTATCTAGTGACTGGTGATTGTCTTCATATCTTGTCCAATTAAAAGTGAGTATATTATCTATCCAAAAAAATATTAGGTTCACTTAAAATACCTTCTTGTCTAGAAGATGCAAACCTTTTATATCAGATTGTTTTGAAAGATTAAGTCACTTTAATAATTATCTATTTTTTTGTCATATAAAAAGATTTTGTGGGGGTTTTATGCTCTAAAAGTACAATTTTGAGTAACTTTTGATCACCATGTCCTGTGTTCTTTTTTAAGTTTTTTTTTTTTAAATTTTTTTCTATTATACTCTTACTCATTTAGTCGGTGTGGATTTTTTTAATTTTTTATCTCAATGTTGTTAGTATCTTAATATTGCATTGTGAATTCATTTACATCTACAGGTCAGCGTGAGTGGTTTGGTCTTTGCTTAGATTTATTGTTGACATGTGATCGATTCCTATAGAAGCTTTTTTTATTATGCTGTAATAGGTGTTTATACATGTTCTATCCCATCTCCCTTCTTCATTTTTCCCTAGACTTCCTAACTGCATGCTTCTTTCTTGGTTTTCTTCTTTTCTTTGACGGCCGCAGGTAGCTTTTTCGCTTTTGTTTTTCTTTTTACAATCTCAGGTAACCTTCTTCTTACTCCTCTTTTGTCTGTTGTTATCACTTTCTTGGATACCAGTGCCTCTGAATTTAGGGTTTCACTTTACTATTGAGTATAGATTTGATTTGGGTGATTTATTATCGTCCCAGCGGACCATAATCGGACTGATAAGGACTGATAAGTGTGCATGCATACTTTGTGTTTCCTCTACGTGTTGTGTTTTAGTTAACCAACCATTGCTTTTGTTTATTTGCAGAGTATTTTTAGTTGTTTTGCCTTCCATAGATGTATATTCGTGATGAATCATCATCATTAAAATCATTGATTAGGAGCTTAGGACTATTTC
The DNA here is from genome assembly GCA_025215565.1 of Flaveria ramosissima. NCBI lineage: Eukaryota > Viridiplantae > Streptophyta > Magnoliopsida > Asterales > Asteraceae > Flaveria > Flaveria ramosissima. Next base: position 58,884,099 of record CM046038.1, read on the forward strand.
TATGCATATGATGCTCTTTCTGTCCTGTTTACTTTATCTGTTTATTTTGCTCATGAGCTATTAGTGCTTGCAATTGTCTTTTTTTTCTATTCGTCCTTTTTTTGTTGTTGCCTTGAAAGTGATTACAACTTGCATTTTTCCTAAGTCTGAAGATGTTTTTCTTGCTTTTCTTGCTTTTCTTGCATCAAGTATCTATTGCTTCTGAAAGATCAAGTATTTATAGGTTAAACTTTTACTCTTGCTTTGTTGTGACCTGTTTGTCCATGTGATCAAGTGGAATGATAGGTCTATGTAAACTAAAAATTGTTGTTGGCTTAAAAGTGATAGCACGTACAGGTTTGCCTTGCAAGTTTTTCGACTTCTAAAGATGTATCTCTGTCTGTTGCATCAGGTATCTATAACCTCTGGAAGATCCAGCATTTGGAGGTTAGATTTTTACACTTTGGTTTGTTATGTCCTGTTTGTTTGTGTGATGACAGTAAAAAAATGCCGTGATCGGTTGAATAATGACACCAACATTGACCTTAATGATTGAGCACTCATTAGACTGATGCAGATATTAGTCACCTTTGATTAAAAGCTAGACCACACTTGGTTTTTCTTAAATCAAGTTTTGGATCATTTCAATAAATATAAACTTAGGGGTCGTTTGGTTCCCAGCATGTGTTGTAATTGGAAATGGAATTAGAATTAGAATTGGAATTGAAATGGAATCTTGTTAAAATTGATAAGGTGTTTGGTTGGTAAATTTTATTTAATGAAATTGGAATGTTACTTTTGAACATTCCATGGATAAGTGGAAGGTAAGTGAATTTCATTAAACGTGGGAATAAAATCAATTTTAATTCCATCTCATGACCAACCAAATAAGATTTTTGATGAAAAATTTTCTGATTCCGTTTTCAATTCTAGAGAATTTGTGAACTAAACAAAACCTTGTATTCTGTAAATGATTAGACTTAGGTCGTTTTGACCCGTTTCACCAGAAGAGTTCTAAGCACAAGTGCTTTTAGGTCTTCTAATTTGTAGTATTATTTTAGGCATCATACTTTGTGTCTTTTTATAAATAATATCTTCGTGTCGTCCCTCTTAGGTATGTTATGTCAACAGGTGAATCGTTGTTCCTTGATGCGGTTAAACTTCAACCATTAAGGTATAATCATCTCATCAGTAGATAATAATTATTAGTTTGTGTTAATAACGTATCAAAACCTGTTTTTAGAAATAAAACATAATCAAGATACAACTAACTCCTAGCAGTGGTATGAGGACCCACTTACAACATGTAAATTAGATGTGTTTTTTTGACCGATTATAGATCACAAACTTTAAATTCGTTTAAAGTTTTTTATCTGGATTATTTTCGGCAACTTATTTATTTTAATTGAATTTTAATTAACCAAAAGAGTGCACACATTATTTTGATTATGTTTAATATGTGAATCTCGCTATACCTTGTGATTGAATGGTTGTGTGTGATTTGGTTTTGTGAATTTTTGTTTTTATGGTTTTGGCCCATTTGATTGCTCAAAATTGTAATATATTAGGGTTTTATTTTACTAAGTATTTCTTTTGTAAATATTGTAATGTTTGAAGACTCGAAGGCAAAACTGAATACAAGACGAATCAAGGAATCAATGGATCAATGGGATTCACACAAGACAACTACTAGATGCATTTAGGTTCATCTTTGTGGTTGTATATGCGTTGTGACCTCGTGACCTAGTTTGATCTTGCTATTTGGCTCTAGCAAGATTAAACAAACACAGCCATTAGATTTACATATTTATTTTGTTATTGTGGTTTTAATATTATAATTGTTATAACATACCAAACTAGTTAAAAAATGTGTTTCATAATCAAAATGTAATAAGTTATTCGTTTAAAACAAATGGTTTGTTTTAAAAAAATGATTGTATAAATGTTAAATTTTAAAATCAATTTAGATTTCAAATCTTAAAAATGCAATAGTTTAAACTATTAACTTAAAAATAGTTATAAATCTCGTGACAAACTTAGTTTTAATAGGGTATATAAATCAAAAAAAGTTATAGCGTTACTTCTTTTTTTGTTATGTGTAATAGTTGTTTTTATTAGTCTATGCTAGTCAGCATGTCCTTTGTATTGAAGATAATGGAGGATATGTTTGCGTTTAAAATGGTTGAGCAATTTTAGGGCATGTATTAGAATAAAAACAAGCCTGATAAAAGCGCAATGAGATCGTGAAGTGCATTTTATCTTAGAAATGCAAGAAGGCTTGCTTGTAAATGCTGATGTTGCGAGGTGTTGGCCCTAGTCGTGAGCCCGCGGCGCAAGGCCCCCGGTAAGCTTAAGAGCATTCGCATGAGATTCTTTATCACTGTCCATAAAATTAAATTAAAAATTTATTATTATTTCTACCTTTTCTAATTACACTACTTTTTATATCTTTTTCACTCAACCGTTTAAAAAAATATTAAAATATTTATAAGGATAAATAGTGTTTTCCCAAATATACATATGAAAAATAATATTTTTTCTCTTCTTTATTCACAATCACTCATACATATTTCCAATAATATAATAAGGAACACACGCATAATAAAATAGCAAACTTACTGTGAATGTTTTAGAGAATTCATGACAAAATCCTTATACCTACATCTATACTTTATATAAAAAAAAAACATCTTTTAAATTTATTTCATATTTTCTTTAGACCTTTTCTATTTCTCATACCTGTAACTTATGCGATTTATGGGATTTATGAGTATGTGACCTCAAATTTGAGGGAATACTTTGTTTCCCTTAAAATTGAAGGGATGGTAATGGAGTATTAATGTTGGTTTAATTACACCAGTCATGTAATTGCCCACAACTAAATTTATTATACTAAATATTTATTTTGTAAATATTATAATGTTTGAAGTCTTGAAGCCAACTTGATACAAGATGAATAAAAGAATAAATGGACCAGTGGGATCCAAACAAGTCAACTACGAGATGCACTTAGGTTCGTCTTTCTGGTTGTTTATGTGTTGTGACCTTATGGCCTAGTTTGATATTACTTTTTGGCCCTAGCAAGATTAAACAAACATAGCCATCATATTTACATATTTATTTTGTTATTGTGGTTTTGATTTTATAATTGTTATAACTTACCAAACTAATTAAAAAATGTTTTGACAATCAAAATGTAATAAGTTCCAATCTTGTTTTTACATTTTATTAAACCCTTTTAAAACAAATAGTTAGTTTAGATATTTTTCAGAAACCCATACCTCATTTACTAAACCCATTTAAAATAAATAAGTTTCAAACTAATTATATGTATTTTTGCTTATTTATTATATATTTTCAGAAACCCGTACCTTATTTATTCTTAAGTTCATACTTGAGAAAGAAATGCTAGATAGCACCAACATGGCGAATAAGGTCTATGTTGTGAGAAAGAAATGCTAGATAGCACCAACATGGACGAATAAGGTCTATGTTGTTCTATGTTATAGGTAACGTTGTTTCTGGTGAGCTTGAAAACATTATGGCCGTTGGCCGTATGATTAGGGAAAATATTAAAGAGGATGTCGGATTAGATAGCTTGTTTTGTGTTGGTCATTATATCATGTAATCTTTTGAAGAACATGGTGGATATGTATGTGTTTGATATGGTTGGGCAATTTAAGGGCATGTATTGGAATAAATACAAGGCCGATAAAAGCGATGTGATATCATGAAGTAACTTTTTATCCTGAAAAATGCAATAAGGCTTGCTTGTAAATGCTCATGCGGCCGAACTCCATGGTATGCTCAAAATTGAGCAAAATATACCATGTAAGAGTAAACATAAGCAAGGCTTACATGAAAAGACTTCAGTTTGAAATATTATTGAATAGACATGAGAGGAGTCCTTTGATAAACACAAATCTTGCTTAGTTGATAAACTCAAAGGCTTTTCATGTATGTTGGTGAACTAATCAGAAATCTCTTAGCACTCATACATGTTGATATATGTGGTTTGATCAGATCAAGGTGAAGAATACTTAAGGCTAAAATTCACTAATAATCTATTGGAACATGAAATATTTTTCACGGTTCATTAAACTTGGCATATGATGTGTAGAATTAACTTATCTCATTCCCTTTAAACTTATGCTTTTATGTGTTGTGACCTCATGATTTAGTTTGACCTTGCTATTTGGCCCTAGCACGTATAGGTTTGCCTTGCAAGTTTTTTGACTTCTAAAGATGTATCTCTATGTTTGTTGCATAAGGTATCTACCTTTTCTAACTACATTATCTTTTATATTTTTTTCACTTAACCATTTTAAAAATATATTAAAAATTTTATAGCGATGAATAGTGTTCCCTCAAAGATATATACACGAATAATAATTTTTTTCCTTTTGTTCACAACCACTCGCATATATTCCTAGTAATATAAGGAACACACACATAATAATATATGACTCAACAGAAAGAAAAATCTATTAGCATAAAAAAATGACACGCACAAGCAATTCATTAGCCTTCCCCAAATGAGAAGACAGACCCAAATATGATAATTTACCTTGTTGAACTTTCTTTATGTATTTTTAGCGACTTATTTTAGCGCAAGAAAAAGTATATTAATAGTACAACAAAATTACAATTAAAATAACTATACTTTGTGCATTTACACTATAAAGGGATATAAGAAATAGAAGCAATGTTTCATTATGCATCAAAATAACCAGGAACACAGTGAGGCATGTTTGATCAAGACCCAGGAAGATCAAAGAAACCAAAAACGCAAGAAGATCCAGAGGATCTAAGAAATAGAAGGGGTGATGTTTCATTATACTTCAAAGAGTAGAGATTTTCAAAATTTTCAAGTTAATTGCAAAAAGGAGAAAATGGACTGCAAGTTTGGCTAAACAATAACATGGTTTAAGTATTAACTTGATTAGGGGAGTAAATGTTGGAAAATCATAATCAAAAGAATCCTAAATCATATTAATTAATTTTTATTTAGGGTTAGATTAAAAAAGTCAAAATAGAAAAAGTCAAATGTGTACCCTATTTGTATGTCGACATTTGTGTGGAATTACAAAAGTATTATGTGTGTAATTGTGTTCTTGTTTAACTCTGTGTTTCATTGAGTCCCTACACTTCTCTATGCATACTCATTGTGATTTATTCATCCATGATTGATCCTCGATCGAGGGGCCTCGACTGCAACTTAGAGTAGTATGTTGGATGTTAAACCATACTTTAAAGTTTTCATAAAACTACTATTTTCCAAATAAAAAAACTAAGATGATAAATTATAGAATACAAATCCAAAAGAAAGTTTTGTTTAATAAAATTTTACATCTCTTGAGTAAAAAATCTATGTTAAAATAAAAAAGGTTTTGAGTTGAAATAGTTGAAATAAAACTTTACCAATTATATTATTTAGTTCTTTTTTACATTAAAATAGATTTTTAAGAAATTAAAAAAGAGCTCTTCTTGTAGATGAAATATCTAAAGAAATAATTTTTTGTATAATATAAGTAACTTTTATAAAATATCAAACATTTTTAAAAATAAAAAATCTTTTAAAAGTACTTTTTTAAAAAGTAATTTTTTTATGAACCATAATAATTAAACTTCCGAGTTATAATAAGATTTTTTTTTATAAAATGACTTTCTTAAAATGGTTTGATTTAGAACAAAATGCTTAAATTTTTTTATACTAATAATTTTTATTAGTTATAGGTAGTTATAATCATCTCTAATCTCAAAACATGATTTTATAATTAATAATTTTTCATTACTAACTATTTAATACTTTATTTATTCAACACGTGTGATACACAGGATATCGACATAGTGATATTATTATCCAAGCTTCACAGTTTGTACCCCCTACTATGAATTTTTTTATTATTTACAGTGGTTAAAAAAAAGGACATCCAAAACTTTTAATATGGTGCACAGAAGGTTTTAATCCATAAATGATCTCATAAATTAAAGTGATTTTCCAAGCAAAACAAATTAAGTAATCCTGTTAATTAAGTATGTAGCAACTAAGAAACATTCACTCCACATTGGTGTTGGTGTTTACGTTCTGCAACTCCATTTTTTAGAGCGTGTGAACATGAAGTCTAATCAAGTATACCATTTTTGGTTTCAAAATATGTAAAACTACTATTAACAAATTCAGTTCCATTGTTACTACTAAATGTTTAAACAGTTTTATTAAATTAATTTCTTAATAGGGACAACACGTTTTAACACGTGTCGATACCTTATAAATGCTCATACTGATCTTGAAAAAACAACTACACGCTTACCACCATTCATGGTCCCCTAGATCTAAATGTACCAACTTACCCATGTCTTTTGACCAACGATCACTTTAAGAAAACAGATCATCGGTTTGTTTAAACTTATGACAAATCTCACAAGGAACAAGTAAAATATTAGACATGTTTTTAAAATTGATTTTAGCACAAGTAATACCTGATCATATGGATAACCTAAACTAGAATGCCACAAGCTCCAATCACTTTCACTACAAATACTACCATTACACACCTTGAATGGTCTAAACATACCTTCAACCAAATATAAACCATCTACTTCTTTACCGGTCATCGACATATTCCTTAACTTTAAGAAATGGGTCTTCGGTTTGTTTAAACTTATGACAAATCTCACAAGGAATAGATAAGATATTACACATGTTCCAAGTTTAAAATTGACTTTAGCACAATTAATACCTAATCAGATGGATAACCTAAAATAGAATGCCACAAGTACCTATCACTTCCACTACAAATACTACCATTACACATCTTGAATGGTCTAAGCGTATCCTCAACCAAATATAAACCATCTACTTCTTTACCGGTCATCAGCACATTCCTTAACTTTAAGTCCCAAAAGTAGCATTAAAACTCCTCAAATATGACGATTAGCTTGCTATTTCTAAGTCGTAACAAATTTACTCCGAGATAACCATCACATCAAACAACACTATGTTTGTATTTGACTTGATATAACCAATTTTAGTAACTTTAGCTAGAGGATCCATTTGAGCGTTTAACTTTTAAATTATAATCAAACATGTTAACCACATTAATTAATTGTCATGTGTTGGTTAGCACCTAAATCTATAATCCAACCATGACCCTCTACAACATTAGACACACTTAAGGATGAAAACTTATTCATTTGAAACGCACCTGTCATCTTAGGCGTTAGACCTTTCTTGTTCTAAGCTACATTTTCACTAACCAAAGCCAACAACGTTGTAATTTGTTCATTAGGAAAAAGAAAGTCAGAATTAGCACTCACACCACTTGTTTTATTTTGATTCATAACACATATCAACCGTATGTCCAATAATTATACACTGAATGTATTTTAAATTTGGATTTCTCCTAAGTTTCTGTTTATTTTAAATAAAAAAACTTAAATTGAAAGTAATAGACAGTGTATTATTATTAGAATTACTTCACCTTTGTGATTCTTTTTGTGAGATTATGGCAAAAGCAATTTTAACCGGTGGTAAAAGATCTCTCATTAACAGATTGGATCTAGCTATCGTCTAGCCTCACTAAAAAATCATTAGGAAAAAATTTTCTATAAATCCTTTAAAGTAACACAGGAACAAACTCGTTTAATTTAACTAAAGCATCAAAGTGACGCCACATAAAGTTTAATAATATTTAAATACAGGTATACCAGCAATTAATTTTATGATGAAGGTTATAAATCACAGAACAATCAAGTTTATTATATCTTTCTTTTAACTCTGTCCACACATGAGCATGAGACTTTGAAAATAATTAACCCTAATTTAACTCCTCAAAATTAGAATTTAAAATCCTAGATAGTAGAATAGAGTTACATCTATCCTATTAACTAGCTAATGCATCATCAAAAGGTCTAAACACATGTCTTTCTATAAACCCTACTTTATTTTTACTTTGTAAGACAAACATCATAGCATTAGACCAAACCACATAATTTTCTGTTCTCGTTAGCTTCACTAACTATAGATCCATTGGCACTATCACTATTACAAAGGGGCTTATCAAAATTCCAAATTACTAATCAGTCAAGGAATAACAAACCAAATACCAACCAAGGAGATCCAGGCACACAAACTAACAATACAAACGATTATGCAAGATGAATCAAAAAATGGAAAAACAAAAAAGAAAGAAAAAGCAACAGAACCAACAAAATTAATATGTAGAATTATATAGCAACTAGTAGAAAAGATTTAAAACAATACCAACAAAAAAAATCCAACTTATAACCACATAGAAAAATCATGCAATTTTAAGGGCACGAGAAGAACAAGAAGTATTAGGATGAGAGAGAAAAATAGACTTACAGAATACTCTGGGTAGTAATCGAGATTAGAAGACTTACAGTCCATGTAGAAGATGAGACTTAATAACACCAATACATCACGAGATAATCTTAGTAGAAAATAAAGACCAAAAATATAAACATTAATTTACTTACTTTTTACATTGCAGATCCATTTCTGCTCCTTAAGCTTACGTAATTATTTTTCATTGCTCTTTATTTCATTTACCTTTGAATTAATAACTGGCATATTGATATTTGCAACCAACTTCAGGAGAGTCATTTATATAACATTTTGAAACTTGTTAATAGTAACTTACCATTTTATATACACATGGTATAACATGTAGCTGCTTTTTTCTTTTTTGAGGACCTCCTTCGACCACGTCTTTTGTTTATAATAACAGTGATTACAAGTTATATAACACATAGTATACATTATTATTGCGTGAATAGAAAGAGAAACGAGCTACAACATATGCAAGTTGGGTTTAGGTGGGTCCACCTAGATTTTCATTCTTGATTTGTTTTTTGAAACATTTACATAACTCAAAATAATAATAAAAAAATACAAACTGTTAAATGTAGGTAAAAAAAGAAAAAAAAAGAAGATTTTGGTTACTTAAAAAGTTATAGTTCAAACAAAATAGAAACATAATAGCTAAGTGAATTGGTTAATGTCATACGCTTCTCATCCGAAGGATATGTGTTCTAGGCTTCTAGGCAGAGAGACAAATGGACAGACGTTCTTTTAAATGCGTTAAGAGAGTTATAAATAGTATATTTGTTTTATTTTTTGAACTATTACGTATATATAATTTTAATTATATTTAATGTTAACATATTATAATCTAACTCTTTGTGTTTTTACTAACTATAATCCGTTTAATTAATGGGTTTTTAACCTATATATCTATATATATATAAAACTAAAATAAACATGAAATAATTGTAAGCCTTATCATACTATTTTTCTCATTTCTCTATAATAATAATAATAATAATGAATACTAATAATTTTACTCTTACCATTTTCAAATTAAAAATATATAATTTAATAAATAACAACGAACTTTTTCTTTAAAAAATCATTTTTCTTAAAATAAAATATTTAAAAATCACAATTTTTTTATATAACAAAGTTTACGAAAAATACATTATTGCTTATTTTCTTAAAGTAGCTATTTATACGTAATTATAATCATATTTTATCTTTAGGCATGATATTATAATGCATAAATTTTGATTACTAATTATTTAATATTTTATTCATTCATTCCGTGTAATACACGGGACTAACCTAGTATGCAAATATACAAAATACAATATACACATAATAAATTGAAGCTTACCCCAGCTTCTTCAAGTGTCCTTGGTAAAAAAAATTACAGAAAAAACAAATGTATTAAAATATACATTGTAACAAAATCAAACTAAACCAAATCTTAATGTAGGGGTGAGAACAGAGCCTCAAACTAATAACTAAAATTCAGCTTTGTTATAATCAGAAAGATCTAAAAGATTATGAATGTGAACATTTAAATCAACAGCAGTCAAGATTCATGTATGTGAAAAAGTGGCTCACGCATTATTATATTCAAATTCATCTTTTATTATCTTACTAGAAAAGGAAAATGTGTTATGCCTGCATTACCCTCCCAGTGATCGAAAATGTGCTTGCACGCATTACCCTCCCATCATAAAGCCAAAGCCATTACATTGACCAATTATTGAGCTGTAGAAGTCTAAGAAATTAGGAAAAAACATACCTGAGATCACCACATCATGAGCATCGCAATCAAAGAGTCCAAACTCTCATGTAAGGTTTTTTCTACTTTTTTTCCTTTTCTAGTGAGATTTAAAAGCCAAGAACCACCATTTTTGTTTCCTTTTCTAGTAAGATCTAAAAGTCAAGAGTCTCATCATCGCCCTTCAACTGCTAGAAAGTGGTGGTAGTGGGGTGGGATGGCTACAAAAAAAGACATGTACACTACACTTTTTAAGTGGAGGTACCGTTAGCTACGGTATCTCCTTCTAAAAAAACGACATTCCTGTTTAATATATATATATATATTTAACCCCCCTTATAAATCAGGCCAACCATCTCGACCCATAAGCAAAGTCCTTGTACCCAAATTGCCCATTTTGTGATATCTAGTAACATGAGGAGAGTGACTTTAGTGAGTATTTTATCAAAGCAGTAATGAAGAAACCAATTATAGTGAAGTAACAAGATAACAACCTGAAATAATAAAAACAAAACAGTGTCGAAGCCTGTATAGCTCCCCTGGCTAAGTGTTTGTTCCCCTGCCAAGGTAAATTTAATAACCTCTAAGCAGAAAAAGAAAGAAATGGTTAGCTTTTGAGTAAAAGGTCATAACAATTACTTGCACAGGACACAAACATCACAGATAGAAGTAAATCAACCTGTAAAATATGCTTCCCGATCTTATCCAAAAGCTGCTTCTACATCCTCACCACTCATTGGATTCGCATGGCCATCGCCAGCTTGCAGAGCATGCAATCTAAAAGCCATCTAAAACAAATTACAAATGCAGTATTAGCTCTTAATGTCATCACTAGATGGTATCATACTCGTCACTTAATGCTATTTATTTACCAATGCGAAATAAATAGAACAATCATCATATGCCAATAACAAATGCAGTAGTCTAACAATATAGAGTTGATATATGCATAAACATCACCAAACATATTTCATTTCTCTGCATAAACATCACCAAACAATGTAGACGGTGGCCGGCGGCGGCGGAGGCCTCCGGCGAGTGGTGGAGAGTGCCACACCTTTCTGGACTCTCGTCGACGCCCAAATGACGATTTTGGTGGTGGTTTCACTTAAAATGCAGCGGGTGTGGTTCGAATCAAAGGCGGTGGTAATGGTAGCCACGAAGGTGAAGATGTTAGGTAGGTGTGGATATCATATCGATTAATGGAGGGGATGGTGGTTGTGGTTATAACCGCCGGTCGTGGTGGTGGTGGTGATCTCTTGGATCTTTGGTGGTTTGTTGTGGTTGTTGATCCTGTTGGGTTTAGCCGCAAAGGATGCAAATATACAAAATACAATATACACTAATAAATATGCAAATAAAAAAATACAATATACACTAATAAATTGAAGCTTACCCCAGCTTCTTCAAGTGTCCTTAGTAAAAAAAATTACAGAAAAAACAAATGTATTAAAATATAAGGTCTCCAAACATTGTAACAAAATCAAACAAAACCAAATCTTAATGTAGGGACAGAGCCTCAAACTAATAACTAATATTCAGCTTTGTTATTATTAGCAAGATCTAAAAGATTGTGAATGTGAACATTTAAATCAACAGCAATCAACATGAAAAGAGTGACATTAGTGAGCATTTTACCTACACGTGAAAATATTGGCATATTCACTTATGCATGGCTTGATTTGAGCTATGTTTAATCCATGACATGCCAGTCACGTAAAACAAAAGAATATAGTTAAAAAGAAATGGATAAAAAGTCAACCTAATCATATTTAATATATTAAAGTACTTGAGGCCAACCAACACCCAACTTGACCATTTTATGACATCTATTAACATGAAAATATTGATTTTATATGCATAAACATATCCGGCCACAGAAAACGTACCAGCTGATAGATGTAGCTGAGGCGTTTATAACTCTCTGTGTTGCAGCCTCCTCCGAAATGAAAAGAGATAGATCCATTGAACTTCTTGTTGTACTTTTGGCAACCTATTATAGCACAAGAGAAAGCTGTATTAGCACAATTAAATGACAGGTACAAGAAAATTGAGCCTGGGCCTCAGCAAAAAGAATAAAATTTAATTTAGCAATTAGAAAGTATTTGCCACCTCCCCTGATCGAATAAGAAGATATAGGCCTATATATAATAATATACGATGTTGGAATTCTTAGTGTTTCAGATTAGGCTGCAAAAAGGATGCAAGTTTAACCTCAGCACAAAGGATGCTAGTTTATCCTCAGCAAAGACTACCTTTTCTATTGTCGAGGTACTTGCACAATCCCTTGAAGTTCTCGAAAAGCTTCTTCATCACTTCGTTTATGCCAACTAGTCAAAAAAAGAAAGAAAGAAATCATGAGAAAGAAAAAGGCATTATGGTGTTCAAATTATATCATGAGAGACCAGTCAAGTAAAACAAAAATATAATCTTTAAAAGAACATAGGATCAAAAGTAAACTTAATCATATTTGACATACTTGAGTAAATGTGACCGAGGGGGGGCTAGGACTGCTACTGCAGGTTAAAAACACTGCTATGCTATCGTTCATCCATCTCGACTACATGTCCCCTCATTATCTGAACAGCAACAACATACAACAGATTAATCTACAACCAAATTAAATCAGCAATTTTTAAGACAAGTGTTAAAATGATAAATAGAAAAAAATGATGGTAGATAGACCGAATAAAAGACCCCTCTTCTAGAATTCCTTGGGCCGACTCCTCGTGTTATGAAGAACAACAACAACGTACAGCTTGAATATATCTGCAAACGAATTCAACATACAATATTTAAGATAAGTGCTTAAAATGACAAATATATATGCAGAAAAAGGATAATACCTAGATGAATTGAAAGACCCCTGGTCTTCTTGTACTCCCCTTGTACATGTTATGAATCAGAGCAACAACAGCGAGCACCACCTTGAATCTGCAAACGAATTGATTGATCTGCAACCAAATTAAATCAGCAATTTTTAAGCGAATGCTTGATGATTCAAAAAGGATAAAGGAAGAAAACACGCTCACGGTGCAGATCAAGAGAGTATGGTCTAAGCAACTAATTTTCCCTTGATTCATACTACAATCAGAACAAACAATGTAAAAATTAAGACATATGTATCATATCTGAAACAATAAGAAAACATACATAGATATATAGGACTATATATACTTCATAAACAAATTCAGAGTGATTTTAGTAAGAGTTTTAGCTAGACAGGAGACTATATGATCCATGAGAGACCAGCCAAGTAAAACAAAAATTTAATCTTTAAAAGAACATGGATCAAAAGTAAACTTAATCATATTTGACATACTTAAGTAAATGTGACTGAGGGTGGGCTGGGACTGCTACTGCCCGTTAAAAACACCGCTATGCTGCTATCGTTCAACCATCCCGACTACCTGTCCCCTCATTATCTGAACAACAACAACGTACAGCAGATTGATCTGCAACCAAATTAAATCAACAATTTTTAAGACAAGTGTTAAAATGATAAATACTACATGTACAGAAAAAATGATAGTAGATAGACCGAATTAAAGACCCCTCGATCTTCTAGAATTCCTTGGGCTGACCCCTCGTGTTATGAAGAAGAACAACAACGTACAGCTTGAATATATCTGCAAACGAATTCAACGCACAATATTTAATAATAGTGTTCTAAAATGACAAATATATGTGCAGAAAAAGGATAGTACATAGATGAATTGAAAGACCCCTGATCTTGTTGTACTCCCCTTGTGTTATGTAGAGCAACAACAGCAACACCTTGAATCTGCAAACGAATTGAAATCTAGAAAACATATAACAGAGGATGTTAATAGCTGAGAATGCTTGATGATTCAGAAAGGATAAAAAAATTAAAACACACTCACGATGCAGATCAAGAGAGTACCTGTAAGCAACTTTTCCCTTAATTCAGCCTACAATCAGAACAAAGAAGTCAAATATTAATTACAGCTAGCATTCTTAATTATCTGAAACATATAAGAAAACATACACAGATATATAGGACTATATATACTTCATTAGCCAAACAAAAACCCCTGATCTTATTGTACTTCCCTTGTACATGTTATGAATTAGAGCAACAACGTACAACTAGCAGCACCTTGAATCTGCAAACGAATGTTGAAGCACATAACAGATGATGTTAAGAGCAGAGAATGCTTGATGATTCAAAAAGGATAAAGGAAGAAAACACGCTCATGGTGCAGATCAAGAGAGTATGATCTGTAAGCAACTAATTTTCCCTTGATTCATACTACAATAAGAACAAACAAGGCAAAAATTAAGACAAATTAATGTATCATATATATCTGAAACAAATAAAAAAACATACATAGATATATACTTGATTAGCCAAACGAAGATCGGGACCAAGGAATTGAACCATCGTGTATTAAAGTGTCATCAGAAATTAGCGCTTAAGAGGTACCCCAGTTGTCATCCGAATTGAAAACCTTGAGAATCAACATAGAAAAGTAGAAATTAGCGTTAAAACAAAGGCACAAACAAAAGCTTACAAGGGAAGACGGTCTATCGATTACGCATTACGCAATGAAATTGATTGATTCAGCGATTGAGCAAACCCTAACCCTAACCCTAACCCTAACCCTAACCCTAGGAGAGATTGAAAAGCGTAGTATGGGATATCAAATCCTAAGTAGTGATTGTTTAGTGCAGTGATTGTGAGAGAAACAAAACCAGAGATTGGGTTATATAACAAGCCCTCTACGAACGCGTGAGGCATTGGCATTAATTCAACTAACCCTAACCCTAGGAGAGATTGAAAAGCGTACTATGGGATATCAAATCCTAAGTAGTGATTGTCTAGTGCAGTGATTGTGAGAGAAACAAAACCAGAGATTGGGTTATATAACAAGCACTCTACGAACGCGTGAGGCATTGGCATTAATTCAATTAACCGTTGGTGGATATCAAATCTCAAATCTTTTGGGTGAAAGATTGGGTTTTCATCGAAGGCGATCTTTTCGTTTAGATATCAGATCTTATCATAATCATTACATTACCAAATATATTTCATTTCTATAGTCATTGTGA
This sequence comes from Flaveria ramosissima, assembly GCA_025215565.1. NCBI lineage: Eukaryota > Viridiplantae > Streptophyta > Magnoliopsida > Asterales > Asteraceae > Flaveria > Flaveria ramosissima. The sequence continues at coordinate 58,899,245 of CM046038.1, forward strand.
TTAACCTTTATAATAATCTGGTATTTTTTCTTTTCTTTTAATTTGAAAAACAATTTACAGTAACTTTTCCATTTCTTCCGATTGATAAAAATAATATAATTTTCTAAAAATTTTATTTATTTTTTAATAACCCTTCGCATTAACTTTTCCATGTTTTAATTTAATAATATTTAAGTATTTATTTTTTATTGTTTTTTTTCCTTTTCCTCAAAACCACTTATATAAAAATATAAACTAATCGATACAGGATGATTCGATGAAGAAAGCATTATTGCTGGTTGTGAGTTCGAGTCCCACCGCCAGAAAAATGTAGTTGGTGGGTCGGGTATTATCGCAGTGGCCCTTCGGGAAATGGTTTTTCTCCAAACGGTGAATAGTATGTTTTTAACTTTTTTTATCTACAAAATGACAAGTGTTTAGGGGTACTGATTTGTTTTGGTGCTCAAGGATATATTAGATGAGCTTTAATTTTATTAATTTCATCAAACATTGACTATATTTAAAATATGTTAGATGAAAAATGTTATGAATTTGCATATTGTAAAACCTATATATAGTTTATATCTGTAAACTTATCTTTTGAAGTTTAAATTGTATATATAATAAATATGTTTGATTTTTTGAAAGCAATCAGTGATGTTATGTGCCTCATAAAAAAGACTTGATCTTAATTTGATGCTTTCTCTTGAAAAATGTCTAACTAATATTATAGTTCTAAAAATTATCTTGCTAATTTTTTGTTTGACTTTATAGAAAAATTTCATGGTGTATTCACTCGGGTCATGTTTTATCACATTCTTAAATGCAATTCAAACAACATAAATAAGTAGTTAAATTTCTATTTGGGAAGAAGATGATGTCATCACTTTTCTTAGATGTTAGTGACTTTAGACATATAATGTAAAACATGTATCTATTGGAATCCGTTAAACTTATGGTTTCGATTTTGATTCAGCTTGAATTTATTTGATATTTTACAATTTTCCTTTGTTTTTTTATGTTTAGGTTTGAGTTGCACGTGACATTTGTGTTTTTAATGTGAGGTAAGTAGAAAATATAAACTTTATGGATGGGAGTTGATGATTGTTGGTTTATAATATTTGATTCAAGTGTTTGTTCAATTAACTACAAATGACATTGCGAGAATTTTGTAATCTTTCATTTAGAGCAAGTGTTTGGGCAGATCCTATAGGTTAATAAGTGTTTGTTCAATTAAGTTTGATATTTGACATTTTGGTGCTTCACTTAATATTTATTTAACAAGTGTTTGTTCAATTAAGCTTTTCTTTCTTTTTAGTGGGAAAAAATTGATGTTGCTTGTGTCTATATTACATCAGGTGAATATGAGCATAGCAATACTACTAATTTCAAATTATAGTGTTTTTATATCATGTTTGTGGTATTAGATGTTTCTTTTGGTTAGGTTCATATATATTTAATTTTGCTATAATATCTTATCAATTTTCTTTTGTTTTTACAATGTTTATCACTAAGTTTTTATATGGACCGGCAAGAGGTTTGCATCTGTTCCATTACTCTGTATATGATATTTCACATGCTAAGTATAGTGAAGGCAAGAAGGGTGTTGCGGTGACACTAATCAAAGTGAGTTTGCGACTTTTGTTCTGTACGTCCTTACATTTCATGATAACTTTTTAGCTTTTGTAGGCACATATGATGTAAATTGTTTTTGTTTTTTTATGTTAGATTTTCATTACATAATTGATAAGTTTTTTTTGTCTAAACATTATACAACTCTTCGGCTCAACTATTTTATATATGGTTTGCATCACTCAAGAGGTAACACCACAAATTTTATAAACCTTAAAAGTTTAAGATATGTCAACATGAGATAAGACATTACTCTTTCATTATTCTAGTATTTGATAGGATATGTACTTTCTTTTGTTGGCATTGTTTGTCTTGGTTTCTTATTTAGACCATGTGCAGGTTCGTCGCGGGAATGAAAGCGTTTTATTTAGAAGAATCTAAGTTTTTTGCTAAAACTTACGACTTTGCTAATGGCTCGTGGTTATTATATATGACGGCTTCATGGCATGACATTTCTTTAATGCAGTTCTTTTTCTAAACATACATGTATTTTTTTTAATATTATTTCATGGGTGATTTTATTTTCCATCATTTTATTTGTGTTTATCCTTCCTTACTTGAAAAAAGAAATAAAATGTTACTTTTAATGGTATATATTTTAATTATCCAACTCGTGTAATATACATGTTTATACAATAATCGTAGAGAAAATATTCTTTATAAATTTTGGTAATTTTAATAAATGAGATGATTTCATATTTCTTAGATTATAAGTTTAACTAGAAAAATAAATCTTACAAACGAATAGAATGCTAAGTATCAGTTAATTAAGTCATGATGTCACGATGATAAATGTGGAGCATTAGAAACAAATTTGGACGAACAAATGTTCATTATTTACAGATTATTCTATACAATTGCATACATATTAACATTATACTTATAAATTTTATATTATCTACCCATAAAAAAAACTTAATTTGTTTAAGATTTCAGCTTTATTTTAATCTACCATGTTTAATAACTTTTTTAATACTACAATTGTTACCTGTGTTTATTTTTAAACGTTTTGGTGTAAACTTTTTGCCGAACCAATTTGAATTTTGTAACGTATGATAAGTTAATGCGTAAATGTACAAGTCGTCATGCAAAACTCGTTTATTTAGTGTTTTAAAGTTTAGCTTAGAAAAAAACATAATAGACTTTTATAAAAATACTACAAAATAACAAAATATTATTAACACATGTTGAATTTAAAATGTCGTCCCCCGTATTGCGCGTTTTATGGGTGTAGTGTGGTTTCCCTATCCTTATAGTAGCATTTGCATATTATCACTCTATTTTAGTAGTTATTTTATAAATAAGATTATTTTATATTTTTTAGATAATAGGTTCAACAGGAAAAAAAAAGCATTACGAATCAACAGAAATCTAAGTATCAAATAATTAAGTCATTATGTCATGATGTATGAAGCTTTAAAAAAATTGGATGAACGACCCACACAAAACTTTATTATTAAGGAGGGCCTTAATTATTCGATACAATAAAAATAAAATAATTCACATATCAATAAAAGAGAGTAAATATGACAAATACGTATAAAATTATATAAATAAAAAAAATAAATTTAATTTTTATTAAAAATTATATTTTATATAAAATCTCACATGGCATACACATTGATATTAAAGAGTTTTTTAACACCTTTTAAAAAGAAGGGACCCTATATCTAAACGATCTCCAATTAAAAATCAACACCCCCAAATTTTATACTGGTTGTATAGCCACATACGCATCGTATAGGAAGGTCATATAGCCCCCTAAATTTTCTCTCGAACTCAGTGTCAAATTTTAATATACACGCTGTATAGGGGATCGTATGTTATACGAGGAGTATAACACTCTAGTCCCCTCTAAATTTTTTTCGTTTTCAATGTCTTGGACTCTATACGTACCGTATAAAACTACACAAGATGTATAGAGATTGTTGTTTATAATAGTGTGTGTTTTACAAAGAGAATCACGTTGTATTATTAAAAATACCAAACATTGATTGTAAAAATGATTACATATAATTTCTCAAATTTAAAATAACTAACAACTTATAAAGTTTATAACAATGGTTATGTTATACAAACACTCATTTATGTTATTGAGACACTCTATTATCTTTATCTTTCTTCATGTATCTATATCTTTGTATAGTAATATATAGAGATGTTAAAATAATTTGAATGTATCAATAACATAGTTCTATAATAAATATGGTTAAAAAAAAGATAAAAATATAGAATTTTCCATCTCTTACAAAATGATAATAAACAATCATATCTTTTTAACCTGTCAAAACAAAGATTACGAAAATCTCACTAGAATATACGGTAATTATTACGGCCAAGAATCTAAGTACAACCCATTGTGCGCACAGTACCACTGGTAATGCAGGTAATGATATTGTTTCCTTATTTACTACTTGATCGATCCCCTCTAAATATGTTCAGTTTCTTGACATTCAGCCATCAACGACGCTCGATTCCGACTCATCCTCCGTCACCATCACCACCACTGACACCACCGACACCACCGCCACCACCACCATCACTACCACCGCCACCACCACCATCATCCATCACCACCACCGCCACCATCATCCATCACCACCACCATCCACCACCGTTTTAATTAAGATTGTTATTGTGTTTTTGATCGTTCACGTTTCAAACCTGAAGACTATTTGGGGATTTCAGCATTTCGGATTCAATGGAATACAGATAAGTTCCAGTTCGATCGGTGTCTAGTTAGATTATTATCATTCTCCTTCTAAATTCTAATGCTAGTTGCTTATCTGATTATCATTCCGTCTTGTATATATTTTCGTTTTTATTTGGCTGATTAGTTCTATTCTAATGTCGGTTTATCTTAATTACTTGATAGATTGATCAAACATGAGAGGAATATGGATATCGACCATGAAACTAATGTTCAGACACCCAAATGCGATTCATACATTTGAGGTTAGTTTGATTCTTTTGTTGTTAACCTTAAATTATTTTATTATATGTAATTTGCCTATATATATTGATTTTTTAAGTTGTTCCTAAAGATCCAATTTGTTTATTGATGCAGGTTCTGGAAAGAAACTAACAAGGGAATGAATTAATATAACGTACTACTCTTCAGATTATCTTCTAGGGTTCTGGTTTACAGGGTCTTTGCGTGTTTAAGGATGGGTTTGTGATGTTTGTTTTTATGTTTAGAGGAGTATATATAAATATGTTGATTAACATGACAGATTTGTCTATATTATGAATATTCACACTGCAAGTCTTGCCAGTTGTTTAAATAGAAACCGATAATCTAACAAAATAATGGCTTTCATTTTGTTTGATGTTAGGCTTCTACTGGTGAAGAAGATGAAAGAATATCCACCCATAATGCTTTGAGTAGATCTTGATCCAAATATCAGAGGACTATGGCTCACCTCAGGTATAGTAGTAGATTATACACTAAAAGGTTGCATTCCGGATGAAATTATTATTAATTAATGCTCATTTGATTTTGGCCGTCAAAAATTGCACCAGTGACATTTGACAATGAAAGCTGAGAGGATTATACATTTGTGATGGTAAATTCATTTCACTTTAGTTGTTGGCTCTTCTCCAGGTTGCTTTTGTTTTCTTATTCTGTCTGTTAACTTCAATTTTAGATATTATCCAAAACATGTGCAGTTTTCAGCTAATCATCATTAGTTTTTTTTATCCTTTCAGGTTTCACTCTTGAGGTTGTGGAGATTTGTGAATCCATGGTTCCACTCTTTACCCCTCTTTTTTAAACTAAAGTATGGCACTTCGTTCATTTTCACTTAACTGTTAGCTTTTAATGCAATCGCTTTTGTTTCCATATTTTGTTTTCTTATGTGTTTGTACTACATCTTAATTCTGTTAATCCAAGAAATCTTTTACCGAAGGGCTAAACTCTTCATTCATGGACTGTTTGAAGTTATGAAACTTGTTAGCCAAGATCTGACAGCATTGACCAATAATCCCGAGGCAGTTTATGAAAAGATGCTGGTAGATGTGTATCTTGTTTAGCAGCTAAGGTAACTGTGGCTCTACTTAGATTATTATTATTATTATTATTTTTGCTTTCTCCACTAGATTGGATTTTATCTCTTTTTTTTATCTGAATTTTTAGGTCTCAAAGACCTTCGACTTGGCATGATATGTGCATCTTCAATGTCCTGTAACTGTGTTCTTGACATACTGATGATGGTGATTTGCCTATGATATTCTGTAGACTATCTTATGTTGCAAGAATGTCCTGTTTTTGAACACGTTTCAAAATAAACGACTTGCTCATGCTGTCAACCAGAGCATCTAGACAGTCTGATCACAGAGCTTTTACTATGACTTACAGATAAAGGTTTCCAAGGGTGATTGATGGCAATCAGCTTCTGAAATATAGGTGAATTTGGACCACTTTATCTAAACTCATCTACATTATTCATTTGTGTACCATTTATTGTATTGACTTGTTTGTACATGCTGGATCATGCTGAGCAGACACTGGTACTGACCCATCTCTTAAAGCCACCGGATCAGTCTTTTTATAAAAAGTTTCAGATTTGGTTGCCAAATGCTTGATCTAACTAACAAAGGTCAGTTTTTAATTTTAATTTTATTAATCAACTTCCACTCATTGGTCTTAATTATGTACAATTTTTACTTCATTTTGATTAATGTTTTTTAAATTAATATATTCAAGGTTGACTTTGATCATAGTCTATAAAGTATTCATTAACAGTGTACCCATGCCAAGATCTTGTTGGGTTAATTGGGTTCGTTCACGGGTCACGGTTTAATGGGTCATCGGTTCAAACTGTTCACGGGTAGAAGTTGTGGATCATTTTATGAATTTAGCAGATTTTAGGTCTTTTCTATTTGCTTTCTTATCACATGTTTAATTGGTCAAAGTGGTGGACTTGTTTTCTGATTTTGATGCACTTCACGTAGTAGTAGTAGTTGGTTAGGTATTGTCTTTGGAATCAAGTTTCTTTATTTCCTATTTAATGTAAAGTTTTGCTATCCATGAATTACAAGTTTAAGCAGTAATATTTACGTGAGTTTGTGTTTCTTTGTTGTGTGGGGCCTGAACCAACAGATCTGATAGCATTGACCAATTCAATGATCCTGAGGCAGTTATGAAAAGATGCTGGAAGATGTGTATCTTGCCACTCGATTGGATTTTATCTCTTTTTTTATATGTATTTATTAGGTCACAAAGACCTTTGACTTGGCATGATATGTGCATCTTCTAAAATATTGGTGAATTTTGACCATTTATTTTATTGACTTGTTTGTAAATGCTGGAGCATGCTGAGCAGTCAGTGGTACTGATCAATCACTTAAAGCCACAAAGGTCAGTTTTTAATTTTAATTTTATTAATCAACTTTCACTCATTGGTTTTAATTATGTACATTTTTTACTTCATTTTGATTAATGTTTTTCAAAGTAAAATATTCAAGATTGACTTTGATCACAGTCTTCAAAAGTATTCATACAGTGTACCTATGCCAAAACCTCCACCAAATGCTTTAAACCTTTCATCTCCGAAATTTGCACCTTTGAATGATAGCAAATCTAGTAATACTACAAATGATCACATAAATTTCAGTTTACCACCATAAGAAGGCTGAAAGATGACAGGTATTTGTATTTTGTTCTTTTCACCATACCATGCTTATTTTTTTTAATTAGTATACCAATCTGCAGATTGTACTGGGAGTTTCTGCTGGAACCATGAACTAGTAGTAACCCAGCCTAGCAATGAAGACAATGTGCCCAGGCACACATGAGGTTAGGACTGTCAACACCAATCAGGTTCATTTCTTTCTTAACATCCACACATGAAGTTATAAGATATATCCGTTTTAAAAAATAGAAAGATAAGTTACCAGTACCTTATTAGTGAAATTCTATTACAGAAAGTAATACTAAGTTGGTTTACGTGTCACAAAATCCTACTATGTCGTCGTCTTCAGATTGATTGGTTTATATTTGATTGCATTGTTTGATTTGTTCTTTATATAGATTCCTGGTGACGAGCTTTTTATAGAAGTTCTGGCCATATATTTATAAACACTTGCTCAGGTAACTAAATGCAATTATTATCAAGAGTTTTAGTCAGCTTTTATAGAAAACTATATACATTGACCATTAACAGGACAAGAACAGAGTGTGCTAATCTTGTTGATTTTTGTTCTGAGGTACGTGGTCAACCTATTGATAACGGTTCATCTTACGGTTAAGGTTTGTTCATGCCTTGTACCTTTGTGTAGAAAAGTGGACAACTGTATTCCTAGCAAATGGTTGCAATTTAACAGCAGAACAAGATGGTAAACTTAGTAAGGCTGCCTTAAGGATTTCCGTGAGGGAAAATGGATAATCTTCTTGCCTCTTGTACCTTCATTAGTGTTCTAAATTTTAGTTTTATGGTTTATCATGGGTTTATTGTTCTTACTTTTAGTTTTCTGTCTCATTTGCAGTCCATGGAATTTTGAAACTTGTGTGCCATGAATTGACAGCGGCGACCAATGATCCTGAGGGTAGTTATATAAAATTGCTGACAGACTTGTATCTTGTTTAACAGCGAAGGTAATTGTGGCTTCGTTTAGATTTTTTTAATCCACATTTTCTCTACTTGGTTAGAATTTGTTTGTTTTGTTTTTCTTGAATTATCAGGTTGTAATGACTTTTGGCTTTAGCGTGATGGATGCATCTTACTAGTCCTGTAAACATGCTCTCAACATAATCATGCAGGTGATTTGCCCTATGCTATTCGGTAATTCATTTACATCAATTTATGGTAGTTTATTTTGACTATCTTATGTTGCAAGGTTGCCCATTTTCTTTTATGCGTGTGTTTTAAATTAAGAGCTTGCTCATGCTGTCAACCTTAGCACACTAGATAGTCTTATCACAGAGCTTTTACTTTGGGTTTTAGATGCAAGGATTCAAAGGATGGATGATGGCAGTCAGATTGCAAAAGCATTTAATGTTTAATGCTAGTTAAGATATTGGTGAAACTTGACCAGGTTATCTAAGGTGGGACATACGGGGTATGTTTGTTTGTTTGAACAGTTTATCGAAACTCATCTATATTATTTTATTTGTGTTCATTTATTGTATTGACTTGTTTTGTGAAATGCTGGATCATTCTGAGCAGACATCGTCATTCATGGTGCTGGACAATCTCTTAAAACCATTGAATCTGTCTAGATGGCCATCCGACGTCCAACTGAGTGTTTTGCTACAAGATACAGTTAAGTTTTCAGCTTTGGTTGTCAAATGATTGATCATTTGATTGGTCTTGAATGTTTACCATTTGTGCTTCATTATGAATCAATTGTTATAATGCACAATATTTGTGGTTGACCTTCACATTCTTTAAAGCATTCATATATGTATATATATATATGCCAGAACTTGTGATGGAAGAAATCAGGTGGTGGTTTGCATTATTTCTGAATATTTTATTTGCTATTGTTAGGGTTGCTAATTTGTTGGATCACTAATTTATTCTTTCCTTGTGTTCTTATGAACCATTTATAAAGTAGGAGCAGATGACAAGCACTTGCACATCGTGAAGACAGTTCCACAATAGGTCATGGTTCAAGCAACTGCTTTTGTTTCCACATTTTAGTTTCTTATGTGTTTGTACTACAACTTTACTGAAGGGCTCAACTCTTCATTTACGAACCGTTAGAAGTTATGAAACTTGTGTGCCAAGAACTGACCACCTTGAACAATGATTCTAAGGCAGTTATGTCAAGCTACTGGCAGACCTGTATCTTGTTTAGCAGCTAAGGTAATTTTGGTTCCACTCAGATTTTCTTATTCTTGCACACTTTCTCCACTCGCTTGGATTTTATCTCTTTTTTTATCTGATTTATTAGGTCACAAAGATCTTCAACTTGGCATGATGGGTGCATCTTCAAGGTCTTGTAAATATGTTCTTGACATACTTATGCAGGTCATTTGCTCCATGCTATTCTGTGATTTTCTTACATTAATACATGGTAGTTTCAGTAGAGTATTTTATGTTGCAAGATTGTCCCGTTTTTGAAGACGTTTCAAAATAACCGACTTGCCCATATTGTCAACCAGACCACCAGAGCACCTAGACAGTCTGATCATAGAGCTTTTACTTTGACTTTCAGATAAAGGTTTCCAAGGGTGGATGATGGCAATCAGCTTCTGAAATATAGGTGAATTTGGATCACTTTATCTATACTCATTTACATTATTTCATTTGTGTGCATTTATTGTATTAACTTGTTTTTTAGATGGCCATCTCCATCATCAACCTAGTCTTTTGCTACATGATATATGAAGTTTTCAGATTTGGTTGTCAAATGCTTGATCTAACTCGCAAAGGTCAGTTTTTTAATTTTAATTTGTTTTAATAAAATTTCAGTCATTGGTCTTAAATATTTACAATTTTTGCTTCATTTTGATTAACATTTTTCAAAGTAAAATATTCAAGGTTGACCTTGATCACAGTCTTCAAAGTATTCATCCAGTGTACCTTTCATCTCCAAAATTAGCACCATTATATGCTGAAAGATGACAGGTATTTGTATTATGTTCTTTTTGCCATACCATGCTTATTTATTTATTTTTAATTAATATACCAATCTGCAGATTATACTGGGAGTTTCTGCTCAGAACCATGAACTAGTACTAACCCAGCCTAGTAATGAAGACAATGTGGCTAGCCATACATGAGGTTAGTACAGTCAACACCAATCTGGTTCATTTCTTTCCTAATAAACACGCCTGAAGTTTTAAGATATTTGTTATAGAAAATAGTAAGATAAGTTACCAATACCATCTTAATGAAATCCAAATACGGAAAGTAATCCTAAGTTGATTCACATGTCACAAAAACCTACCATGTTGTCTTCTTAAAGGGATCACTGCTGCTGATGAGAACATTGTTGTTCATGTAAGAAGATACTTTAATCGCAAACCTAACTACTCTTTTCTTCGTGTTTTTGGTTTTAAATGCTTTCCTGTTAGACAGTATGTTTAGTCTATGTTTAGATGGTATTTAATATTTATAATACTAGAGGGTATCTTAATGTAATATCCTACTCTATATATAGAGCTCCTTTGTAATTTTTAATTAACTCAATAAACACACGGTTTGTCTTGGTATCAGAGCCAAGAAAACCTAAACCCTAATTAACCCTAATTGTCATCAACCACCAATCTACCATCGGCAACTGTTTTTCTCCTCTGCAACCCTAATTCCAACCACCCTCATCCTCCATGGCAACCATTATTGCTCTTACTACTGTAGAGAAAACAACACATAACTCTCACAAATTCGCCTTCACTCTCTCTCTCCTACTAACTACGGGTATTGGAAGGCAATGCTTGAACCATTCTTAATCTCCAATCATCTATATGGCTATGTCGATGGCACCAATAAATGTCCATCTCAACATACTGTTGCTACAGCAGAAACACCTACAGTCGAGAACCCTGGATACCAACATTGGATTTCCAATGATGCGCACATCAGGATGCTTATCATCTCTACTATTTCAGAGTCATCTTTCCAACACGTACAAGGATCAACCTCCAAGATCTATGGTTTGCACTGGAACATGCCTATTCTCCAAACACAGCATCTCGTGAGTATACACTTAAAACACAGCTTCTTAAAATCGAGATGAAGGGTGATGAAACCCCGGTTAATTACCTAAGTCGTGCACAAGAATATGTTACTGCCCTTGCCAACATTGGCGAGCCCATGAAGGACAAGGACCTTGTTATGCTTGCCATCTCCGGTCTTAGGGACGAATACAACGGCCTGAAAGCGAATCTGTTGGCTCGTCATCCACCCATCACTTTTCATGAACTACATGGGCTGCTTAGTGATCATGATTATCTTCTCAGCGAAACAACAATGCCCACTACCTCAAACCCACAAGCCTTTGCTGCTCTCTCTTCAAGCTCAGTCCCCACTCTTACCAGCATTCAATCGCAGGTTTAGAACCTTCAATTATTGGCAGCACAAATGGGTTACCAATTGAACCCGATTGCCCCTCCTACTACACCACCACAAGCAGCCTTTGTAGCTCGTTCCTCCAACTCGAATCGAGGTCTTAGAGGCAATTTTCGAAGCACCTTTCGAGGCACAACGAGCAATCGAACCAGAGAATCTGTTGTAAATTCTCGGCAGTTTGCTTGGGCCTCCACACAAAATATGGTGTATGGTCACTGCAATCGGTGTGGCATAGGTCATCTCCCGTCTCAATGTCCGAACCAATCTGCCTCCTCAACTCGACAGCCACCTCAAGCCCATTTTACAGCCTTTTCTGATAATGGCTCAACTGCAGGAACAACCTGGTTCCCTGATACAGGTGCTACAAACCATACAAGTCCAGACTTATCAAGCTTGGACAACTCCGAGGTCTATAACGGTCATGGCTCTCTCCATGTTGGTAACGGTATGCCCCTTCCCATCCTTCACATTGGCTCATCCAAAATACACTCACCTCACAAAACCTTTAATCTCTTTAATGTTCTCCATGTACCCGAAATTCAAAAGAATCTGTTATCTGTCCAACAATTTTGTTTAGACAATAATGTTTTCTTTGAGTTTCATTCTTCTTTTTTGGTTGTGAAGGACGAGTCTACAGTCACTACCCTCCTCATGGGTCCAAGTGACAATGGTCTCTACTCCATCCGCCTTCCTCACTTCAAGTCACACCCGAAGCTTGCATTGCCAGCCATCAAAGCATCATCCTTCATCTGGCATCAACGTTTGGGCCATCCCCATGACCGTGTCTTTAAAACAATTATTTCTAGTTGTTCTTTACCATTATCTAATAAATTATGTTCCTCCTAATGTACTACTCGTCAGTTGGGAAAGTCTTCAAAATTATCATTGTCTTCTTCCAATTTTCGAAGTAATAAAATTTTAGACTTAATATATTGTGATGTTTGGGGTCCTTCACCCACTCTTTCTATTGATGGATCTCGATTTTTCATGTTGTGTGTTGACCATCACACTCGTTATATGTGGTTCCATCCATTGGCAAACAAATCTGATGTTTATTCTAATTTTAAAACTTTTGTTACCATGGTTGAAGGCAATTTAATTCCAAAATAAAGAGTGTACAAACCGACTGGGGAGGTGAGTTTCGAAATCTGTCTCCTTTCTTCACCTCTCTTGGCATCATTCATCGGCGCTCTTGTCCACACACTAGCGAACAAAATGGCTTTGTGGAGCGTCGTCATCGACATGTGGTGGAAACCGGCCTCACCCTTCTTGCCCAACCTAATCTCCCACGCCGGTTTTGGAACTATGCATTTGACACAACTATTTATCTTATTAATCGGCTGCCCTCACGCATCTTTTCCAACAAATCCCCATTTCAACATGTCTTCAACCGTAGACCCGTCTACTCCTTTCTACGTGTCTTTGGCTGTGAGTGCTTCCCTCACCTCCGCCCATACAATCGACATAAAAATGGACTTCCGTACCACACCTTGTGTCTTTCTTGGTTATAGTCCTTTTTGATCATGGTTATCGGTGCTTTGACACGCAAACTGAACGTGTCTATGTTGCCAGACATGTACGCTTCAACGAACATGTCTTTCCATTCAAAATTTCCCCTAAATCCCCACCATCACACCCATCGTCTCTTTACACTTCGACCTACCCCTCTCCACCTCATATTTTCACATCCTCCCCACCAAACCAATCACAACCTTCACCTCAACCCTCTGCTCCACCTGACCTCCCTACCCCCTCTAACCCATCACACTCGTCCAATTCACCAGACCCTCCCACTCCAACCACCTCTAACCCCTCACCCTCTTCGTCTACTACTCCTCTAGCCACTCCTCCACCCCGCCCTCGCCTACCTAACCTTTGTCCTAATCCAAAACAAACTAATCCCTACAATCCGGCTGCTTACTCCACATCCACCACTTCCATACCCCTCACTGAACCAACCTCTTTCACTGTTGCCAACAAGTCTCCGGAGTGGCGTCAAGCCATGACCGAGGAGTTTGACGCGCTGCATAAGAATGGAACATGGTCTTTAGTCCCTCCTGTTCACAACACTAATGTTGTTGATTGCAAGTGGCTATACAAATTAAAAAAGGATCCTCAAAGCAAGCATCTTCGCTACAAAGCTCGCCTCGTAGCCAAGGGATTCACCCAACAACATGGGGTGGATAATCATAAGACGTTCAGTCCTGTGACTAAAGCTACTACTATCCGAACTGTTTTGTCTCTTGCTGTTATTAATAAGTGGCCCCTTCGCTAATTAGATGTCCAAAATGCTTTTCTACATGACGACTTGTAGGAAGTCATTTACATGAAACAACCTCCTGGATTTAGAGACCCAACTAAACTGGATCATGTTTGTCTACTTCATCAGTCCCTATATGGGCTGAAACAAGCCCCTCGAGCATGGTTCAACAGATTGTCAACAACACTTTAGCAACTGGGTTTTGTCGGGTCCAAAACTGATCCATCCTTGTTCATTCTCAAATCGGGTAGCACAATAGTCTATGCCCTTGTCTATGTTGATGATATTATCATCACCGGCAACAACGCCACCGCAATTGCTAATGTCATTAACCACTTGGGCTCAACTTTCGCTATGAAGGAACTTGGCAAACTCCACTATTTCTTGGGCATTGAGGTCCCACACCAGGGATGCAATCTCCTACTTTCTCAACAAAAATACATCCTGGACACACTCCATCGATCTAGACTATCTGGACTATCTGACTGCAAACCTGTTCTTCCCTGATGAGCACTTCTCAGATATTAACTAATGATGATAGCCCCCTTCTCTCGGACCCGACTCAGTATCGTCAAATGGTTGGTGCTCTACAATATGCAATTCTCTCTCGACCAAACATTGCCTTCGCAGTTAATAAGGTTTGTCAGTTTATGCATGCTCCAACCGAAAACCATTGGACAGCGGTTAAACGCATCCTTCGTTATCTCAAGGGTACCACGCAACTAGGTCTTCTTATTCGTCATGACTCAGGGTCCACCCTGCAAGCTTTCACTGATGCACAGTGGCTGCCTAGTAGTGCGCAGAACATTCATGCTTACTCTGACTCTGACTGGGCAGGCTGCCCAGTTGACCGTCGATCCACAGGGAGTTTGCTATATACTTGGGATCAAACCTTGTCTCTTGGGCTGGCCGGAAACAACTAACATTCTCAAGATCTTCAACAATATCAGAATATAAGGCCATTGCAGACACTGTGGCAGAATTGATCTGGTTAAAGGCTCTTCTACATGAACTTGGCATCTCAACAATGTCATCACCCACTCTCTGGTGTGATAACTAGGAGCTGCGTATCTTTCAGCCAATCCCGTGTTCCATGGCCGCACAAAGCATGTCGAGGTGTATTTAATATTATAATAGTTATAACATACCAAACTAGTTAAAAAATGTGTTTCATAATCAAAATGTAATAAGTTATTCGTTTAAAACAAATGGTTTGTTTAAAAAATGATTGTATAAATGTTAAATTTTAAAATCAATTTAAATTTCAAATCTTAAAAATGTAATAGTTTAAAACTACTAACTTAAAAATAGTTATAAATCTCGTGACACACTTAGTTTTAATAGGGTATATAAATAAAAAAAAGTTATAGCATTACTTCTTTTTTTGTTATGTGTAATAGTTGTCTTTTTTAGTCTATGCTAGTCATCATGTCCTCTGTATTGAAGATAATGGAGGATATGTTTGCGTTTAAAATGGTTGAGCAATTTTAGGACATGTATTAGAATAAAAACAAGCCTGATAAAAGCGCAATGAGATCGTGAAGTACATTTTATCTTAGAAATGCAAGAAGGCTTGCTTGTAAATGCTGATGTTGCGAGGTGTAGGCCCTAGTCGTGAGCCCGCGGCGCGAGGGCCCTTGTAAGCTTAACAGCATTCGCATGAGATTCTTTATCGCTGTCCATAAAATTAAATTAAAAATTTATTATTATTTCTACCTTTTGTAATTACACTATTTTTTATATCTTTTTCACTCAACCATTTAAAAAAATATTAAAGTTTTTATAAGGATAATAGTGTTTTCTCAAATAATATAATAAGGAACACACGCATAATAATATAGCAAACTTACTGTGAATGTTTTGGAGAATTCACGACAAAATCCTTATACCTACATCTATACTTTATATAAAAAACACCATCTTTTAAATTTATTTCATATTTTCTTTAGACCTTTTCTATTTCTCATACCTGTAACTTATGGGATTTATGAGTATGTGACCTTAAATTTGAGAAAATATATTGTTTCCCTTAAAATTGAAGGGATGGTAATAGAGTATTAATGTTAGTTTAATTACACGAGTCATATAATTGCCCACAACTAAATTTATTATACTAAATTTTTATTTATAAATATTATAATGTTTGAAGTTTTGAAGCCAACTTGATACAAGATGAATAAAAGAATAAATGGACCAGTGGGATCCAAACAAGTCAACTACGAGATGCATTTAGGTCCTTTCTGGTTATTTATGTGTTGTGACCTCATGACCTAGTTTGATATTGCTATTTGGCCCTAGCAAGATTAAACAAACATAGCCACCATATTTACATATTTATTTTGTTATTTTGGTTTTGATTTTATAATTGTTATAGCATACCAAACTAATTAAAAAACGTTTTGACAATCAAAATATAATAAGTTCCAATCTTGTTTTTACATTTTATTAAACCCTTTTAAAAAAAAATTGTTTAGATATTTTTTAGAAACCCGTACCTCATTTACTAAACCCAATTAAAATAAATAAGTTCCAAACTAATTATATGTATTTTTGCTTATATATTAGATATTTTCAGAAACCCGTGCCTTGTTTATTCTTAAGTTCATACTTGATAAAGAAATGCTAGATAGCACCAACTTGGCGAATAAGGTCTATGTTGTTCTATGTTATAGGTAACGTTGTTCCTGGTGAGCTTGAAAACATTATGGCCGTTGCCCGTATGATTAGGGAAAATTTTAAAGAGGATGTCGGATTAGATAGCTTGTTTTGTGTTGGTCATTATATCATGTAATCTTTTGAAGAACATGGTGGATATGTATGTGTTTGACATGGTTGGGCAATTTAAGGGCATGTATTGGAATAAATACAAGGCCGATAAAAGCGATGTGATATCATGAAGTAACTTTTTATCCTGAAAAATGCAATAAGGCTTGCTTGTAAGTGCTCATGCGGCCGAACTCCATGGTATGCTCCAAATTGAGCAAAATATAGCAGGTAAGAGTACACATAAGCAAGGCTTACATGAAAAGACTTCAGTTTGAAATATTCTTGAATAGACATGAGAGGAATCCTTTGATAAACACGAATCTTGCTTAGTTGATAAACTCAAAGGCTTTTCATGCATGTTGGTGAACGAATCAAAAATCTCTTAGCACTCATACATGTTGATATATGTGGTTTGATCAGATCAAGGTGAAGAATACATAAGGCTAGAATTCACTATTAATCTAAAAGAACGTGGAATACTTTTCACGGTTCATTAAACTTAACTTATGATGTGTTGAATTAACTTATCTCATTCCCTTTAAACTTATGTTTTTATGTGTTGTGACCTCATGATTTAGTTTGATCTTGCTATTTGACCCTAGCACGTACAGGTTTGCCTTGCAAGTTTTTTGACTTCTAAAGATGTATCTCTATGTTTGTTGCATAAGGTATCTACCTTTTCTAACTACATTATCTTTTATATTTTTTCACTTAACCATTTTAAAAATATATTAAAAATTTTATAGCGATGAATAGTGTTTCCCCAAAGATATATATACGAATAATAATTTTTTTCTTTTTGTTCACAACCACTCGCATATATTCCTAGTAATATAAGGAACACACGCATAATAATATATGAACGCAACAGAAGGAAAAATGTATTAGCATAAAAAAATGACACGCACAAGCAATTCATTAGCCTTCCCCAGATGAGAAGACATAGACCCAAATATGATAATTTACCTTGTTGAACTTTCTTTATGTATTTTTAGCTACTTATTTTAACGCAAGAGAAAGTATATTAATAGTACAACAAAATTACAATTAAAATAACTATACTTTGTGCATTTACACTATAAAGGGATATAAGAAATAGAAGAAATGTTTCATTATGCATAAAAAAAACCAGGAACATAGTGAGGCATGTTTGATCAAGACCCAGGAAGATCAAAGAAACCAAAAACGCAAGAAGATCCAGAGGATCTAAGAAATAGAAGGGGTGATGTTTCATTATACTTCAAAGATTAGAGATTTTCAAAATTTTCAAGTTAATTGCAAAAAGGAGAAAATGGACTGCAAGTTTGGCTAAACAATAACAAGGTTTAAATATTAACTTGATTAGGGGAGTAAATGTTGAAAAATCATAATCAAAAGAATCCTAAATCATATTAATTAATTTTTATTTAGAGTAAGATTAAAAAAATCAAAATAAAAAAAGTCAATTGTGTACCCTATTTGTATGTCGATATTTGTGTGGAATTACAAAAGTATTGTGTGTGTAATTATGTTTTTGTTTAACTATGTGTTTCATTGAGTCCCTACACTTCTCTATGCATACTCATTGTGATTTATTCATCCATGATTGATCCTCGATCGAGGGCCTCAACTGCAACTTAGAGTAGTATGTTGGATGTTAAACCATAATTTAAAGTTTTCATAAAACTACTACTTTCCAAATAAAAAAACTAAGATGGTAAATTATAGAATACAAATCCAAAAGAAAGTTTTGTTTGATAAAATTTTACATCTCTTGAGTAAAAAATCTATGTTAAAATAAAAAAGGTTTTGAGTTGACACTTGTCATAATTTTAGATATCCTAAGCTTATTTTCTCGTTTCTATTAAATATTTACATTAACTACCAATTATATTATTTAGTTCTTTTTTGACATTAAAATAGTTTTATAATAATAAATTAACAAAGAGCTCTTCTTGTAGAAGCATAATAGCTAAGTTCAAACAAAATAGAAACATAATAGCTAAGTGAATTGGTTAATGTCATACGCCTCTCATCCGAAGGATATGTGTTCTAGGCTTCTAGGTTGAGAGACAAATGGACATACGTTCTTTTAAATGCTTTAAGAGAGTTATAAATAGTATAGTTGTTTTATTTTCTTGAACTATTACGTATATATAATTTTTAATTATATTTAATGCTAAAATATTATAATCTAACTCTTTCTGTTTTTACTAACTATAATCCGTTTAATTAATGGGTTTTTAACCTATATATCTATATATATTAAAAACTAAAATAAACATGAAATAATTGTAAGCCTTATCATACTATTTTTCTCATTTCTCTATAATAATAATAATAGTAATGAATACTAATACTTTTACTCTATTAACAATATATAATTTAATAAATAACAACAACTTTTTCTTTAAAAAATCATTTTTCTTAAAATAAAATATTTAAAAATCACAATTTTTATATATAACAAAGTTTACGAAAAATACATTATTGCTTATTTTCTTAAAGTAGCTATTTATACGTAATTATAATCATATTTTACCTTTAAACATGATATTATAATGCATAAATTTTGATTACTAATTATTTAATATTTTATTCATTCATTCTGTGTAATACACGGGGACTAACCTAGTATGCAAATATACAAAATACAATATACACATAATAAATTGAAGCTTACCCCAGCTTCTTCAAGTGTCCTTAGTAAAAAAAATTACAGAAAAAACAAATGTATTAAAATATACATTGTAACAAAATCAAACAAAACCAAATCTTTAATGTAGGGGTGAGAACAGAGCCTCAAACTAATAACTAAAATTCAGCTTTGTTATAATCAGCGAGATCTAAAAGATTATGAATGTGAACATTTAAATCAACAGCAGTCAAGATTCATGTATGTGAAAAAGTGGCTCACGCATTATTATATTCAAATTCATCTTTTATTGTCTTACTAGAAAAGGAAATGTGCTATGCATGCATTACCCTCCCATTATAAAGCCAAAGCCATTACATTGACCAATTATTGAGCTGTAGAAGTCTAAAAAATTAGGAAAAAACATACCTGAGATCACCACATCATGAGCATCGCAATCAAAGAGTCCAAACTGCTAGGAACCACCATTTTTGTTTCCTTTTCTAGTGAGATCTAAAAGTCAAGAGTCTCATCATCGCCCTTCAACTGCTAGGAAGTGGTGGTAGTGGGTTGGAATGGCTACAAAAAAGACATGTACACTACACTTTTTAAGTGGAGGTACTCTTAGCTACAGTATCTCCTTCTAAAAAAACAACATTCCTGTTTAATATATATATATATAATGAGCAATCTCGTCATTAAATAAAACTTAAAACACAACTTGAGATGGGTTCAAACTCGACACGAACTAACCTGGTACGAAACCCATTCATTTAACCCCCCTTATAAATCAGGCCAACCATCTCGACCCATAAGCAAAGTCCTTGTACCCAACTTGCCCATTTTGTGATATCTAGTAACATGAGGAGAGTGACTTTAGTGAGTATTTTATCAAAGCAGTAATGAAGAAACCAATTATAGTGAAGTAACAAGATAACAACCTGAAATAATCAAAACAAAACAGTGTCGAAGCCTGTATTGCTCCCCTGGCTAAGTGTTTGTTCCCCTGCCAAGGTAAATTTATAACCTCTAAGCAGAAAAAGAAAGAAATGGTTAGCTTTTGAGTAAAAGGTCATAACAATTACTTGCACAGGACACAAACATCACAGATAGAAGTAAATCAACCTGTAAAATATGCTTCCCGATCTTATCCAAAAGCTGCTTCTACATCCTCACCAATCATTGGATTCGCATGGCCATCGCCAGCTTGCAGAGCATGCAATCTAAAAGCCATCTAAAACAAATGACAAATGCAGTATTAGCACTTAATGTCATCACTAGATGGTATCATACTCGTCACTTAATGCTATTTATTTACCAATGCGAAATGAATAGAACAATCATCATATGCCAATAACAAATGCAGTAGTCTAACAATGTAGAGTTGATATATGCATAAACATCACCAAACATATTTCATTTCTCTGCATAAACATCACCAAACAATGTAGACGGTGGCCGGCGGCGGCGGAGGCTTCCGGCGAGTGGTGGAGAGTGCCACACCTTTCTGGACTCTCGTCGACGCCCAAATGACGATATTGGTGGTGGTTTCACTTAAAATGCAGCGGGTGTGGTTCGAATCAAAGGCGGTGGTAATGGTAGCCACGAAGGTGAAGATGTTAGGTAGGTGTGGATATCATATCGATTAATGGAGGGGATGGTGGTTGTGGTTATAACCGCCGGTCGTGGTGGTGGTGGTGATCTCTTGGATCTTTGGTGGTTTTTTGTGGTTGTTGATCCTGTTGGGTTTAGCCGCAAAGGATGCAAATATACAAAACAATATACACTAATAAATATGCAAATAAAAAAAATACAATATACACTAATAAATTGAAGCTTACCCCAGCTTCTTCAAGTGTCCTTAGTAAAAAAAATTACAGAAAAAACAAATGTATTAAAATATAAGGTCTCCAAACATTGTAACAAAATCAAACAAAACCAAATCTTAATGTAGGGACAGAGCCTCAAACTAATAACTAATATTCAGCTTTGTTATTATTAGCAAGATCTAAAAGATTGTGAATGTGAACATTTAAATCAACAGCAATCAACATGAAAAGAGTGACATTAGTGAGCATTTTACCTACACGTGAAAATATTGGCATATTCACTTATGCATGGCTTGATTTGAGCTATGTTTAATCCATGACATGCCAGTCACATAAAACAAAAGAATATAGTTAAAAAGAAATGGATAAAAAGTCAACCTAATCATATTTAACACATTAAAGTACTTGAGGCCAACCAACACCCAACTTGACCATTTTATGACATCTATTAACATGAAAATATTGATTTTATATGCATAAACATATCCGGCCACAGAAAACGTACCAGCTGATAGATGTAGCTGAGGCGTTCATAACTCTCTGTGTTGCAGCCTCCTCCGAAATGAAAAGAGATAGATCCATTGAACTTCTTGTTGTATTTTTGTCAACCTATTATAGCACAAGAGAAAGCTATATTAGCACAATTAAATGACAGGTACAAGAAAATTGAGCCTGGGCCTCAGCAAAAAGAATAAAATTTAATTTAGCAATTAGAAAGTATTTGCCACCTCCCCTGATCGAATAAGAAGATATAGGCCTATATATAATAATATACGATGTTGGAATTCTTAGTGTTTCAGATTAGGCTGCAAAAAGGATGCAAGTTTAACCTCAGCACAAAGGATGCTAGTTTATCCTCAGCAAAGACTACCTTTTCTATTGTAGAGGTACTTGCACAATCCCTTGATGGTGTTCAAAGAACATAGGATCATGAGAAAGAAATCATGAGAAAGAAAGAAATCATGAGAAAGAAAAAGGCATTATGGTGTTCAAATTATATCATGAGAGACCAGTCAAGTAATACAAAAATATAATCTTTAAAAGAACATAGGATCAAAAGTAAACTTAATCATATTTGACATACTTAAGTAAATGTGACCGAGGGGGGGCTAGGACTGCTACTGCAGGTTAAAAACACTGCTATGCTATCGATCATCCATCTCGACTACATGTCCCCTCATTATCTGAACAGCAACAACATACAACAGATTAATCTACAACCAAATTAAATCAGCAATTTTTAAGACAAGTGTTAAAATGATAAATAGAAAAAAATGATGGTAGATAGACAGAATAAAAGACCCCTCTTCTAGAATTCCTTGGGCCGACTCCTCGTGTTATGAAGAACAACAACAACGTACAGCTTGAATATATCTGCAAACGAATTCAACGTACAATATTTAAGATAAGTGCTTAAAATAACAAATATATATGCAGAAAAAGGATAATACCTAGATGAATTGAAAGACCCCTGGTCTTCTTGTACTCCCCTTGTACATGTTATGAATCAGAGCAACAACAGCGAGCACCACCTTGAATCTGCAAACGAATTGATTGATCTGCAACCAAATTAAATCAGCAATTTTTAAGAGAATGCTTGATGATTCAAAAAGGATAAAGGAAGAAAACACGTTCACGGTGCAGATCAAGAGAGTATGGTCTGTAAGCAACTAATTTTCCCTTGATTCATACTACAATCAGAACAAACAAGGCAAAAATTAAGAAAACATACATAGATATATAGGACTATATATACTTCATAAACAAATTCAGAGTGATTTTAGTTAGAGTTTTAGCTAGACAGGAGACTATATGATCCATGAGAGACCAGCCAAGTAAAACAAAAATTTAATCTTTAAAAGAACATGGATCAAAAGTAAACTTAATCATATTTGACATACTTAAGTAAATGTGACTGAGGGTGGGCTGGGACTGCTACTGCCCGTTAAAAACACCGCTATGCTGCTATCGTTCAACCATCCCGACTACCTGTCCCCTCATTATCTGAACAGCAACAACGTACAGCAGATTGATCTGCAACCAAATTAAATCAGCAATTTTTAAGACAAGTGTTAAAATGATAAATACTACATGTACAGAAAGAATGATAGTAGATAGACCAAATTAAGGACCCCTCGATCTTCTAGAATTCCTTGTCCTCGTGTTATGAAGAAGAACAACATCGTACAGCTTGAATATATCTGCAAACGAATTCAACGCACAATATTTAATAGTAGTGTTCTAAAATGACAAATATATGTGCAGAAAAAGGATAGTACATAGATGAATTGAAAGACCCCTAATCTTGTTGTACTCCCCTTGCAACATCAGCACCTTGAATCTGCAAACGAATTGAAATATTGAAACATATAACAGAGGATGTTAAGAGCTGAGAATGCTTGATGATTCAGAAAGGATAAAAGAATAAAACACGCTCACGATGCAGATCAAGAGAGTATATGTAAGTAACTTTTCCCTTAATTCAGCCTACAATAAGAACAAAGAAGTCAAAAATTAATTACAGCTAGCATTCTAATTATCTGAAACATATAAGAAAACATACACAGATATATAGGACTATATATATACTTCATTAGCCAAACAAAGACCCCTGATCTTATTGTACTCCCCTTGTACATGTTATGAATTAGAGCAACAACGTGCAACTAGCAGCACCTTGAATCTGCAAACGAATTGAAATGTTGAAGCACATAATAGATGATGTTAAGAGCAGATAATGCTTGATGATTCAAAAAGGATAAAGGAAGAAAACACGCTCACGGTGCAGATCAAGAGAGTATGATCTTTAAGCAACTAATTTTCCCTTGATTCATACTACAATCAGAACAAACAAGACAAAAATTAAGACAAATTAATATATCATATATATCCGAAACAAATAAAAAAACATACATAGATATATACTTGATTAGCCAAACGAAGATCGGGACCAAGGGATTGAACCATCGTGTATCAAAGTGTCATCAGAAATTAGCGCTTAAGAGGTACCCCAGTTGTCATCCGAATTGAAAACCTTGAGAATCAACATAGAGAAGTAGAAATTAGCGTTAAAACAAAGGCACAAACAAAAGCTTACAAGGGAAGACGGTCTATCGATTACGCATTACACAGTGAAATTGATTGATTCAGCGATTGAACAAACCCTAACCCTAACCCTAACCTAACCCTAACCCTAAGTAGTGATTGTCTAGTGCAGTGATTGTGAGAGAAACAAAACCAGAGATTGGGTTATATAACAAGCACTCTCGAACGCGTGAGGCATTGGCATTAATTCAATTAACCGTTGGTGGATATCAAATCTCAAATCTTTTGGGTGAAAGATTGAGTTTTCATCGAAGGCGATCTTTTCGTTTAGATATCAGATCTTATCATAATCATTACATTACCAAATATATTTCATTTCTATAGTCATTGTGATTAACCTTTATAATAATCTGGTATTTTTTCTTTTCTTTTAATTTGAAAAACAATTTACAGTAACTTTTCCATTTCTTCCGACTGATAAAAATAATATTATTTTCTAAAACTTTTATTTATTTTTTAATAACCAGTCGCATTAACTTTTCCATGTTTTAATTTAATAATATTTAAGTATTTATTTTTTATTATTTTCTTTTTCCTTTTCCTCAAAACCACTTATAAAAAAATATAAACTAATCGATACAGGATGATTCGATGAAGAAAGCATTATTGCTGGTTGTGAGTTCGAGTCCCACCGCCAGAAAAAATGTAGTTGGTGGTAGGGGTGAGCATGGGTCGGTTTGGTTCGGTTTTAGCCTAAAACCGAAACCAAAACCGATATGTCGGTTTTTAGGTTTTTGAAACCGTTCGGTTTCGGTTTTTTCGGTTTTTGGTTTTCGGTTTTTACTTCGGTTTCGGTTCG
Organism: Flaveria ramosissima; assembly: GCA_025215565.1. NCBI lineage: Eukaryota > Viridiplantae > Streptophyta > Magnoliopsida > Asterales > Asteraceae > Flaveria > Flaveria ramosissima. Next base: position 58,924,245 of record CM046038.1, read on the forward strand.
GTTTCGGTTTTTTTCGGTTATATAATTTGCATGTCAAGTTTTTAAAGAAAAAATGATCCAAAGCAATGAATCTAAACTAAAAACTTTAGGCTTACATTATTTTGTTAATATTTAAATGTAATCTACGTATTCTTAAAAATTACTTCACATTAAAATAATTGCAATTCATAAAATACGACAACAAAAATTTCCAATAAAAATTTTTAATCTACTAATTCAAACAAAGAAATTTAAGGATTATTCTTCAAACCTAAATATTTAAAAAAAAAGATAACATAAGTTAAATAAATAACTAATAGGGACTAGTTATGTTTATATGTGTATGAAAATACCTCCAAATTTACAAGTTCGGTTTGTATGGTTTCGGTTCGGTTTTTTCGGTTTTTGTTACAGGCAAAACCAAAACCAAACCGAAAAAATCGGTTTTTGAAAAACTATCAAACCAAACCATCGGTTTCTTATCGGTTTCGGTTTTTTCGGTTTGGTTTTATCGGTTATTTCGGTTACGGTTCGGTTATTATGGTTTCTTGTACACCCCTAGTTGGTGGGTCGGGTATTATCGCAGTGGCCCTTCGGGTGACGGTTTTTCTCCAAACGGTAAATAGTATGTTTTTAACTTTTTTTATCTACAAAATGACAAGTGTTTAGGGGTACTGATTTGTTTTGGTGCTCAAGGATATATTAGATGAGCTTTAATTTTATTAATTTCATCAAACATTGACTATATTTAAAATATGTTAGATGAAAAATGTTATGAATTTATTGTAAAACCTATATATAGTTTATATCTTTAAACTTTTCTTTTGAAGTTTAAATTGTATATATAATAAATATGTTTGATTTTTTGAAAGCAATCAGTGATGTTATGTGCCTCATAAAAAAGACTTGATCTTAATTTGCTGCTTTCTCTTGAAAAATGTCTAACTAATATTATAGTTCTAAAAAATTATCTTGCTAATTTTTTTGTTTGACTTTATAAAAAATTTTCGTGGTGTGTTCATTCGGGTCATGTTTTATTCACATTCTTAAATGCAATTCAAACAACATAAATAAGTAGTTAAATTTCTATTTAGAAAGAAGTTGATGTCATCACTTTTCTTAGATGTTAGTGACTTTAGACATATAATGTAAAACATGTATCTATTGGAATCCGTTAAACTTATGGTTTCGATTTTGTTTCAGCTTGAATTTATTTGATATTTTACAATTTTCCTTTGTTTTTTTATGTTTAGGTTTGAGTTGCACGTGACATTTGTGTTTTTAATGTGAGGTAAGTAGAAAATATAAACTTTATGGATGGGAGTTGATGATTGTTGGTTTATAATATTTGATTCAAGTGTTTGTTCAATTAACTACAAATGACATTGTGAGAATTCTGTAATCTTTCATTTAGAGCAAGTGTTTGGGCAGATCCTATCGGTTAATAAGTGTTTGTTCAATTAAGTTTGATATTTGACATTTTGGTGCTTCATTTAATATTTATTTAACAAGTGTTTGTTCGATTAAGCTTTTCTTTCTTTTTAGTGGGAAAAAATTGATGTTGCTTGTGTCTATATTACATCAGGTGAATATGAGCATAGCAATACTACTAATTTCAAATTATAGTGTTTTTATATCATGTTTGTGGTATTAGATGTTTCTTTTGGTTAGGTTCATATATATTTAATTTTGTTATAATATCTTATCAATTTTCTTTTGTTTTTACAATGTTTATCACTAAGTTTTTATATGGACCGGCAAGAGGTTTGCATCTGTTCTATTACTCTGTATATGATATTTCACATGCTAAGTATAGTGAAGGCAAGAAGGGTGTTGTGGTGACACTAATCAAAGTGAGTTTGCAACTTTTGTTCTATACGCCCTGACATTTCATGATAACTTTTTAGCTTTTGTAGACACATATGATGTAAATTGGTTTTGTTTTTTATGTTAGATTTTCATTACATAATTGATAAGTTTTTTTTGTCTAAACATTATACAACTCTTCGGCTCAACTAATTTATATATGGTTGCATCACTCAAGAGGTAACACCACAAATTTTATAAGGGTCCTAATAAAGGGACACCCCTTAATTAAAATCGACACCCACCTATACGCCACGTATGGGTCCATACGCGGCGTATAGGTCCCCCTCATTAATGCCAATTAATGCCAAGAATTTCACGTCACATCAGTGAGTCTATACGCCGCGTATGGACCCATACGCGGCGTATAGGCTTTTCAGAGACAAAACTGGCGAAGTCAAATCAGTCAGGTCTATACGCCGCGTATGGGCCCATACGGGGCGTATAGGCCTGGGTCGTATGGTGTGGGACGCATCTCCACCGACACCTATACGCTGCGTATGGATCCATACACAGCGTATAGGTGTCGGTGGAGATGCGTACCACTATATACGACCCAGGTCTATACGCCGCGTATGGGTCCATACGTGGCGTATAGTCCCGCTGAATGACTGATTTGACTGATTTGACTAAAGCCTATACGCCGCGTATGGACCCATACGCGGCGTATAGGCTTTTTTTCGAATTGTAGTGACGCGACTTAAGATTCTTTCGATGATATATAAACGCATCGAATATCATACGAATGCGTTCATATTTCGTTGTAGAAGATGGAAACGTTTGATCTTAACTGAAGGAAATTAGCGTTATGTGGTTCAACATTTTCTTCTGTCACATAATTACTCGGTAAACATTTTATTCTTATTTCATTAAGTATTTGCATACATATATACATATATTTGAATTGCATACTTAAAAAATCGTTTCAACTAACTCGGGTTCCATCGGTGCTAGTCGGTTACGGTAAACTTAAATAAATTTTAAGCTTTTTTATCATAACCGACTAGTATCGTGGAACCCGAGTTAGTTGAAATGATTATTAAGTAATCAAGACATTTATGTGTACGTAAGTATGTATATAAAAGAAATAAGAGTTATAGTTTTAGAGAAAAATAATTATTTTGAAGAAATAGTTGAACCACAAAACTCTATTTTCTTAAAAAAATCTCATTTGTCTTATAGGGCTGCCACGGAACGTTTAGCACGGTTGAATTTGAAGTGATCCAAGATTATTCTTTCGTTATGTCGTTTTGGGATAGTAACTATTTGTTTGGTGAATATTCAAGCGTTTCGTACGTGGCAGATAGTAATCAAGATGATTCGTACGTTTAATCTGCTTACGAATTGCCAGATAAACCAACCTTATGTTCCCGATGATGAGTTCGAGTTTTGCCGAGAATCAAGTTATGACCCGCAACAAAGTAATATAAACTATCTCTCGAGTGCTGAAAATCAAAACACGAAAATATCGTTTGAAACATGTCAAGAATTTTTATCACTCGATGAGCTAGTCTGTTGGGTTGTTAATAGGGGACGTGATAATGGTTACGTTATTATTACACGAAGATCGAAGAAAAAGGAAGGTCAAGTCGTAAAGGTGTGGCTTATTTGTGATAGTGAAGGTGAACACAAAAGTAAAGCAACAATTAGACGATCTGGTAGCAAAAAAATCGGCTGTCCTTTTAAATTAGTGGGGATATACGACAACAAACGTCGTTCGTGGAAATTAGAGGTGAGAAATGACGAACATAACCATAATCCCGCTCAACATATGGAGGGGCACCCATTTGTAAGAAGGTTTTCTCAAAACGAATTCAATTTGGTGGAACAACTTACCGATCAGAACATGGAGCCTCGTAACATCTTATCAGCTTTGAAAAAGCAAAATCCAAATAACGCATCCATAACCAGAGACGTATACAACGCTCAATATAAGATAAGAAGTGAAAAGAAAGTCGGTGAAACACCAATGCAAGTTTTAGAAAACCTTTTATCTTCTAAAAGGTATGTTTATTACACCCAAGAAGATCCCGATACAAATACCGTAAAAGATATATTTTTTGTCATCCAAAATCATACGACACTTGGTGTGCATTCCTGCACGTGCTGATGATAGACACGACGTATAAAACAAACATGTACAAACTTCCGTTTGTTCAGATTGTTGGCGTGACCTCGACACACAAGACATTTTGTGTTGCTCATGCATTTATTAGTAAAGAACGAGAATATAATTTTGAGTGGGTGCTTAATAGATTGAAAGATACGTTAAACAGGTGTATGGAGCCGCGAGTCATAATAACAGACAGAGATCTTGCTTTAATGAACGCATGTGTTAAAGTATTTCCGAATGCTTCAAAGTATTTATGCAGGTGGCATATTAATGAGAATATCGCGAAACATTGTAAAGCAAGTTTTACGAAAGATGACTGGCGAAAGTTTAAATATGCATGGGCACGTTTGAGTGAGTCTCCCACGACGGAGATTTACGAGTATAAATATAACCTTCTTTACGAACAACTAGTTGAAGCGAAGCGAGAAAGTAAGTTTTTCATTACATACATACATACATACAATACTATTAAATATAACACTTAATTTGATTTTTTTTAATATATTTTCAGGAGTATTGTCATATATAAACAAAAACTGGTTAGAGAATTACAAGAAAATGTTTGTATCAGCCTGGACTAACTCAAACCGCAATTTTGGCCAACACACAACAAACAGAGTCGAGAGTCAACATGCAAATTTAAAAAGATATCTTAAATCAACAAATAGCTCACTGGATAGACTTGTGGAGTTTGTTGATCAATTGGTGAATGCATAAGAGGTAAATTTAAAAAAAAGTTTTGAGACAAGCAAAATTAAAATTATGACTCATCATAATCTCCCGTTGTTTGATTACCTACGAGGCAAAGTGTCACACAAAGCTCTTGATTTATTAGTTGCCGAAAACACTAAATTGCATGTGATGCGCTCAGCAAATGCAACGTGTGGTTTTCAACTTTTCACTAGTTGTGGGTTGCCTTGTGCTTGTCGGCTGGAAAAATATGAACATTCTGGTAATAGTCATTCTATAATTATCATTTTTTTGTTACAGTATTAATTTTATATAGATTTATAATTTATAATGCAGGCACTAAAATCCCATTAGATGCAATTGATGTGCTTTGGACGAAGCTTGATACAATTAAACCATCATTTATGGAGAATGAAGAAGTTGATTTTGAAAAAGAAATGGAATGGGTGAAACAACAAATAATGACACAACCCGCTCCTGTAAAATTTAGTTTGGTGGAAAAAATAAAAAAAATTATGTATCCATGGAAAAATAACAAAAAACCGCCTGTTATTCAAACAGATATTCGTGGTCGTCCAACGTTAAAGGTTCAACAGCAAAAGCTAGACACACAACATAGTACGTGTGACATACCAAGACATAGCTCATTTACCGAAAGAACAACTTCAGCAGTAAAGTCTCAGAAGCCTGTCATACAACGTAGTCGTTCCACATCGTCTAAGGTGTCACAAAGTACCAATGACTTTTCATCGATTGTCGGAGATCAGTAATTACATAATATAAACAGGTTAAAGAATTGGATTCCTTCAATCTTTCATCGGTATATTTCACGTATACGAGATGTTCGACCCGATGGTAATCGTGGTTTTCGATCTATAGCTTTAGGGTTGGGGTTTAATGAAAATAAATGGATGTATGTGCGTCAACAACTTTTAGAGGAGTTGGACACATATGAATTGAGTTACAGAGAAGTTTTCGATACTTTGTACGCCGGACAGTATAATAAATTGCGTCACATAATAGATTGGCAACGTGTGAAACCTGCGCCAGAAGAACATTGGATGATAATGCCGTATACGGGAATAGTAATTGCTCAAAGGTTTGGTGTTATTCTTCATCTATTAAGTAATAACGGTTGTCAAACATTTTTCCCCTTATGGGCTGATCCAAACAGTATGATGCCTCATCATGTCGTTTCGATTGTTCATGTCAACAATAATCATTTCGTCCACGTTAAATTAGAAGGAGATTATCCGATGCCTACATTAAGTAATCTTTGGATTCTTAACCGAAACGTACGGGCTGCAGAATGGGAGATTATGTATAGGAGTCGTATCTCGGCATACAATACAATAATAGAAGCTAACCGAGATCACCTAGCTTATATAAATTTATTTAAAAAAAATTCCTATACGCCGCGTATAGACCCATACGCGGCGTATAGCCTCCCGGACCCATTAAAGGGACATCTCCTCACAAACTCACCCCACCAAACTTTTCCAAACCAAAAAACTCTCTCGTATAGATCGATACTACACGTATTGTTCGTTGATTTCTCTACATTCACTAGTTCAGGTATGTATTATTGTTCTTATACCTTTGTTATGTTAATCGTACGCTAATTTAAACGTTAAACTGATGTTTTATGCGCTAAAAAAATAGATCTGCAAACTGTTTGAGGAACTATACGCGGTGTATAGGCCTATACGCATCATAGGTTGAAGAAAACCCATACGTGGGTACCTATACGCGGCGTATAGGTCTATACGCGGCGTATAGGACCCATACGACACACACAATACCATACGCGGGTACCTATACGTGGCGTATAGGTCTATACGCGGCGTATAGGTCTATACGAGGCGTATAGGACCCATAAGACACACACAATACCCATACGTAGGTACCCTATACGCGGCGTATAGGGCTATACGCGGCGTATAGGTACCCTATACCCAGGTCTTAAAAATTTTTCGTTTTCTTTTGCATATATGTCTTCCGATTCTGACGTTGAGGTTGAGGTTGATGTTATTGTCAATCATCCATGGCTACAGTTTGAGCACGGTACTATTGAGCACGCAAAGTGCTCAAAATTCATTCGTATGAAGATCGGTCATCAAAAGGCAGTGGATTGGGAGGTGATGGCCGAACTTGGGGAGCGCGATAGACTCGCTGGGATTATTGGAGATGATGCGTCATGGAGTCGATTATTTGAGTTGGCGTTCTTACCTTCATACCGAGAGCTGACGGTGGAGTTTTTATCCACCTTTATTTATGTTCGTCCTGATGAGATGGTGGAGGACGATGAGCGATCTGAGATTTTATTTCGGCTATGTGGACGATTTCATCAGATGTCGATTGAGGAGTTTGCCGTTCTCTCGGGACTTTATTATGAGCCGGAGACCGTTACCCCTCTATTTACAGAGGGAATTACTGAGATGGAGGAGACCCGATTGAGAGATTGGTGGCCTCAAATTGCCGGAGGTCCGTTTCAGAGGACTAAGGGCAGGGTCACTGGCATTAGAGATCCTCTTATCCGTTACTTGCATCGGATGATCGCCACATCCATCACGGGACGTGGCAAGAGTCGGGAGTGGTGTACCATTCCCGACTTATTTTACCTATATTGTTTGCTTACGGGGACCAGGTGCAACCTGGCGAGATGTTTAGCTGAGTATTATGCTTCATATTATCATCGCCAGGAGCGAGGAACGGTGTATGGCGGCGCGTACATTACGATGATTGTGCGTTGTCTTGGTTATTTTCCTGCCCATACTGCTGACGTATCCCCTCCGATCGAGCCGGAGAGATTAGATCGTCGTACGTTATACGGCATGCATATTATACGCCAGTTTCCGTGTGGCATACGGTTCTCTCTTCGACCCGGTGAGATCTGGCATCCTGCACCTATTCAGCAGGTCGGCGATGACCATCCACACCAGCAGCAGGAGCATATTCCGCATTTTCAGCCGCCACACGACCAGCCGCCTCCTCAGCCACAGTTCCCTCGGCATATTTATAGAGATGTATGGGTGCCTGCACGTATTGAGACATTTATGCAGGAGATTAATACGAGATTACGGGATCAGGGTCGTCGCCTCGATCGAATTGAGGATCTTATGGATTGGCACGTTCAGCTTGAGATTGCACGAGCCCGTGCTGCTGGTATTGATCCTCCAGACTTGCCACCACCTCGACATTACACAGATTCACCGTAGTTTTATTTTGTTAATTGTACTTTTATTTTGTTATGTATTTAAAAACTTCGTGATTTAATGTTTGTTTTGTTTTATATGTTTTATTTGTTAACTAAGATTAAAAATTATCGATTAATATGTTACAAAATATAACTTATACGCAAAGTGTCAACCAACCTTAACGTACAAAATAAAGACGACAAAAGTAACCCATACGCGATATACTCCCTTCACAAATACATAGATATTGCAGAAAAAATTGTTTGACCCTATACGCCGCGTATGGACCCATATGCGGCGTATAGCCTCATCGACACTCGTGTGACACGCGTCTTGTCAGCGTCTTGTCAGAATATACCCTATACGCCGCGTATGGACCCATACGCGGCGTATAGGGAATTTTTCGCAACCCTATACGCTGCGTATGGACCCATACGCGGCGTATAGGGTCAAAGGGGTGTTGATTTAAAATCGGTGGGTGTCCAAATAAAACCACCATTTTATAAACGTTAAAAGTTTAAGATATGTCAACATGAGATAAGACATTACTCTTTCATTATTCTAGTATTTGATAGGATATGTACTTTCTTTTGTTGGCATTGGTTGTCTTAGTTTCTTATTTAGACCATGATATGTATGTGCAGGTTCGTCGCGGGAATGAAAGCGTTTTATTTAAAAGAATCTAAGTTTTTTTCTAAAACTTACGACTTTGCTAATGGCTCGTGGTTATTATATATGACAGCTTCATGGCATGACATTTCTTTAATGCAGTTCTTTTTCTAAACATACGTGTATTTTTTTTAATATTCATTCAGGGGTGATTTTATTTTCCATCATTTTATTTGTGTTTATCCTTCCTCACTTGAAAAAAGAAATTAAATGTTACTTTTAATGATACATATTTTAATTATCAAACTCGTGTAATATACAGGTTTATACAATAATCGTAGAGAAAATTTTCTTTATAAATTTTGGTAATTTTAATAAATGAGATGATTTCATATTTCTCAGATTATAAGTTAACTAGAAAAAGAAATCTTACAAATGAATAGAATGCTAAGCATCAGTTAATTAAGTCATGATGTCACGATGATAAATGTGGAGCATTAGAAACAAATTTGGACTAACAAAAGTTCATTATTTACAGATTATTCTCTACAATTGCATACATAATAACATTATACTTACTAACACTTACATAAATTTTACATTATCTACCCATAAAAAAAACTTAATTTGTTTAAGATTTCAGCTTTATTTTAATCTACCATGTTTAATAACTTTTTTGATACTACAATTGTTACCTATGTTTATTTTTAAATGTTTTGGTGTAAACTTTTTGCCGAACCAATTTGTATTTTGTAACGTACGATAAGTTAATGCGTAAATGTACACGTCGTCATGCAAAACTCGTTTATTTAGTGTTTTAAAGTTTAGCTTAGAAAAAAACATAATAGACTTTTATAAAAATACTATAAAAATAACAAAATATTAGAAACACATGTTGAATTTAAAATGTCGTCCCCCGTATTACGCGTTTTATGGGTGTAGTGTGGTTTCCCTATCCTTTTAGTAGCATTTGCATATTATCACTCTATTTTAGTAATTATTTTATAAATAAGATAATTTTATATTTTTTAGATAATAGGTTCAACATGAAAAAAAAAGTATTACAAATCAATAGAAATCTAAGTATCAAATAATTAAGTCACTATGTCATGATGTACGGAGCTTTAAAAAATTGGATGAACGACCCACACAAAAGTTTATTATTGAGAAGGGCCTTAATTATTCGATACAATAAAAATAAAATAAATCACATATCAATAAAAGAGAGTAAATATAACAAACACGTAAAATTATATAAATATAAAAAAGTAAATTTCATTTTTATTAAAAATTATATTTTATATAAAATCTCACATGGCATACGCATTGATACTAAAAAGTTTTTTAACACCTTTTAAAAAGAAGGGATCCTATATCTAAACGATCTCCAATTAAAAATCAACACCCCCAAATTTTATACGGGTTGTATAGCCACATACGCATCGTATAGGAAGGTCATATAGCCCCCTAAATTTTATCTCGTACTCAGTGTCAAATTTTAATATACACGCTGTACAGGGGATCGTATGTTATACGAGGAGTATAACACTCTGATAGTCCCCTCTAAATTTTTTTCGTTTTCAATGTCTTGGACTCTATACGTACTGTATAAAACTATACAAGATGTATAGAGATTGTTGTTTATAATAGTGTGTGTTTTACAAAGAGAATCACATTGTATTATTAAAAATACCAAACATTAACTGTAAAAATGATTACATATAATTTCTCAAATTTAAAATAACTAACAACTTATAAAGTTTATAACAATGATTATGTTATACAAACACTCATTTATGTTATTGAGACACCCTATTATTTTTATCTCTTTCAATGTATCTATATGTATGTATAGTAATATATAGAGATAATAAAATAATTTAAATGTATCAATAACATATCTCTATAACAAATATGTTACAAGAAAAGATAAAAATTTAGAGTTTTCCATCTCTTACAAAATGATAATAAACAATCATATCTTTTTAACCTGTCAAAACAAAGATTACGAAAATCTCACTAGAATATACGGTAATTATTACGGCCAAGAATCCAAGTACAACCCATTGTGCGCACAGTACCACTGGTGATGCAGGTAATGATATTGTTTCCTTATTTACTACTTGATCCCCTCCCTATAAATATGTTCGGTTTCTTGACATTCAACCATCAACGACGCTCGATTCCGACTCATCCTCCGTCACCATCACCACCACTGACACCACCGCCACCACCACCATCATCCATCACCACCACCGCCACCATCATCCATCACCACCACCACCGTTTTAATTAAGATTGTTATTGTGTTTTTGTTCGTTCACGTTTCAAACCTGAAAACTATTTGGGGATTTCAGCATTTCGGAATCAATGGAATACAGATAAGTTCCAGTTCGATCGGTTTCTAGTTAGATTATTATCATTCTCCTTTTAAATTTTAATGCTAGTTGCTTATCTGATTATCATTCCGTCTTGTATATATTTTCGTTTTTATTTGGCTGATTAGTTCTATTCTAATGTCGGTTTATCTTAATTACTTGATAGATTGATCAAACATGAGAGGGATATGGATATCGACCATGATACTAATGTTCAGACACCCAAATGCGATTCATACATTTGAGGTTAGTTTGATTCTTTTGTTGTTAACCTTAAATTATTTTATTATATGTAATTTGCCTATATATATATCGATTTGTTGATCCAATTTGTTTATTGATGCAGGTTCTGGAAAGAAACTAACAAGGGAATGAATTAATATTAATTAATGCTCATTTGATTTTGGCCGTCAAAAATTGCACCAGTAACATTTGACAATGAAAGCTGAGAGGATTATACATTTGTTTCACTCTTGAGGAATCTGCACGTCAATGTATTAATATTAAGTTGAGATGTGTATCTTGTTTAGCAGCCAAGCTGAGATGCTGGTAGATGTGTATCTTGTTTAGGTCTCAAAGACCTTCGACTTGGCATGATATGTGCATCTTCAATGTCCTGTAACTGTGTTCTTGACATACTGATGCAGGTGATTTGCCTATGATATTCTGTAGACTATCTTATGTTGCAAGAATGTCCTGTTTTTGAAGACGTTTCAAAATAAACGACTTGCTCATGCTGTCAACCAGAGCACCTAGACAGTCTGATCACAGAGATTTATACTTTGACTTACAGATAAAGGTTTCCAAGGGTGATTGATGGCAATCAGCTTCTGAAATATAGGTGAATTTGGACCACTTTATCTAAACTCATCTACATTATTCATTTGTTTACTTTGACTATCTTATCTAAACTCATGTACCATTTCTAAATATTAGTTTTTAATTTTAATTTTATTAATCATTTTCCACTCATTGGTTTTAATAATGTACAATTTTTACTTCATTTTCATTAATGTTTTTCAAAGTAAAATATTCAAGATCGACTTTGATCACAGTCTTCAAAAGTATTCATACAGTGTACCTATGCCAAAACCTCTACCAAATGCTTTACACCTTTCATCTCCAAAATTTGCACCTTTGAATGATAGCAAATCTAGTAATACTACAAATGATCACATAAATTTCAGTTTACCACCATAAGAAGGCTGAAAGATGACAGGTATTTGTATTTTGTTCTTTTCACCATGCCATGCTTATTTTTTTTTAAATTAGTATCCTAATCTGCAGATTGTACTGGGAGTTTCAGTAGTAACCCAGCCTAGCAATGAAGACAATATGCCCAGGCACACATAAGGTTAGGACTGTCAACACCAATCAGGTTCATTTCTTTCTTAATATCCACACATGAAGTTATAAGATATCCGTTATAAAAAATAAAAAGATAAGTTACCAGTACCTTATTAGTGATATTTTATTACAGAAAGTAATCCTAAGTTGATTTACGTGTCACAAAATCCTACTATGTCGTCGTCTTTAGATTGATTGGTTTATATTTGATTGCATTGTTTGATTTGTTCGTTATTTAGATTCCTGGTGATGAGGTTTTTATAGAAGTTCTGACCATATATTTATAAACACGTACTCTGGTAAAACTAAACGCAATTATTATCAAGAGTTTTAGTCAGCTTTTATAGAAATATATATACATTGACCAGTAACAGGACAAGAACAGAGTGTGCTTTCTTGTTGATTTTAGGTAGATGGTCAACCTACCGATAATGGTTCATCTTACAGATAAGGTTTGTTCATGTCTTGTACCTTTGTGCAGATAAGTGGACAACTGTAATCCTTGCACATTGTTGCAATTTTAACAGCAGAGCAAGATGGTTGACTTATTAAGGCTGCTTTAAGGATTTACGTGAGGGAAAATGGATAATCTTCTTGCTTCTTGTACCTTCATTATTGTTCTCAATTATAGTTTTATGGTTTATCATGGGTTTATTGTTCTTACTTTTAGTTTTCTGTCACAATTGCAGTCCATGGAATATTGAAACTTGTGTGCCATGAACTGACAGCCGCGACCAATGATCATGAGGGTAGTTTAATAAAATTGCTGAAAGACTTGTATCTTGTTTAACAGCAAAGGTAATTGTGGCTCTATTTAGATTTTATTTCTTCAACATTTTCTCTACTTGATTAGATTTTGTTTGTTTTGTTATCAGGTTGTAATGACTTTCGGATTTAGCGTGATGGACGCATCTTAATAGTCTTGTAAACATGTTCTCAACATAATCATGCAGGTGATTTGCCCTGTGCAATTTGGTAATTCTTTTATATCAATTGATGGTAGCTTATTTTAACTATCTTATGTTGCAAGGTAGCCCATTTATGTGTGTGTTTTAAATTAAGGGCTTGCTCATGTTGTCAACCCTAGCACACTAGGTAGTCTTATCAGAGAGCTTTTACTTTGGCGTTTTGATGAAAGGATTTAAAGGATGGATGATGGCAGTCAAATTGTAAAAGCATTTAATGTTTAATGCTAGTTAAGATATTGGTAAAAATTGACCACTTTATCTAAACACATCTACATTATTCATTTGTGTACCATTTATTGTATTGACTTGTTTGTAAATGCTGAGCAGACAGTGGTACTGACCCATCTCTTAAAGCCACCGGGTCAGTCTTTTTATAAGAAGTTTCAGATTTGGTTGTCAAATGCTTAATCTAACTAACAAAGGTCAGTTTTTTATTTTAATTTTATTAATCAACTTCCACTCATTGGTCTTAATTATGTACAATTTTTACTTCATTTTGATTAATGTTTTTCAAATTAATATATTCAAGGTTGACTTTGATCATCGTCTATAAAGTATTCATTAACAGTGTACCCATGCCAAAACCTCCACCAAATGCTTTACACCTTTCATCTCCAAATTTGCACCTTTAATGATAGCAAATCTAGTAATACTACAAATGATCACATAAATTTCAGTTTACCACCATAAGAAGGCTGAAAGATGACAGGTATTTCTATTTTGTTCTTTTCACCATACCATGCTTATTTTTTTTAATTAGTATACCAATCTGCAGATTGTACTGGGAGTTTCTGCTGGAACCATGAACTAGTAGTAACCCAGCCTAGCAATGAAGACAATGTGCCCAGGCACACATGAGGTTAGGACTGTCAACACCAATCAGGTTCATTTCTTTCTTAATATCCACACATGAAGTTATAAGATATCCGTTATAAAAAATAGAAAGATAAGTTACCAGTACCTTATTAGTGAAATTCTATTACAGAAAGTAATACTAAGTTGATTTACGTGTCACAAAATCCTACTATGTCGTCGTCGTCTTCAGATTGATTGGTTTATATTTGATTGCATTGTTTGATTTGTTCTTTATATAGATTCCTGGTGACGAGGTTTTATAGAAGTTCTAGCCATATATTTATAAACACTTGCTCAGGTAACTAAATGCAATTATTATCAAGAGTTTTAGTCAGCTTTTATAGAAAACTATATACATTGACCATTAACAGGACAAGAACAGAGTGTGCTAATCTTGTTGATTTTTGTTCTGAGGTACGTGGTCAACCTATTGATAACGGTTCATCTTACGGTTAGGGTTTGTTCATGCCTTGTACCTTTGTGTAGAAAAGTGGACAACTGTAATCCTTGCAAATGGTTGCAATTTAACAGCAGAGCAAGATGGTAAACTTAGTAAGGCTGCCTTAAGGTGTTCCGTGAGGGAAAATGGATAATCTTCTTGCCTCTTGTACCTTCATTAGTGTTCTCAATTTTAGTTTTATGGTTTATCATGGGTTTATTGTTCTTACTTTTAGTTTTCTGTCTCATTTGCAGTCCATGGAATATTGAAACTTGTGTGCCATGAATTGACAGCGGCGACCAATGATCCTGAGGGTAGTTATATAAAATTGCTGACAGACTTGTATCTTGTTTAACAGCGAAGGTAATTGTGGCTTCGTTTAGATTTTTTTAATCCACATTTTCTCTACTTGGTTAGAATTTGTTTGTTTTGTTTTGTTTTTCTTGAATTATCAGGTTGTAATGACTTTTGGCTTTAGCGTGATGGATGCATCTTACTAGTCCTGTAAACATGCTCTCAACATAATCATGCAGGTGATTTGCCCTATGCTATTCGGTAATTACATTTACATCAATTTATGGTAGTTTATTTTGACTATCTTATGTTGCAAGGTTGCCCATTTTCTTTTATGCGTGTGTTTTAAATTAAGAGCTTGCTCATGCTGTCAACCTTAGCACACTAGATAGTCTTATCACAGAGCTTTTACTTTGGCTTTTAGATGCAAGGATTCAAAGGATGGATGATGGCAGTCAGATTGCAAAAGCATTTAATGTTTAATGCTAGTTAAGATATTGGTCAAACTTGACCAGTTTAAATGTTAATTTAATGTGACTTGTTTAAATTTTTTAATAATATCATTTGCCTAGTATGCTTTAGTCAACAATTGACCGAATGTGACGGAGGTAAACGTGGTCAAATGAACGGAGCAAATAGCCTGCATGAAGTTTGGAGATCATGGGAAAATGTGCAACGTGGGTTTCTTTTGTTGGGTACAACCAAAATATTAGAAACACATGTCGGATTTAAAATGCCCCCACCCCGCATTGCGCGGGCACCCTTCTAGTATTTATACATGTCACAGTTATGTTTTATGGGTGTAGTGTGGTTCTACTATCTTTTTAGTAGCATTTGCATATCATCACTCTATTTTAGTAATAATTAATAAATAAAATAATTTCATATTTTTTAGATAATAGGTTCAACAGGAAAAAAATATTACGATCAATAGAAATCTAAGTATTAAATAATTAAGTCATTATGTCATGATGTAATGGAGCTTTAAAAAAATTGGATGAACGACCCACACAAAAGTTCATTAGTGAGAAGGGCCTTAATTATTCGATACAATAAAAATAAAATAATTCACATATCGATAAAAGAGAGTAAATATAACAAACACGTAAAATTATATAAATATAAAAAAATAAATTTTATTTTTATAAAAAAATTATATTTTATATAAAATCTCACATGGCATACGCATTGATACTAAAAAGTTTTTTAACACCTTTTTAAAAAGAAGGGCCACTATATCTAAACAATCTCCAATTAAAAATCAAACCCCCAAATTTTATACGGATTGTATAGCCACATACGCATCATATAAGGAGGTCATATAGCCCCTTAAATTTTCCCTCGTACTCAGCGTCAAATTTTAATATACACGTTGTATAGGGGATTGTATGTTATACGAGAAGTATAACACTCTGACAACCCTTTTTAAATTTTTTTCGTTTTCAATGTCTTGGACTTTATACGTACCATATAAAACTATACAATATGTATAGAAGTTGATTTATAATAGTGTGTGTTTTAAAAAAAGAATCACATTGTATTATTAAAAATACCAAACATTAAATGTACAAATGATTACATATAATTTCTCAAGTTTAAAATAACTAACAACTTACAAAATTTATTATAAAAATGCGATTATAAGAAAAGCTAAAAATATAGAATGTTCCATCTCTTATAAAATGATAATAAACAATCATATCTTTTTAACCTGTCAAAACAAAGATTACGAAAATCTCACGAGAATATACGGTAATTATTACGGCCAAGAATCCTAGTACAACCCATTGTGCGCACAGTACCACTGGTAATGCAGGTAATGATATTGTTTCCTTATTTACTACTTGATCCCCTCCCTATAAATATGTTCAGTTTCATGACATTCAGCCATCAACGACGCTCGATTCCGACTCATCCTCCGTCACCATCACCACCACTGACACCACCACTATCACTACCACCGCCACCACCACCATCATCCATCACCACCACCGCCACCACCACCATCATCCATCACCACCACCGCCACCATCATCCATCACCACCACCACCACCGCCACCACCAGCATTATCCATCACCACCACCACCACCGCCACCAACACCATTATCCATCACCACCACCACCACCGCCACAGGCCCACCACCACCACAACCATCATCCACCACCGTTTTAATTAAGATTGTGATTGTGTTTTTGATCGTTCACGTTTCAAACCTGAAAAGTATTTGGGGATTTCAGCATTTCGGATTCAATGGAAGTACAGATAAGTTCAAGTCGGTTTGTTAGCTGCTTATCTGATTATCATTCCGTCTTGTATTTTTTCGTTTTTATTTGGCTGATTAGTTCTATTCTTTATGACGGTTAATCTTAATTACTTGATAGATCGATCAAACATGGGAGGGATATCGACCATGAAACTAATGTTCAGACACCCGAATGCGATTCATACGTTTGAGGTTAGTTTGATTGTATTGTTGTTAACCTTAAATTAGTCTATTATATTTAATTTGACTATATATATCGATTTGTTGAGTTGTTCCTCAAGATTGAATTTGTTTATTGATGCAGGTATCGGAAAGAAACTAACAAGGGAATGAATATGATCATACTCGGATAAAGAAGCTAATCATCATTAGTTTTTTTTATCCTTTCAGGTTTCACTCTTGAGGAATCTGCACTTCAATGTATGCTTCAATGGTTGTGGAGATTTGTGAATCCATGTTTAAGAAACTAGCGTATTTTGTCCAACAGAATCCATGGTTCCACTCTTTACCCCTCTTTTTTAAACTAAAGTATGACACTTTGTTCTATTTACTTAACTGTTAGCAACTCGGGTTTAATGCAATTGCTTTTGTTTCCATATTTTGTTTTCTTATGTGTTGTACTACATCTTAATTCTGTTTATCCAAGAATTCTTTTACTGAAGGGCTAAACTCTTCATTTATGGACTGTTTGAAGTTATGAAACTTGTTTGCCAAGATCTTGTTGGGTTAATCGGGTTCGTTCACGGGTCACGGTTTAATGGGTCATCGGTTTAATGGGTCACGGTAGAAGTTGTGGATCATTTTATGAATTTAGCAGATTTTAGGTCTTTTCTATTTGCTTTCTTATCACATGTTTAATTGGTCAAAGTGGTGGACTTGTTTTCTGATTTTGATGCACTTCACGTAGTAGTAGTGGGTTAGGTATTGTCTTTGGAATCAAGTTTCTTTATTTCCTATTTAATGTAAAGTTTTGCTATCAATGAATTACAAGTTCAAGCAGTAATATTTACATGAGTTTGTGTTTCTTTGAGTGTTGTGTGGGGCCTGAACCAACAGATCTGACAGCATTGACCAATTCAATGATCCTGAGGCAATTATGAAAAGATGTTTAGCAGCTAAGGTAATCGTGGCTCTACTTAGATTATTTTTTTTATTGCACACTTTCTCCACTCGATTGGATTTTATCTCTTTTTTTATCTGTATTTATTAGGTCACAAAGACCTTCGACTTGGCATGATATGTGCATCTTCTTAAATATTGGTGAATTTTGACCACTTTAGGTAAATTCATCTACATTATTTCATTTGTGTACCATTTATTGTATTGACTTGTTTGTAAATGCTGGATCATGCTGAGCAGACAGTGGTACTGATCAATCTCTTAAAGCCACTGGATCAGTCTTTTTCTACAAGATATAAGAAGTTTCAGATTTGGTTGTTAAAAGCTTGATCTAACTCACAAAGGTCAGTTTTCAATATTAATTTTATTAATCAACTTCCACTCATTGGGATTAATGTTTTTCAAAGTAAATATGCAAGGTTGACTTTGATTACAGTCTTCAAAAGTATTCATACAGTGTACCTATGCCAAAACCTCCACCCAATGCTTTACACCTTTCATCTCCAAAATTTGCCACTTTGAATGATAGCAAATCAAGTAATACTGCAAATGATCACATAAATTTCAGTTTACCACCATAAAAGGCTGAAAGATGACAGGTATTTGTATTTTGTTCTTTTCACCATACCATGCTTATTTTTTTTAATTAGTATACCAATCTGCAGATTGTACTGGGAGTTTCTGCTGGAACCATGAACTAGTAGTAACCCAGCCTAGCAATGAAGACAATGTGCCCAGGCACACATGAGGTTAGGACTGTCAACACCAATCAGGTTCATTTCTTTCTTAATATCCACACATGAAGTTATAAGATATCCGTTATAAAAAATAGAAAGATAAGTTACCAGTACCTTATTAGTGAAATTCTATTACAGAAGTAATACTAAGTTGATTTACGTGTCACAAAATCCTACTATGTCGTCGTCGTCTTCAGATTGATTGGTTTATATTTGATTGCATTGTTTGATTTGTTCTTTATATAGATTCCTGGTGACGAGGTTTTTATAGAAGTTCTAGCCATATATTTATAAACACTTGCTCAGGTAACTAAATGCAATTATTATCAAGAGTTTTAGTCAGCTTTTATAGAAAACTATATACATTGACCATTAACAGGACAAGAACAGAGTGTGCTAATCTTGTTGATTTTTGTTCTGAGGTACGTGGTCAACCTATTGATAACGGTTCATCTTACGGTTAGGGTTTGTTCATGCCTTGTACCTTTGTGTAGAAAAGTGGACAACTGTAATCCTTGCAAATGGTTGCAATTTAACAGCAGAGCAAGATGGTAAACTTAGTAAGGCTGCCTTAAGGTGTTCCGTGAGGGAAAATGGATAATCTTCTTGCCTCTTGTACCTTCATTATTGTTCTCAATTTTAGTTTTTTGGTTTATCATGAGTTTTTTGTTCTTACTTTTAGTTTTCTGTCTCATTTGCAGTCCATGGAATATTGAAACTTGTGTGCCGCCATGAATTGACAGCCGCGACCAATGATCCTGAGGGTAGTTAAATAAAATTGCTGACAGACTTGTATCTTGTTTAACAGCGAAGGTAATTGTGGCTTCGTTTAGATTTCTGATTTTGATGCACTTCACGTAGTAGTAGTAGTAGTGGGTTAGGTATTGTCTTTGGAATCAAGTTTTTTTATTTCCTATTTAATGTAAAGTTTTGCTATCAATGAATTACAAGTTCAAGCAGTAATATTTACGTGGGTTTGTGTTTCTTTGAGTGTTGTGTGGGGCTTGATCTAACTCAAAAAGGTTGGTTTTTAATTTTAATTTTATTAATCAACTTCCACTCATTGGTCTTAATTATGTACAATTTTTACCTCATTTTGATTAATGTTTTTCAAAGTAAAATTTTCAAGGTTGACTTTGATCACAGTCTTCAAAGTATTCTTACAGGTACCTATGCCCTAAACTCCACCAAATTATCAAGAGTTTTAGTCAGCTTTTATAGAAACATATATACATTGACCAGTAACAATACAAGAACAGAGTGTGCTTTCTTGTTGATTTTAGGTACATGGTCAACCTACTGATAACGGTTTTCATCTTACGGATAAGGTTTGTTCATGCCTTGTACCTTTGTGCAGATAAGCGGACAACTGTAATCCTTGCAAATTGTTGCAGTTTTAACAGCAGAGCAAGATGGTAGACTTAGTAAGGCTGCTTTAAGGATTTCTGTGAGGGAAAATGGATAATCTTCTTGCTTCTTGTACCTTAATTATTGTTCTCAACTTTAGTATTATGGTTTATCATGGGTTTATTGTTCTTAATTTTAGTTTTCTGTCTCATTTGCAGTCCATGGAATATGGAAACTTGTGTGCCATGAATTGACAGCCGCGACCAATGATCTTGTTTAACAGTGAAGGTAATTGTGGCTTCGTTTAGATTTTTTTTTTCTTCCACATTTTCTCTACTTGATTAGATTTTGTTTGTTTTGTTTTGTTTTTTTTGAATTATCAGGTTGTAATGACTTTCGGCTTTAGCGTATGGATGCATCTTAATAGTCTTGTAAACATGTTCTCAACATAATCATGCAGGTGATTTGCCCTGTGCTATTCGGTAATTCTTTTACATCAATTTATGGTAGTTTATTTTGACCATCTTATGTTGCAAGGTTGCCCAATTTCTTTTATGCGTGTGTTTTAAATTAAGGGCTTGCTCATGTTGTCAACCCTAGCACACTAGAATTCAATGGATGGATGATGGCAGTCAGATTGTAAAAACATTTAATGTTTAATGCTAGTTAAGATATTGGTAAAACTTGACCAGTTTATCTAAACTCATCTACATTATTTTAGTTGTGTTCATTTATTGTATTGACTTGTTTTGTAAAATGCTGGATCATGCTGAGCAGAAATCATCATTCATGGTGCTGGTCAATCTCTTAAAACCATTGAATCCGTCTAGATGGCCATCCGACATCCAACTGAGTGTTTTGCTACAAGATACATTAAGTTTTCGCTTTGGTTTTCAAATGATTGATCAAAGCAACAAAGGTCAGTTTTTATTTATTTAATTATATCAATCAACTTCCACTGATTGGTCTTGAGTGTTTACCATTTATGCTTCATTTTGAATCAATTGTTTTAATGCCCAATATTCGTGGTTGACCTTCACATTCTTTATAGCATTCATATATATATATATATATATGCAAGAACTTGTGATGGAAGAAATCAGGAGGTGGTTTGCATTATTTCTGAACATTTTTATTTGCTACTTTTAGGGTTGCTAATTTGTTGGATCACTAATTTATTCTTTCCTTGTGTTCTTATGAACCATTTATAAAGTAGGAGCAGATGACAAGCACTTGCACATGGTGAAGACAGTTCCACAATAGGTCATGGTTCAAGCAATTGCTTTTGTTTCCACATTTTAGTTTCTTATGTGTTTGTACTACAACTTTTTTTCTGCTTATCCAAGAAATCTTTTACTGAAGGGCTAAACTCTTCATTTTCGAACCATTGGAAGTTATGAAACTTGTGTGCCAAGAACTAACAACCTTGACCAATGATCCTAAGGCAGTTATGAAAAGCTGCTGGCAGACCTGTATCTTGTTTAGCAGCTAAGGTAATTTTGGTTCCACTTAGATTTTTTATTCTTGCACATTTTCTCCACTTGCTTGGATTGTATCTCTTTTTTTTATCTGATTTATTAGGTCACAAAGATCTTCAACTTGGCATGATGGGTGCATCTTCAAGGTCTTGTGAATATGTTCATGGCATACTGATGCAGGTCATTTGCCCCATGCTATTCTGTAATTTTCTTATATCAATACATGATAGTTTCAGTAGAGTATTTTATGTTGCAAAATTGCCCGTTTTTTGAAGACGTTTCAAAATAACCGACTTGCCCATGTTGTCAACCAGACTACCAGAGCACCTAGACAGTCTGATCACAGAGCTTTTACTTTGACTTTCAGATAAAGGTTTACAAGATATATGAAGTTTTCAGATTTGGTTGGCAAATGCTTGATCTAACTTGCAAAGGTCAGTTTTTTAATTTTAATTTGTTTTAATAAAATTTCAGGTCATTGGTCTTAAATATTTACAATTTTTGCTTCATTTTGATTAACATTTTTCAAAGTAAAATATTCAAGGTTGACCTTGATCACAGTCTTCATAGTATTCATCCAGTTTATCTTTCATCTCCAAAATTTGCACCATCATATGCTGAAAGATGACAGGTATTTGTATTATGTTCTTTTTGCCATACCATGCTTATTTATTTATTGTTAATTAATATACCAATCTGCAGATTGTACTGGGAGTTTCTGCTCAGAAGTCAGAACCATGAACTAGTACTAACCCAGCCTAGTAATGAAGACAATGTGGCTAGCCATACATGAGGTTAGTACAGTCAACACCAATCTGGTTCATTTCTTTCATAAGAAACACACCTGAAGTTTTAAGATATTCGTTATAGAAAATAGTAAGATAAGTTACCAATGCCTTATTAATGAAATCTAAATACGGCAAGTAATCCTAAGTTGATTCACATGTCACAAAAACCTACCATGTCGTCTTCTTAAAGGGACCACTGCTGATGAGAACATTGTTGTTCATGTAAGAAGATACTTTAATCGCAAACCTGACTACTCTTTTCTTCGTGTTTTTGGTTTTAAATGCTTTCCACATCTCCTTCCATACAATCGACATTAAATGGACTTCCGCACTACCCTATTTGTCTTCTTGGTTATAGTCATATTCACCATGGATATCGATGTTTCGACAACAAAATCGAACTTGTATATGTCTCTAAACATGTTCGTTTCAAGAAACATGTCTTTCTGTTTCACCCATCGTCTACACCATTACAATTAAACTTGTTCCCTTCTTACATCTCTATCTTTCCCACTCTACCTCCTCACTTAACCCCCACCCCTGATTCACCCTTATATTCACCACTTGACACTAAACTCCACATTTCGTCCAACCAGATTCTCCTAACGAGCAGTCTCCTGCTCAGTCCACCTCTAACTAGTCGCATACTGCTTAAACTAATCCGCCCACTACACCCATGTTCGCCTCCTCAAATGACTAGTCTCTTACAGACTAGACCATGCGCAACCGATCTTCATCCCAACCCAAAGAAAACCAATCCCTACAATCCTTCCGCCCATCAAACCTTGGTCACTTTAGATCATTTCATTGTACCAACCTCTTATACCGTTGCCAACAAGTCTTAGGATTGGCATCAGGTAGTAGATTATACACTAAAAGGTTGCATTCCTCATGAAATTATCATTAATTAATGCTCATTCGATTTAGGCCGTCAAAAATTGCACCAGTGACATTTGACAATGAAAGCTGAGAGGATTATACATTTGTGATGGTAAATTCATTTCACTTTAGTTGTTGGCTCTTCTCCAGGTTGCTTTTGTTACTTATTCTGTCTGTTAACTTCAATTTTAGATATTAGTTGAAGAGCTTGACATGTTGCCAAAACATGTGCAGTTTTCAGCTGCTTGAGATGTTCCGGTTAAAGAAGCTAATCATCATTAGTTTTTTTTATCCTTTCAGGTTTCACTCTTGAGGAATCTGCACGTCAATGTATGCTTCAATTGTTGTGGAGATTTGTGAATCCATGGTTCCACTCTTTACCCCTTTTTTTAAAACTAAAGTATGGCACTTCGTTCATTTTACTTTAACTGTTAGCAACTTGGGTTTAATGCAATCGCTTTTGTTTCCATATTTTGTTTTCTTATGTGTTTGTACTACATCTTAATTCTGTTAATCCAAGAAATCTTTTACTGAAGGGCTAAACTCTTCATTTATGGACTGTTTGAAGTTATGAAACTTGTTTGCCAAGATCTGACAGCATTGACCAATGATCCCGAGGCAGTTAATGAAAAATGCTGGTAGATGTGTATCTTGTTTAGCAGCTAAGGTAACTGTGGCTCTACTTAGATTATTATTATTATTATTATTTTTGCTTTCTCCACTAGATTGGATTTTATCTCTTTTTTTTTATCTGAATTTTTAGGTCTCAAAGACCTTCGACTTGGCATGATATGTGCATCTTCAATGTCCTGTAACTGTGTTCTTGACATACTGATGCAGGTGATTTGCCTATGATATTGATACGAATCCTATTAAAGTTTATTCAAGAAAAAAGAAACAAATTAAAGAGAATGGGTCATTGGAGCTGCTTAATTGGGTCCTTGGATCTCGCATGGATCCTCTCGGTCAAAACAGTTCAGGATTTGAAGACTAGTGGGTTAGTGGGGTAGTGGAGTAACCACCGTAGGAGTACTTTATATTGTCTCTTTCAATTTCTTAGTAGATTATCCTAGAATATTTTGATTTCCTTTGTGTTTGTAATCGGAGAATTAGCCCTTCTCGAATCGGGCCGTTTAATTCAGCAATTTCATTTTTCAATTCCTATCATTTGGTTCCATTGCCGGGAATTTCGAGATGCCACCATCGACCCGGAGCAGTACAAACCCGCCGGAAGGCAATCCTGATCAAGATCCAGTTGCTACTCAATTAGCAGCCATCGCGGCTCGTTTGGAGTCGATGGAATCGCTAAAAGAGGATGTGGCTGCCCTCAAGTCGTTCGCGTTGTCGAAGGGGAAGTCCAGCGGCGGTTCCGGCCGATTTGAAGACGGTGAATCTTCAGGGAAGCAGAATTATAACCGTCCTTCAACCAAGATCGTGTTCCCAGCGTTTAGTGAAGGTGACCCCAGGGGATGGATACTCAAGGCTGAGAAGTACTTCCGGTACCACAACATCTCAGAAGATGACAAGGTGGATATTGCAGCAATGCATCTGGAAGGGGAAGCATTAGATCTATACTCATGGCTGTCAGCAGATCACCCCCTCACTTACTGGGAGGATCTCGTTCAAGCTTTGCACAAGAATTTCGGTCCCGCCGAATTCCAAAACCCAGATGAATACCTCTGCAGTATCCGACAAAATGGTACGGTCCAAGAATATCGCCAGGAGTTCGCAAGGAGATCAGCAAGAGTAACCAACTGGCCTGACCACTGTCTATTAGGAGTGTTCCTAAATGGGCTCAAAGAAGAATTGAAGGCAGATGTGCGTATCCACAAACCGCGCACGGTATATAAAGCAATGAGCCTAGCAATGGAATTTGAAACCAAGTTGGCAAACACTCGGGCGGGAAAACCTCTTTCAGGAGCCGCGGGCACCAAGACGACAGTCCCGGATAACAAAACCTCTTCTTCAGTCGTAACCGTTAACCAATCCCAGACTAAAAACACTCCTCGAATATCCGACACCGAAAAACAAGCCCGGTTTCTAAGGGGCGAGTGTTTTCGTTGTGGTGATAAATATGGCCCAGGTCACCGGTGTAAAACCGGGACCCTCAAAGTGTTTGAAATTGAAGATGGAGTAGACGAGCAGCCTAATGATGAAGCCATGCACTCCGAAGACAAAACAGGGGAAATGGCGGAAATCAGCCTTCATGCAATCTTAGGCAAGTCTCATGCTACAACCATGAAATTACATGGCACTTTACAAACAACCCAGGTACTTATCTTAATCGATAGTGGCTCTACCCATAATTTTATATCCGATACACTTGTACGGGAGCTGAAGCTAATCACTCAATTTGTGACCCCATTTGGCGTCCAAATTGGTAACGGTGATATTATTCGGTGCAATCAAGTATGTAGGGATGTGACGATACAGCTTGGTGATCTTAAAATTGTGCAAGACTTCTACCCGTTCTCAATCGGGGGTGCTGACTTAGTCCTCGGCATTCAATGGTTAGCTTCCTTAAACACAGTACAAGCCAACTGGAATGAAATGTTCCTGGTGTTCACTTTGGATGGGCAAAAGTATAAATTACAAGGAGTTTCATCAGGACCTCAAAAATCAGCCACTTTTCAACATCTTGCTATCGAGCCAGAGCAAAAACCATCAATCCCAACTGAACTACAAACCCTTGTTTCGAAATATGAAAAAGTGTTTCAAGAACCAACAACCCTTCCCCCTGCTCGCTCCCAAACTCACTCCATCCCTCTCATACCAAATTCCCACCCTCCCAACATAAGGCCTTACCGATATCCCCACTCACAGAAATCTGAAATAGAAAAACAAGTCGAACAATTGCTATCGGCAGGTTTCATTCAGCCAAGCACCAGCCCTTACTCCAGCCCCGTACTTCTGGTAAAAAAGAAAGACAATTCCTGGAGAATGTGCGTTGATTACCGTGCCTTGAATAAGATCACCATAGCCGATAAGTATCCCATCCCCAATATCGATGAATTACTAGATGAGCTACACGGTGCCACGGTATTCACTAAATTGGATTTGAGGTCTGGATATTACCAAATCAGGGTTACCTTGCAAGATATAGAAAAGACTGCATTCCGGACTCATTCGGGCCACTATGAGTTCAATGTCATGCCTTTCGGGCTAACTAATGCCCCCTCAACGTTTCAAGCTATTATGAATGACTTGTTCCGCCCTTTCTTACGTCGCTTCATATTAGTTTTCTTTGACGACATTCTAATTTACAGCCACACCATGGAACAACACGTTGAGCATTTGCAGCAGGCCTTAAAATTGCTCCATGAACATCAATTCTTTGCAAAACTAACCAAATGTTGTTTTGGTCAACAGAAAGTTTTGTTCTTGGGCCATGATGTTTCAGCTGAAGGAGTTCATGTGGAACAAGAAAAGATAAAGGTGATACAAGACTGGCCTATACCTACTAATGTTCGCGGGGTTCGCGGATTTCTGGGTCTGACCGGATACTATAGGCGATTTATTCGTAATTATGGAGTCATTGCAAGGCCACTCACGGTGCTAACAAAGAAAGATGGGTTTACCTGGTCGGAAGAGGCACTGGCAGCTTTCAACAAACTCAAACAAGCACTAATTTCAGCACCTGTTCTTAGACTACCCGATTTCACAAAACCGTTTACGGTGGAGTGTGACGCCTCCTCGGAAGGCATCGGTGCTATCCTGATCCAAGATAATCATCCTCTTGCTTATTACAGTAAAGGATTATCTAGCTCCACAAGATTCAAGTCGGCTTACGATCGGGAATTATTAGCTTTGGTTTCAGCAGTACAGAAGTGGAATCATTACCTGCTTGGGCGACATTTCTTTATAAAAACCGACCATTACACACTAAAATACCTATTGGAGCAACGCATCACAACTACCGAGCAGCAAAGACTTATTTTAAAACTAATGCCCTATGATTTTACTGTTGTATACAGGGCTGGAAAGGAGAACAAAGGTGCTGACGCGTTATCCCGAATTCCACGATCAGCCGACCTGCTCACTTTGGTTGTTCCTCAATGTCTAGATGCAGCTGATATCCAGATGGGGTTGGAAAGTGACCCGCACACCCGCTCAATTATTCAACAGCTGAAAGAAACTCCAACAGCATGCCCCGGA
The DNA here is from genome assembly GCA_025215565.1 of Flaveria ramosissima. Taxonomy (NCBI): domain Eukaryota; kingdom Viridiplantae; phylum Streptophyta; class Magnoliopsida; order Asterales; family Asteraceae; genus Flaveria; species Flaveria ramosissima. Next base: position 58,951,749 of record CM046038.1, read on the forward strand.
TACTCCCTGGTGGGTCAAACATTGTTCTACAAAGGCCGAGTTGTAGTCCCTGCCGTTCCTGATATTCGGAACAAACTTCTCTACGAAGCACATTCTACACCAACAGCAGGTCATGGGGGTTTTTTAAAAACATTCAAGCGACTTTCCAGTCAATACTTTTGGCCGAAGATGAAGCAAGATATCAGGTTATTTGTCCAACAATGTCTTATATGCCAGCAACAAAAGTATCAAACCCTATCCCCCGCCGGCCTCCTTCAACCACTTCCCATCCCTGATCAAATATGGGAGGATATCTCGTTGGATTTTATCACAGGGCTGCCCAAATCCAATAGGATGGATACCATCCTAGTTGTGGTCGACCGCCTAAGCAAATATGCACACTTCCTCCCAATTGCACATCCATTCACTGCAAAGAGTGTGGCTGCTTTATTCTGTAAGGAGATCGTACGATTACATGGATTCCCGAAGTCCATTATTTCGGATCGTGATGTCATTTTTCTTAGCAACTTCTGGCAGGAGCTTTTTCGCCTTAGTCAAACAAAGCTCAAATTAAGTACAAGTTACCACCCTCAAACCGACGGGCAAACCGAGGTACTAAATAGGTGTTTGGAGGCTTACCTGAGGTGCTTTGCCCATGAGCAACCCAATCAATGGTGCTCCTTTTTACCTTGGGCAGAATACTCGTATAACACGGGGTATCATTCTTCAACCGGGGTTACCCCCTTTCGAGCTGTTTACGGACGTAACCCTCCACATATCATTCCTTATGCAGCTGGTGAAACTATGAATGCTGAGCTTGATCAACAACTAATGACTAGAGATGATATGCTACAGCTACTACGAAGTAATCTGAAGAAAGCCCAAGATCGCATGAAGTCTCAAGCTGATTCCAAGCGCAGGGAGCTGTCATTTCAAGAAGGGGACCTTGTTTTCCTGAAAATCCAACCTTACAGGCAGAAGAGTTTGGCTAAAAAACGTTTTGAGAAGCTGTCACCCCGTTTCTTTGGGCCTTACCGCATCAAGAAAAAGATTGGCCCAGTTGCATATGAATTGGACCTGCCCTCAGATGCCCGTATCCACCCAGTTTTTCACGTATCAATGTTAAAACCGGCTCATGGTCAATCTTTACCTGATCCCATACCATCGCTGCCGATCACTCGGGATTGGGAAATTGAGCTCATTCCGAAAGCTGTTAAAGGACATCGTTGGGTTTCGACTGCTAATGGTTTAGTTTTAGAAGTATTGGTGTCGTGGTGCGACCGTCCAGTTGAAGAAACCACATGGGAGGAGTATGACTTACTGGTGGAACAATTTCCTGCATTTCGACTTGAGGACAAGTCGTCTTTTCGGGCGGGAAGTATTGATACGAATCCTATTAAAGTTTATTCAAGAAAAAAGAAACAAATTAAAGAGAATGGGTCATTGGAGCTGCTTAATTGGGTCCTTGGATCTCGCATGGATCCTCTCGGTCAAAACAGTTCAGGATTTGAAGACTAGTGGGTTAGTGGGGTAGTGGAGTAACCACCGTAGGAGTACTTTATATTGTCTCTTTCAATTTCTTAGTAGATTATCCTAGAATATTTTGATTTCCTTTGTGTTTGTAATCGGAGAATTAGCCCTTCTCGAATCGGGCCGTTTAATTCAGCAATTTCATTTTTCAATTCCTATCAGATATTCTGTAGACTATCTTATGTTGCAAGAATGTCCTGTTTTTGAAGACATTTCAAAATAAACGACTTGCTCATGCTGTCAACCAGAGCACCTAGACAGTCTGATCACAGAGCTTTATACTTTGACTTACAGATAAAGGTTTCCAAGGGTGATTGATGGCAATCAGCTTCTGAAATATAGGTGAATTTGGACCACTTTATCTAAACTCATCTACATTATTCATTTGTGTACCATTTATTGTATTGACTTGTTTTTACATGCTGGATCATGCTGAGCAGACAGTGGTACTGACCCATCTCTTAAAGCCACCGGGTCAGTCTTTTTATAAGAAGTTTTAGATTTGGTTGTCAAATGCTTGATCTAACTAACAAAGGTCAGTTTTTAATTTTAATTTTATTAATCAACTTCCACTCATTGGTCTTAATTATGTACAATTTTTACTTCATTTTGATTAATGTTTTTCAAATTAATATATTCAAGGTTGACTTTGATCATAGTCTATAAAGTATTCATTAACAGTGTACCCATGCCAAAACCTCTACCAAATGCTTTACACGTTTCATCTCCAAAATTTGCACTTTTGAATGATAGCAAATCTAGTAATACTACAAATGATCGCATAAATGATAGCAAATCCGTTTAAAAATTAGAAAGATAAGTTACCAGTACCTTATTAGTGAAATTCTATTACAGAAAGTAATACTAAGCTGATTTACGTGTCACAAAATCCTACTATGTCGTCGTCTTCAGATTGATTGGTTTATATTTGATTGCATTGTTTGATTTGTTCTTTATATAGATTCCTGGTGACGAGGCTTTTGTAGAAGTTCTGGCCGTATATTTTTAAACACTTGCTCAGGTAACTAAATGCAATTATTATCAAGAGTTTTAGTCAGCTTTTATAGAAAACTATATACATTGACCATTAACAGGACTAGAACAGAGTGTGCTAATCTTGTTAATTTTTGTTCTGAGGTACGTGGTCAACCGATTGCCCCTCCTACTACACCACCACAAGCAGCCTTTGTAGCTCGTTCCTCCAACTCGAATCGAGGTCTTAGAGGCAATTTTCGAAGCACCTTTCGAGGCACTCAACTACAGGAACAACCTGGTTCCCTGATACAGGTGCTACAAACCATACAACTCCAGACTTATCAAGCTTGGACAACTCCGAGGTCTATAACGGTCATGGCTCTCTCCATGTTGGTAACGGTATGCCCTTCCCATCCTTCACATTGGCTCATCCAAAATACACTCACCTCACAAAACCTTTAATCTCTCTAATGTTCTCCATGTACCCGGAATTCAAAAGAATATGTTATCTGTCCAACAATTTTGTTTAAACAATAATGTTTTCTTTGAGTTTCATTCTTCTTTTTTGGTTGTGAAGGACGAGTCTACAGTCACTTCCCTCCTCATGGGTCCAAGTGACAATGGTCTCTACTCCATCCGCCTTCCTCACTTCAAGTCACACCCGAAGCTTGCATTTCCAGCCATCAAAGCATCATCCTTCATCTGGCATCAACGTTTGGGCCATCCCCATGACCGTGTCTTTAAAACAATTATTTCTAGTTGTTCTTTACTATTATCTAATAAATTATGTTCCTCCTAATGTACTACTCAATCAGTTGGGAAAGTCTTCAAAATTATCATTGTCTTCTTCCAATTTTCGAAGTAATAAAATTTTAGACTTGATATATTGTGATGTTTGGGGTCCTTCACCCACTCTTTCTATTGATGGATCTTGATTTTTCATGTTGTGTGTTGACCATCACACTCGTTATATGTGGTTCCATCCATTGGCAAACAAATCTGATGTTTATTCTAATTTTAAAACTTTTGTTACCATGGTAGAAAGGCAATTTAATTCCAAAATAAAGAGTGTACAAACCGACTGGGGAGGTGAGTTTCAAAATCTGTCTCCTTTCTTCACCTCTCTTGGCATCATTCATCGGCGCTCTTGTCCACACACTAGCGAACAAAATGGCTTTGTGGAGCGTCGTCATAGACATGTGGTGGAAACCAGCCTCACCCTTCTTGCCCAACCTAATCTCCCACGCCGGTTTTGGAACTATGCATTTGACACAACTATTTATCTTATTAATCGGCTGCCCTCACGCATCTCTTCCAACAAATCCCCATTTCAACATGTCTTCAACCGTAGACCCGACTACTCCTTTCTACGTGTCTTTGGCTGTGAGTGCTTCCCTCACCTCCGCCCATACAATCGACATAAAAATGGACTTCCGTACCACACCTTGTGTCTTTCTTGGTTATAGTCCTTTTTGATCATGGTTATCGGTGCTTTGACACGCAAACTGAACGTGTCTATGTTGCCAGACATGTATGCTTCAACGAACATGTCTTTCCATTCAAAATTTCCCCTAAATCCCCACCATCACACCCATCGTCTCCTTACACTTCGACCTACCCCTCTCCACCTCCTATTTTCACATCCTCCCCACCAAACCAATCACAACCTCACCTCAGCCCCCTACTCCACCTGACCTCCCTACCCCCTCTAAACCATCACACTCGTCCAATTCACTAGACTCTCCCACTCCAACCACCTCTAACCCCTCACCCTCTTCGTCTACTACTCCTCTGGCCACTCCTCCACCCCGCCCTCGGCTACCTAACCTTTGTCCTAATCCAAAACAAACTAATCCTTACAATCCGGCTGCTTACTCCAGATCCACCACTTCCATACCCCTCACTGAACCAACCTCTTTCACTGTTGCCAACAAGTCTCCGGAGTGGCGTCAAGCCATGACCGCGGAGTTTGACGCGCTACATAAGAATGGAACATGGTCTTTAGTCCCTCATGTTCACAACACTAATGTTGTTGATTGCAAGTGGCTATACAAATTAAAAAAGGATCCTCAAAGCAAGCATCTTCGCTACAAAGCTCGCCTCGTAGCCAAGGGATTCACCCAACAACATGGGGTGGATAATCATAAGACGTTCAGTCCTGTCACTAAAGCTACTACTATCCGGACTGTTTTGTCTCTTGCTGTTATTAATAAGTGGACCCTTCGCTAATTAGATGTCCAAAATGCTTTTCTACATGGCGACTTGTAGGAAGTCATATACATGAAACAACCTCCTGGATTTAGAGACCCAACTAAACTGGATCATGTTTGTCTACTTCATCAGCCCCTATATGGGCTGAAACAAGCCCCTCGAGCATGGTTCAACAGATTGTCAACAACACTTCAGCAACTGGGTTTTGTCGGGTCCAAAACTGATCCATCCTTGTTCATTCTCAAATCGGGTAGCACACTAGTCTATACCCTTGTCTATGTTGATGATATTATCATCACCGGCAACAACGACACCGCAATTGCTAATGTCATTAACCACTTGGGCTCAACTTTCGCTATGAAGGAACTTGGCAAAGTCCACTATTTCTTGGGCATTGAGGTCCCATACCAGGGATGCAATCTCCTACTTTCTCAACAAAAATACATCCTGGACACACTCCATCGATCTGGACTATCTGACTGCAAACATGTTTCTTCCCTGATGAGCACTTCTCAGATATTAACTAATGATGATAGCCCCCTTCTCTCGGACCCGATCTCTCGGACCCGACTCAGTATCGTCAAATGGTTGGTGCTCTACAATATGCAATTCTCTCTCGACCAGACATTGCCTTCGCAGTTAATAAGGTTTGTCAGTTTATGCATGCTCCAACCGAAAACCATTGGACAGCGGTTAAACGCATCCTTCGTTATCTCAAGGGTACCACGCAACTAGGTCTTCTTATTCGTCATGACTCAGGGTCCACCCTGCAAGCTTTCACTGATGCACAGTGGCTGCCTAGTAGTGCGTAGAACATTCATGCTTACTCTGACTCTAACTGGGCAGGCTGCCCAGTTGACCGTCGATCCACGGGGGGTTTGCTATATACTTGGGATCAAACCTTGTCTCTTAGGCTGCCCGGAAACAACGAACATTCTCAAGATCTTCAACAGAATCAGAATATAAGGCCATTGCAGACATTGTGGCAGAATTGATCTGGTTAAAGGCTCTTCTACATGAACTTGGCATCTCAACAATGTCATCACCCACTCTCTGGTGTGATAACTAGGAGCTACGTATCTTTCAGCCAATCCCGTGTTCCATGGCCGCACAAAGCATGTCGAGGTGGATTTAATATTATAATTGTTATAACATACCAAACTAGTTAAAAAATGTGTTTCATAATCAAAATGTAATAAGTTATTCGTTTAAAACAAATGGTTTGTTTAAAAAATGATTGTATAAATGTTAAATTTTAAAATCAATTTAAATTTCAAATCTTAAAAATGCAATAGTTTAAAACTACTAACTTAAAAATAGTTATAAATCTCGTGACACACTTAGTTTTAATAGGGTATATAAATAAAAAAAAGTTATAGCATTACTTCTTTTTTTGTTATGTGTAATAGTTATCTTTTTTAGTCTATGCTAGTCATCATGTCCTCTGTATTGAAGATAATGGAGGATATGTTTGCGTTTAAAATGGTTGAGCAATTTTAGGGCATGTATTAGAATAAAAACAAGCCTGATAAAAGCGCAATGAGATCGTGAAGTACATTTTATCTTAGAAATGCAAGAAGGCTTGCTTGTAAATGCTGATGTTGCGAGGTGTAGGCCCTAGTCGTGAGCCCGCGGCGCGAGGGCCCTTGTAAGCTTAAGAGCATTCGCATGAGATTCTTTATCGCTGTCCATAAAATTAAATTAAAAATTTATTATTATTTCTACCTTTTCTAATTACACTATTTTTTATATCTTTTTCACTCAACCATTTAAAAAAATATTAAAGTTTTTATAAGGATAATAGTGTTTTCTCTTCTTTATTCACAATCAATCACACATATTTCCAATAATATAATAAGAACACACGCATAATAATATAGCAAACTTACTGTGAATGTTTTAGAGAATTCACGACAAAATCCTTATACCTACATCTATACTTTATATAAAAAACACCATCTTTTAAATTTATTTCATATTTTCTTTAGACCTTTTCTATTTCTCATACCTGTAACTTATGAGATTTATGAGTATGTGACCTTAAATTTGAGAAAATATATTGTTTCCCTTAAAATTGAAGGGATGGTAATAGAGTATTAATGTTAGTTTAATTACACCAGTCATATAATTGCCCACAACTAAATTTATTATACTAAATATTTATTTATAAATATTATAATGTTTGAAGTTTTGAAGCCAACTTGATACAAGATGAATAAAAGAATAAATGGACCAGTGGGATCCAAACAAGTCAACTACGAGATGCACTTAAGTCCTTCTTTCTGGTTATTTATGTGTTGTGATCGCATGACCTAGTTTGATATTGCTATTTGGCCCTAGCAAGATTAAACAAACATAGCCACCATATTTACATATTTATTTTGTTATTGTGGTTTTGATTTTATAATTGTTATAGCATACCAAACTAATTAAAAAATGTTTTGACAATCAAAATGTAATAAGTTCCAATCTTGTTTTTACATTTTATTAAACCCTTTTAAAACAAATAGTTTGTTTAGATATTTTTTAGAAACTCGTACCTCATTTACTAAACCCAATTAAAATAAATAAGTTCCAAACTAATTATATGTATTTTTTCTTATATATTAAATATTTTCAGAAACCCATACCTTGTTTATTCTTAAGTTCATACTTGATAAAGAAATGCTAGATAGCACCAACATGGCGAATAAGGTCTATGTTGTTCTATGTTATAGGTAACGTTGTTCCTGGTGAGCTTGAAAACATTATGGCCGTTGCCCGTATGATTAGGGAAAATATTAAAGAGGATGTCGGATTAGATAGCTTGTTTTGTGTTGGTCATTATATCATGTAATCTTTTGAAGAACATGGTGGATATGTGTGTGTTTGACATGGTTGGGCAATTTAAGGGCATGTATCGGAATAAATACAAGGCCGATAAAAGCGATGTGATATCATGAAGTAACTTTTTATCCCGAAAAATGCAATAAGGCTTGCTTGTAAATGCTCATGCGGCCGAACTCCATGGTATGCTCCAAATTGAGCAAAATATAGCAGGTAAGAGTACACATAAGCAAGGCTTACATGAAAAGACTTCAGTTTGAAATATTCTTGAATAGACATGAGAGGAATCCTTTGATAAACACGAATCTTGCTTAGTTGATAAACTCAAAGGCTTTTCATGCATGTTGGTGAACGAATCAAAAATCTCTTAGCACTCATACATGTTGATATATGTGGTTTGATCAGATCAAGGAGAAGAATACTTAAGGCTAGAATTCACTGATAATATAAAAGAACGTGGAATATTTTTCACGGTTCATTAAACTTGACATATGATGTGTAGAATTAACTTATCTCATTCCCTTTAAACTTATGGTTTTATGTGTTGTGACCTCATGATTTAGTTTGATCTTGCTATTTGACCCTAGCACGTACAGGTTTGCCTTACAAGTCTTTTGACTTCTAAAGATGTATCTCTATGTTTGTTGCATAAGGTATCTACCTTTTCTAACTACATTATCTTTTATATTTTTTCACTTAACCATTTTAAAAGTATATTAAAAATTTTATAGCGATGAATAGTGTTTCCCCAAAGTTATATATACGAATAATAATTTTTTTCTTTTTGTTCACAACCACTCGCATATATTCCTAGTAATATAAGGAACACACGCATAATGATATATGAACGCAACAGAAAGAAAAATGTATTAGCATTAAAAAATGACACGCACAAGCAATTCATTAGCCTTCCCCAGATGAGAAGACATAGACCCAAATATGATAATTTACCTTGTTGAACTTTCTTTATGTATTTTTAGCTACTTATTTTAGCGCAAGAGAAAGTATATTAATAGTACAACAAAATTACAATTAAAATAACTATACTTTGTGCATTTACACTATAAAGGGATATAAGAAATAGAAGCAATGTTTCATTATGCATCAAAAAAACCAGGAACATAGTGAGGCATGTTTGATCAAGACCCAGGAAGATCAAAGAGACCAAAAACGCAAGAAGATCTAGAGGATCTAAGAAATAGAAGGGGTGATGTTTCATTATACTTCAAAGATTAGAGATTTTCAAAATTTTCAAGTTAATTGCAAAAAGGAGAAAATGGACTGCAAGTTTGGCTAAACAATAACAAGGTTTAAGTATTAACTTGATTAGGGGAGTAAATGTTGAAAAATCATAATCAAAAGAATCCTAAATCATATTAATTAATTTTTATTTAGAGTTAGATTAAAAAAGTCAAAATAGAAAAAGTCAAATGTGTACCCTATTTGTATGTCGACATTTGTGTGGAATTACAAAAGTCTTGTGTGTGTAATTGTGTTCTTGTTTAACTCTGTGTTTCATTGAGTCCCTACACTTCTCTATGCATACTCATTGTGATTTATTCATCCATGATTGATCCTCGATCGAGGGGCCTCAACTGCAACTTAGAGTAGTATGTTGGATGTTAAACCATACTTTAAAGTTTTCATAAAACTACTATTTTCCAAATAAAAAAACTAAGATGAAAAAAATTATAGAATACAAATCCAAAAGAAAGTTTTGTTTGATAAAATTTTACATCTCTTGAGTAAAAAATCTATGTTAAATAAAAAAGGTTTTGAGTTGACACTTGTCATAATTTTAGATATCCTAAGCTTATTTTCTCGCTTCTATTAAATATTTACATTAACTACCAATTATATTATTTAGTTCTTTTTTGACATTAAAATAGTTTTTTAATAAATTAACAAAGAGCTCTTCTTGTAGATGAAATATCTAAAGAAATAATTTTTTGTATAATATAAGTAATTTTTATAAAATATCAAACATTTATAAAAATAAAAAATCTTTTAAAAGTACTTTTTTTAAAAATAATTTTTTATGAACCATAATAATTAAACTTCCGAGTTATAATAAGAATTTTTTTATAAAATGACTTTCTAAAAACGGTTTGATTTACAACAAAATGCTTAAATTTTTTTATATTAATAATTTTTATTAGTTATAGGTAGTTATAATCATCTCTAATCTCAAAACATGATTTTATAATTAATAATTTTTCATTACTAACTATTTAATACTTTATTTATTAAACACGTGTGATACACAGGATATCGACATAGTGATATTATTATCCAAGCTTCACAGTTTGTACCCCCTACTATGAAATTTTTAATTATTTACAATGGTTTAAAAAAAGGACATACAAAACTTTTTATATGGTGCAGAGAAGGTTTTAATCCATAAATGATCTCATAAATTAAAGTGATTTTCCAAGCAAAACAAATTAAGTAATCCTGTTAATTAAGTATGTAGCAACTAAGAAGCATTCACTCCACATTGGTGTTGGTGTTTACGTTCTACAACTCCATTTTTTAGAGCGTGTGAACATGAAGTCTAATCAAGTATACCATTTTTGGTTTCAAAAGATGTAAAACTGCTATTAAAAAATTCAGTTCTATTGTTACTACTAAATGTTTAAACAGTTTTGTTAAATTAATTTCTTAATAGGGACAACACGTTTTAACACAGGTCAATACCTTATAAATGCTCAAACTGATCTTGAAAAAACATCTACACACTTACCACCATTCATGGTCCCCTAGATCTAAATGTACCATCTTACCCATGTCTTTTGACCAACGATCAATTTAAGAAAAGAAAAAAAATAAATAAAAGAAGGAATAAGAAAAAGAAGTGGTAATGGGATCTATATGTATCCTTACATCTCAAGAGAGGACATCAACAGCTGATTCTCCGCATTGCTCCGGTAAGATTAAGATGAAAACATTGTTTAAACTTATGACAAATCTCACAAGGAACAAATAAAATATTAGACATGTTTTTAAAATTGATTTTAGCACAAGTAATACCTGATCAGATGGATAACCTAAACTAGAATGCCACAAGTTCCAATCACTTTCACTACAAATACTACCATTACACACCTTGAATGGTCTAAACATATCTTCAACCAAATATAAACCATCTACTTCTTTACCGGTCATCGATATATTCCTTAACTTTAAGAAATGGGTCATCGGTTTGTTTAAACTTATGACAAATCTCACAAGGAATAGATAAGATATTACACATGTTCCAAGTTTAAAATTGACTTTAGCACAATTAATACCTAATCAGATGGATAACCTAAAATAGAATGCCACAAGTACCTATCACTTCCACTACAAATACTACCATTACACACCTTGAATGGTCTAAGCGTATCCTCAACCAAATATAAACCATTTACTTCTTTAACTTTAAGTCCCAAAAGTAATTAAAACTCATCAAATATAACGATTAGCTTGCTATCTCTAAGTCATAACAAATTTACTCTGAGATAACCATCACATCAAACAACACTATGTTTGTATTTGACTTGATATAACCAATTTTAGTAACTTTAGCCTGAGGATCCATTTGAGCGTTTAACTCTTAAATTATAATCAAACATGTTAACCACATTAATTAATTGTCATGTGTTGGTTGGCACCTAAATCTATAATCCAACCATGACCCTCTACAACATTAGACACACTTAAGGATGAAAACTTATTCATTTGAAACGCACCTGTCATCTTAGGCCTTAGACCTTTCTTGTTCTAATGCTACATTTTCACTAACCAAAGCCAACAAGTTGTAATTTGTTCATTAGGAAAAAGAAAGTCAGAATTAGCACTCACACCACTTGTTTTATTTTGATTCATAACACATATCGACCGTATGTCCAATAATTATACACTGAATGTATTTTAAATTTGGATTTCTCCTAAGTTTCTGTTTATTTTAAATAAAAAACTTAAATTGAAAGTAATAGACAGTGTATTATTATTAGAATTACTTCACCTTTGTGATTCTTTTTGTGAGATTATGGCAAAAGCAATTTTAACCGGTGGTAAAAGATCTCTCATTAACAGATTGGATCTAGCTATCGTCTAGCCTCACTAAAAACTCATTAGAAAAAAATTTTCTATAAATCCTTTAAAGTAACACAGGAACAAACTCCTTTAATTTAACTAAAGCATCAAAGTGACACCACATAAAGTTTAATAATATTTAAATACAGGTATACCAGCAATTAATTTTATGATGAAGGTTATAAATCACAGAACAATCAAGTTTATTATATCTTTCTTTTAACTCTGTCCACACATGAGCATGAGACTTTAAAAATAATTAACCCTAATTTAACTCCTCAAAATTAGAATTTAAAATCCTAGATAGTAGAATAGAGTTACATCTATCCTATTAACTAGCTAATGCATCATCAAAAGGTCTAAACACATGTCTTTTCTATAAACCCTACTTTATTTTTACTTTGTAAGACAAACATCATAGCATTAGACCAAACCACATAATTTTCAGTTCTCGTTAGCTTCACTAACAATAGATCCATTGGCACTATCACTATTACAAAGGGGCTTATCAAAATTCCAAATTACTAATCAGTCAAGGAATAACAAACCAAATACCAACCAAGAAGATCCAGGCACACAAACTAACAATACAAACGATTATGCAAGATGAATCAAAAAATGGAAAAACAAAAAAGAAAGAAAAAGCAACAGAACCAACAAAATTAATATGTAGAATTATATAGCAACTAGTAGAAAAGATTTAAAACAATACCAACAAAAAAAATCCAACTTATAACCACATAGAAAAATCATGCAATTTAAAGGGCACGAGAAGAACAAGAAGTATTAGGATGAGAGAGAAAAATAGACTTACAGATTACTCTGGGTAGTAATCGAGATTAGAAGACTTACAGTCCATGTAGAAGATGAGACTTAGAATAACACCAATACATCACGAGATAATCTGAGTAGAAAATAAAGACCAAAAATATAAATATTAATTTACTTGTTTTTTACATTGCACATCCATTTCTTCTCCCTAAGCTTACGTAATTTTTTTTTCATTGATCTTTATTTCATTTACCTTTGAATTAATAACTTGCATATTGATATTTGCAACCAACTTCAGGAGAGTCATTTATATAATAACATTTTGAAACTTGTTAATAGTGACTTACCATTTTATATACACATGGTATAACATGTAGCTGCCTTTTTCTTTTTTGAGACCTCCTTCGACCACGTCTTTTGTTTATGCTAACAGTGATTTACAAGTTATATAACACATAGTAAACATTATTATTGCATGAATAGAGAGAGAAACGAGCTACAAGATATGCAAGTTGGGTTTATGTGGATCCACCTAGATTTCCATTCTTGATTTGTTTTTTTGAAACATTTACATAACTCAAAATAATAATAAAAAACATACAAACCGTTAAATGTAGGTAAAAGAAGAAAAAAAAGAAGGTTTTGGTTACTTAAAAATTTATAGTTCAAACAAAATAGAAACATAATAGCTAAGTGAATTGGTTAATGTCATACGCCTCTCATCCGAAGGATATGTGTTCTAGGCTTCTAGGTTGAGAGACAAATGGACATACGTTCTTTTAAATGCTTTAAGAGAGTTATAAATAGTATAGTTGTTTTATTTCTTGAACTATTACGTATATATAATTTTAATTATATTTAATGTTAAAATATTATAATCTAACTCTTTGTGTTTTTACTAACTATAATCCGTTTAATTAATGGGTTTTTAACCTATATATCTATATATATAAAAAAACTAAAATAAACATGAAATAATTGTAAGCCTTATCATACTATTTTTCTCATTTCTCTATAATAATAATAATAATAATGAATACTAATAATTTTACTCTTACCATTTTCAAATTAAAAATATATAATTTAATAAATAACAACGAACTTTTTCTTTAAAAAATCATTTTTCTTAAAATAAAATATTTAAAAATCACAATTTTTTATATAACAAAGTTTATACATTATTACTTATTTTCTTAAAGTAGCTATTTATACGTAATTATAATCATATTTTATCTTTAAGCATGATATTATAATGCATAAATTTTGATTACTAATTATTTAATATTTTATTCATTCATTCTGTGTAATACACGGGGACTAACCTAGTATGCAAATATACAAAATACAATATACACATAATAAATTGAAGCTTACCCCAGCTTCTTCAAGTGTCCTTAGTAAAAACAATTACAGAAAAAACAAATGTATTAAAATATACATTGTAACAAAATCAAACAAAACCAAATCTTAATGTAGGGGTGAGAACAGAGCCTCAAACTAATAACTAAAATTCAGCTTTGTTATAATCAGCAAGATCTAAAAGATTATGAATGTGAACATTTAAATCAACAGCAGTCAAGATTCATGTATGTGAAAAAGTGGCTCACGCATTATTATATTCAAATTCATCTTTTATTATCTTACTAGAAAAGGAAAATGTGCTATGCATGCATTACCCTCCCAGTGATCGAAAATGTGCTTGCACGCATTACCCTCCCATCATAAAGCCAAAGCCATTACATTGAGGTAAATATTTCATTGACCAATTATTGAGCTGTAGAAGTCTAAGAAATTAGGAAAAAACATACCTGAGATCACCACATCATGAGCATCGCAATCAAAGAGTCCAAACTCTCATGTAAGGTTTTTTCTACTTTTTTTCCTTTTCTAGTGAGATTTAAAAGCCAAGAACCACCATTTTTGTTTCCTTTTCTAGTAAGATCTATAAGTCAAGAGTCTCATCATCGCCCTTCAACTGCTAGGAAGTGGTGGTAGTGGGTGGGATGGCTACAAAAAAAGACATGTACACTTCACTTTTTAAGTGGAGGTACCGTTAGCTACAGTATCTCCTTCTAAAAAAACGACATTCCTGTTTAATATATATATATATATATATATACATATATATATATACATATATATATATACATATATATACATATATATACATATATATATATATATATATATATAATGAGCAATCTCGTGATTAAATAAAACTTAAAACACAACTTGAGATGGGTTCAAACTCGACACGAACTAACCTGGTACGAAACCCATTCATTTAACCCCCTTATAAATCAGGCCAACCATCTCGACCCATAAGCAAAGTCCTTGTACCCAACTTGCCCATTTTGTGATATCTAGTAACATGAGGAGAGTGACTTTAGTGAGTATTTTATCAAAGCAGTAATGAAGAAACCAATTATAGTGAAGTAACAAGATAACAACCTGAAATAATAAAAACAAAACAGTGTCGAAGCCTGTATAGCTCCCCTGGCTAAGTGTTTGTTCCCCTGCCAAGGTAAATTTAATAACCTCTAAGCAGAAAAAGAAAGAAATGGTTAGCTTTTGAGTAAAAGGTCATAACAATTACTTGCACAGGACACAAACATCACAGATAGAAGTAAATCAACCTGTAAAATATGCTTCCCGATCTTATCCAAAAGCTGCTTCTACATCCTCACTAATCATTGGATTCGCATGGCCATCGCCAGCTTGCAGAGCATGCAATCTAAAATCCATCTAAAACAAATGACAAATGCAGTATTAGCACATAATGTCATCACTAGATGGTATCATACTCGTCACTTAATGCTATTTATTTACCAATGCGAAATAAATAGAACAATCATCATATGCCAATAACAAATGCAGTAGTCTAACAATGTAGAGTTGATATATGCATAAACATCACCAAACATATTTCATTTCTCTGCATAAACATCACCAAACAATGTAGACGGTGGCCGGCGGTGGCGGAGGCTTCCGGCGAGTGGTGGAGAGTGCCACACCTTTCTGGACTCTCGTCGACGCCCAAATGACGATTTTGGTGGTGGTTTCACTTAAAATGCAGCGGGTGTGGTTCGAATCAAAGGCGGTGGTAATGGTAGCCACGAAGGTGAAGATGTTAGGTAGGTGTGGATATCATATCGATTAATGGAGGGGATGGTGGTTGTGGTTATAACCGCCGGTCGTGGTGGTGGTGGTGATCTCTTGGATCTTTGGTGGTTTGTTGTGGTTGTTGATCCTGTTGGGTTTAGCCGCAAAGGATGCAAATATACAAAAATACAATATACACTAATAAATATGCAAATAAAAAAATACAATATACACTAATAAATTGAAGCTTACCCCAGCTTTTCAAGTGTCCTTAGTAAAAAAATTACAGAAAAAACAAATGTATTAAAATATAAGGTCTCCAAACATTGTAACAAAATCAAACAAAACCAAATCTTAATGTAGGGGAGAGAACAGAGCCTCAAACTAATAACTAATATTCAGCTTTGTTATTATAAGCAAGATCTAAAAGATTGTGAATGTGAACATTTAAATCAACAGCAATCAACATGAAAAGAGTGACATTAGTGAGCATTTTACCTACACGTGAAAATATTGGCATATTCACTTATGCATGGCTTGATTTGAGTTATGTTTAATCCATGACATGCCAGTCACATAAAACAAAATAATATAGTTAAAAAGAAATGGATAAAAAGTCAACCTAATCATATTTAACACATTAAAGTACTTGAGGCCAACCAACACCCAACTTGACCATTTTATGACATCTATTAACATGAAAATATTGATTTTATATGCATAAACATATCTGGCCACAGAAAACGTACCAGTTGATAGATGTAGCTGAGGTGTTCATAACTCTCTGTGTTGCAGCCTCCTCCCAAATGAAAAGAGATAGATCCATTGAACTTCTTGTTGTACTTTTGGCAACCTATTATAGCACAAGAGAAAGCTGTATTAGCACAATTAAATGACAGGTACAAGAAAATTGAGCCTGTGCCTCAGCAAAAAGAATAAAATTTAATTTAGCAATTAGAAAGTATTTGCCACCTCCCCTGATCGAATAAGAAGATATAGGCCTATATATAATAATATACGATGTTGGAATTCTTAGTGTTTCAGATTAGGCTGCAAAAAGGATGCAAGTTTAACCTCAGCACAAAGGATGCTAGTTTATCCTCAGCAAAGACTACCTTTTCTATTGTCGAGGTACTTGCACAATCCCTTAAGTTCTCGAAAAGCTTCTTCATCACTTCGTTTATGCCAACTAGTCAAAAAAAAGAAAGAAAGAAATCATGAGAAAGAAAAAGGCATTATGGTGTTCAAATTATATCATGAGAGACCAGTCAAGTAAAACAAAAATATAATCTTTAAAAGAACATAGGATCAAAAGTAAACTTAATCATATTTGACATACTTAAGTAAATGTGACCGAGGGGGGGCTAGGACTGCTACTGCAGGTTAAAAACACTGCTATGCTATCGTTCATCCATCTAGACTACATGTCCCCTCATTATCTGAATAGCAACAACATACAACAGATTAATCTACAACCAAATTAAATCAGCAATTTTTAAGACAAGTGTTAAAATGATAAATAGAAAAAAATGATGGTAGATAGACCGAATAAAAGACCCCTCTTCTAGAATTCCTTGAGCCGACTCCTCGTGTTATGAAGAACAATAGCAACGTACAGCTTGAATATATCTGCAAACGAATTCAACATACAATATTTAAGATAAGTGCTTAAAATGACAAATATATATGCAGAAAAAGGATAATACCTAGATGAATTGAAAGACCCCTGGTCTTCTTGTACTCCCCTTGTACATGTTATAAATCAGAGCAACAACAGCGAGCACCACCTTGAATCTGCAAACGAATTGATTGATCTGCAACCAAATTAAATCAGCAATTTTTAAGAGAATGCTTGATGATTCAAAAAGGATAAAGGAAGAAAACATGCTCACGGTGCAGATCAAGAGAGTATGGTCTGTAAGCAACTAATTTTCCCTTGATTCATACTACAATCAGAACAAACAAGGCAAAAATTAAGACATATGTATCATATCTGAAACAATAAGAAAACATACATAGATATATAGGACTATATATACTTCATAAACAAATTCAGAGTGATTTTAGTAAGAGTTTTAGCTAGACAGGAGACTATATGATCCATGAGAGACCAGCCAAGTAAAACAAAAATTTAATCTTTAAAAGAACATGGATCAAAAGTAAACTTAATCATATTTGACATACTTAAGTAAATATGACTGAGGGTGGGCTGGGACTGCTACTGCCCGTTAAAAACACCGCTATGCTGCTATCGTTCAACCATCCCGACTACCAAATTACAGCAGATTGATCTGCAACCAAATTAAATCAGCAATTTTTAAGACAAGTGTTAAAATGATAAATACTACATGTACAGAAAGAATGATAGTAGATAGACCAAATTAAGG
This sequence comes from Flaveria ramosissima, assembly GCA_025215565.1. Taxonomy (NCBI): domain Eukaryota; kingdom Viridiplantae; phylum Streptophyta; class Magnoliopsida; order Asterales; family Asteraceae; genus Flaveria; species Flaveria ramosissima. The sequence goes on from CM046038.1 coordinate 58,969,607, forward strand.
ACCCCTCGATCTTCTAGAATTCCTTGGGCTGACCCCTCGTGTTATGAAGAAGAACAACATCGTACAGCTTGAATTAATCTGCAAACGAATTCAACGCACAATATTTAATAGTAGTGTTCTAAAATGACAAATATATATGCAGAAAAAGGATAGTACATAGATGAATTGAAAGACCCCTAATCTTGTTGTACTCCCCTTGTGTTATGTAGAGCAACAACAGCAGCACCTTGAATCTGCAAACGAATTAAAATGTTGAAAATATAACAGAGGATGTTAAGAGCTGAGAATGATTGATGATTCAGAAAGGATAAAAGAATAAAACACGCTCACGATGCAGATCAAGAGAGTACCTGTAAGCAACTTCTCCCTTAATTCAGCCTACAATCAGAACAAAGAAGTCAAAAATTAATTACAGCTAGCATTCTTAATTATCTGAAACATATAAGAAAACATACACAGATATATAGGACTATATATACTTCATTAGCCAAACAAAGACCCCTGATCTTATTGTACTTCCCTTGTACATGTTATGAATTAGAGCAACAACGTACAACTAGCAGCACCTTGAATCTGCAAACGAATTGAAATGTTGAAGCACATAACAGATGATGTTAAGAGCAGAGAATGCTTGATGATTCAAAAAGGATAAAGGAAGAAAACATGCTCACGGTGCAGATCAAGAGAGTATGATCTGTAAGCAACTAATTTTCCCTTGATTCATACTACAATAAGAACAAACAAGGCAAAAATTAAGACAATTTAATGTATCATATATATCTGAAACAAATAAAAAAACATACATAGATATATACTTGATTAGCCAAACAAAGATCGGGACCAAGGAATTGAACCATCGTGTATCAAAGTGTCATCAGAAATTAGCGCTTAAGAGGTACCCCAGTTGTCATCCGAATTGAAAACCTTGAGAATCAACATAGAAAAGTAGAAATTAGCGTTAAAACAAAGGCACAAACAAAAACTTACAAGGGAAGACGGTCTATCGATTACGCATTACGCAATGAAATTGATTGATTCAGCGATTGAGCAAACCCTAACCCTAACCCTAACCCTAACCCTAGGAGAGATTGAAAAGCGTAGTATGGGATATCAAATCCTAAGTAGTGATTGTCTAGTGCAGTGATTGTGAGAGAAACAAAAACAGAGATTGGGTTATATAACAAGCACTCTACGAAGGCGTGAGGCATTGGCATTAATTCAACTAACCGTTGGTGGATATCAAATCTCAAATCTTTTGGGTGAAAGATTGGGTTTTCATCGAAGGCGATCTTTTCGTTTAGATATCAGATCTTATCATAATCATTACATTACCAAATATATTTTCATTTCTATAGTCATTGTGATTAACATTTATAATAATCTGGTATTTTTTCTTTTCTTTTAATTTGAAAAACAATTTACAGTAACTTTTCAATTTCTTCCGATTGATAAAAATAATATTATTTTCTAAAAATTTTATTTATTTTTTAATAACCCTTCGCATTAACTTTTCCATGTTTTAATTTAATAATATTTAAGTATTTATTTTTTATTATTTTCTTTTTCTTTTTCCTCAAAACCACTTATAAAAAAATATAAACTAATCGATACAGGATGATTCGATGAAGAAAGCATTATTGCTGGTTGTGAGTTCGAGTCCCACCGCCAGAAAAATGTAGTTGGTGGGTCGGGTATTATCGCAGTGGCCCTTCGGGAAATGGTTTTTCTCCAAACGGTGAATAGTATGTTTTTAACTTTTTTTATCTACAAAATGACAAGTGTTTAGGGGTACTGGTTTGTTTTGGTGCTCAAGGATATATTAGATGAGCTTTAATTTTATTAATTTCATCAAACATTGACTATATTTAAAATATGTTAGATGAAAAATGTTATGAAGTTGCATATTGTAAAACCTATATATAGTTTATATCTTTAAACTTATCTTTTGAAGTTTAAATTGTATATATAATAAATATGTTTGATTTTTTGAAAGCAATCAGTGATGTTATGTGCCTCATAAAAAAGACTTGATCTTAATTTGATGCTTTCTCTTGAAAAATGTCTAACTAATATTATAGTTCTAAAAATTATCTTGCTAATTTTTTTGTTTGACTTTATAAAAAGTTTTCTATGGTGTATTCATTCGGGTCATGTTTTATTCACATTCTTAAATACAAGTCAAACAACATAAATAAGTAGTTAAATTTCTATTTAGGAAGAAGTTGATGTCATCACTTTTCTTAGATGTTAGTGACTTTAGACATATAATGTAAAACATGTATCTATTGGAATCCGTTAAACTTATGGTTTCGATTTTGATTCAGCTTGAATTTATTTGATATTTTACAATTTTCCTTTGTTTTTTTATGTTTAGGTTTGAGTTGCACGTGACATTTGTGTTTTTAATGTGAGGTAAGTAGAAAATATAAACTTTATGGATGGGAGTTGATGATTGTTGGTTTATAATATTTGGTTCAAGTGTTTGTTCAATTAACTACAAATGACATTGTGAGAATTCTGTAATCTTTCATTTAGAGCAAGTGTTTGGGCAGATCCTATCGGTTAATAAGTGTTTGTTCAATTAAATTTGATATTTGACATTTTGGTGCTTCATTTAATATTTATTTAACAAGTGTTTGTTCAATTAAGCTTTTCTTTCTTTTTAGTGGGAAAAAATTGATGTTGCTTGTGTCTATATTACATCAGGTGAATATGAGCATAGCAATACTACTAATTTCAAATTATAGTGTTTTTAATCATGTTTGTGGTATTAGATGTTTCTTTTGGTTAGGTTCATATATATTTAATTTTGCTATAATATCTTATCAATTTTCTTTTGTTTTTACAATGTTTATCACTAAGTTTTTATATGGACCGGCAAGAGGTTTGCATCTGTTCCATTACTCTGTATATGATATTTCACATGCTAAGTATAGTGAAGGCAAGAAGGGTGTTGCGGTGACACTAATCAAAGTGAGTTTGCAACTTTTGTTCTGTACGCCCTGACATTTCATGATAACTTTTTAGCTTTTGTAGACACATATGATGTAAATTGGTTTTGTTTTTTTATGTTAGATTTTTATTACATAATTGATAAGTTTTTTTGTCTAAACATTATACAACTCTTCGGCCTAACTATTTTATATATGGTTTGCATCACTCAAGAGGTAACACCACAAATTTTATAAACCTTAAAAGTTTAAGATATGTCAACATGAGATAAGACATTACTCTTTCATTATTCTAGTATTTGATAGGATATGTACTTTTTTTTGTTGGCATTGGTTGTCTTGGTTTCTTATTTAGACCATGTGCAGGTTCGTCGCGGGAATTAAAGCGTTTTATTTAAAAGAATCTAAGTTTTTTGCTAAAACTTACGACTTTGCTAATGGCTCGTGGTTATTATATATGACGGCTTCATGGCATGACATTTCTTTAATGCAGTTCTTTTTCTAAACATACATGTATTTTTTTAATATTATTTCATGGGTGATTTTATTTTCCATCATTTTATTTGTGTTTATCCTTCCTTACTTGAAAAAAGAAATAAAATGTTACTTTTAATGGTATATAGTTTAATTATCTAACTTGTGTAATATACAAGTTTATACAATAATCGTAGAGAAAATATTCTTTATAAATTTTGGTAATTTTAATAAATGAGATGATTTCATATTTCTTAGATTATAAGTTTAACTAGAAAAATAAATCTTACAAACGAATAGAATGCTAAGTATCAGTTAATAAAGTCATGATGTCACGATGATAAATGTGGAGCATTAGAAACAAATTTGGACGAACAAAAGTTCATTATATACAGATTATTCTATACAATTGCATACATAATAACATTATACTTACTAACACTTATATAAATTTTATATTATCTACCCATAAAAAAATTTAATTTGTTTAAGATTTCAGCTTTATTTTAATCTACCATGTTTAATAACTTTTTTAATACTACAATTGTTACCTGTGTTTATTTTTAAACGTTTTGGTGTAAACTTTTTGCCGAACCAATTTGAATTTTGTAACGTATGATAAGTTAATGCGTAAATGTACAAGTCGTCATGCAAAACTCGTTTATTTAGTGTTTTAAAGTTTAGCTTAGAAAAAAACATAATAGACTTTTATAAAAATACTACAAAAATAACAAAATATTATAAACACATGTTGAATTTAAAATGTCGTCCCCCCGTATTGCGCGTTTTATGGGTGTAGTGTGGTTTCCCTATCCTTATAGTAGCATTTGCATATTATCACTCTATTTTAGTAATTATTTTATAAATAAGACAATTTTATATTTTTTAGATAATAGGTTCAACATGAAAAAAAAAGCATTACGAATCAACAGAAATCTAAGTATCAAATAATTAAGTCATTATGTCATGATGTATGAAGCTTTAAAAAATTGGATGAACGACCCACACAAAACTTTATTATTAAGGAGGGCCTTAATTATTCGATACAAATAAAAATAAAATAATTCACATATCAATAAAAGAGAGTAAATATGACAAATACGTAAAATTATATAAATATAAAAAAAATAAATTTCATTTTTATTAAAAATTATATTTTATATAAAATCTCACATGGCATACACATTGATATTAAAGAGTTTTTTAACACCTTTTAAAAAGAAGGGACCCTATATCTAAATGATCTCCAATTAAAAATCAACACCCCCAAATTTTATACTGGTTGTATAGCCACATACGCATCGTATAGGAAGGTCATATAGCCCCCTAAATTTTTTCTCGTACTCAGTGTCAAATTTTAATATACACGCTGTATAGGGGATCGTATGTTATACGAGGAGTATAACACTCTGATAGTCCCCTCTAAATTTTTTTCGTTTTCAATGTCTTGAACTCTATACGTACCGTATAAAACTATACAAGATGTATAGAGATTGTTGTTTATAATAGTGTGTGTTTTACAAAGAGAATCACGTTGTATTATTAAAAATACCAAACATTGACTGTAAAAATGATTACATATAATTTCTCAAATTTAAAATAACTAACAACTAATAAAGTTTATAACAATGATTAAGTTATACAAATACTCATTTATGTTATTGAGACACCCTATTATCTTTATCTTTTTTCATGTATCTATATCTTTGTATAGTAATATATAGAGAAATTAAAATAATTTGAATGTATCAATAACATAGTTCTATAATAAATATGGTTACAAGAAAAGATAAAAATATAGAATTTTCCATCTCTTACAAAATGATAATAAACAATCATATCTTTTTAACCTGTCAAAACAAAGATTACGAAAATCTCACTAGAATATACGGTAATTATTACGGCCAAGAATCTAAGTACAACCCATTGTGCGCACAGTACCACTGGTAATGCAGGTAATGATATTGTTTCCTTATTTACTACTTGATCGATCCCCTCTAAATATGTTCAGTTTCTTGACATTCAGCCATCAACGACGCTCGATTCCGACTCATCCTCCGTCACCATCACCACCACTGACACCACCGACACCACCGCCACCACCACCATCACTACCACCGCCACCACCACCATCATCCATCACCACCACCGCCACCATCATCCATCACCACCACCGTTTTAATTAAGATTGTTATTGTGTTTTTGATCGTTCACGTTTCAAACCTGAAGACTATTTGGGGATTTCAGCATTTCGGATTCAATGGAATACAGATAAGTTCCAGTTCGATCGGTGTCTAGTTAGATTATTATCATTCTCCTTCTAAATTCTAATGCTAGTTGCTTATCTGATTATCATTCCGTCTTGTATATATTTTCGTTTTTATTTGGCTGATTAGTTCTATTCTAATGTCGGTTTATCTTAATTACTTGATAGATTGATCAAACATGAGAGGAATATGGATATCGACCATGAAACTAATGTTCAGACACCCAAATGCGATTCATACATTTGAGGTTAGTTTGATTCTTCTGTTGTTAACCTTAAATTATTTTATTATATGTAATTTGCCTATATATATTGATTTTTTAAGTTGTTCCTAAAGATCCAATTTGTTTATTGATGCAGGTTCTGGAAAGAAACTAACAAGGGAATGAATTAATATAACGTACTACTCTTCAGATTATCTTCTAGGGTTCTGGTTTACAGGGTCTTTGCGTGTTTAAGGATGGGTTTGTGATGTTTGTTTTTATGTTTAGAGGAGTATATATAAATATGTTGATTAACATGACAGATTTGTCTATATTATGAATATTCACACTGCAAGTCTTGCCAGTTGTTTAAATAGAAACCGATAATCTAACAAAATAATGGCTTTCATTTTGTTTGATGTTAGGCTTCTACTGGTGAAGAAGATGAAAGAATATCCACCCATAATGCTTTGAGTAGATCTTGATCCAAATATCAGAGGACTATGGCTCACCTCAGGTATAGTAGTAGATTATACACTAAAAGGTTGCATTCCGGATGAAATTATTATTAATTAATGCTCATTTGATTTTGGCCGTCAAAAATTGCACCAGTGACATTTGACAATGAAAGCTGAGAGGATTATACATTTGTGATGGTAAATTCATTTCACTTTAGTTGTTGGCTCTTCTCCAGGTTGCTTTTGTTTTCTTATTCTGTCTGTTAACTTCAATTTTAGATATTATCCAAAACATGTGCAGTTTTCAGCTAATCATCATTAGTTTTTTTTATCCTTTCAGGTTTCACTCTTGAGGTTGTGGAGATTTGTGAATCCATGGTTCCACTCTTTACCCCTCTTTTTTAAACTAAAGTATGGCACTTCGTTCATTTTCACTTAACTGTTAGCTTTTAATGCAATCGCTTTTGTTTCCATATTTTGTTTTCTTATGTGTTTGTACTACATCTTAATTCTGTTAATCCAAGAAATCTTTTACCGAAGGGCTAAACTCTTCATTCATGGACTGTTTGAAGTTATGAAACTTGTTAGCCAAGATCTGACAGCATTGACCAATAATCCCGAGGCAGTTTATGAAAAGATGCTGGTAGATGTGTATCTTGTTTAGCAGCTAAGGTAACTGTGGCTCTACTTAGATTATTATTATTATTATTATTTTTGCTTTCTCCACTAGATTGGATTTTATCTCTTTTTTTTATCTGAATTTTTAGGTCTCAAAGACCTTCGACTTGGCATGATATGTGCATCTTCAATGTCCTGTAACTGTGTTCTTGACATACTGATGATGGTGATTTGCCTATGATATTCTGTAGACTATCTTATGTTGCAAGAATGTCCTGTTTTTGAACACGTTTCAAAATAAACGACTTGCTCATGCTGTCAACCAGAGCACCTAGACAGTCTGATCACAGAGCTTTTACTATGACTTACAGATAAAGGTTTCCAAGGGTGATTGATGGCAATCAGCTTCTGAAATATAGGTGAATTTGGACCACTTTATCTAAACTCATCTACATTATTCATTTGTGTACCATTTATTGTATTGACTTGTTTGTACATGCTGGATCATGCTGAGCAGACACTGGTACTGACCCATCTCTTAAAGCCACCGGATCAGTCTTTTTATAAAAAGTTTCAGATTTGGTTGCCAAATGCTTGATCTAACTAACAAAGGTCAGTTTTTAATTTTAATTTTATTAATCAACTTCCACTCATTGGTCTTAATTATGTACAATTTTTACTTCATTTTGATTAATGTTTTTTAAATTAATATATTCAAGGTTGACTTTGATCATAGTCTATAAAGTATTCATTAACAGTGTACCCATGCCAAAACCTCTACCAAATGCTTTACACGTTTCATCTCCAAAATTTGCACCTTTGAATGATAGCAAATCTAGTAATACTACAAATGATCGCATAAATATCAGTTTACCACCATCATATGCTAAAAGATGACAGGTATTTGTATTATTTTCTATTTACCATACGGTGCTTATGTTTTTTAATTAGTATACCAAATTTGTAGGTTGTACCGGGAGTTTCTGCTGGAACCATGAACTAGTAGTAACCCAGCCTAGCAATGAAGACAATGTGCCCAGCCACACATGAGGTTAGTACTATCAACACCAATCAGGTTCATTTCTTTCTTAATATCCACACATGAAGTTATAAGATATCCGTTATAAAAAATAGAAAGATAAGTTACCAGTACCTTATTAGTGATATTTTATTACAGAAAGTAATCCTAAGTTGATTTACGTGTTACAAAATCCTACTATGTCGTCGTCTTCAGATTGATTGGTTTATATTTGATTGCATTGTTTGATTTGTTCGTTATTTAGATTCCTGGTGATGAGGTTTTTATAGAATTCTGACCATATATTTATAAACACGTACTCTGGTAAAACTAAATGCAATTATTATCAAGAGTTTTAGTCAGCTTTTATAGAAATATATATACATTGACCGGTAACAGGACAAGAACAGAGTGTGCTTTCTTGTTGATTTTAGGTAGATGGTCAACCTACCGATAATGGTTCATCTTACAGATAAGGTTTGTTCATGTCTTGTACCTTTGTGCAGATAAGTGGACAACTGTAATATTTGCACATTGTTGCAATTTTAACAGCAGAGCAAGATGGTTGACTTAGTAAGGCTGCTTTAAGGATTTACGTGAGGGAAAATGGATAATCTTCTTGCTTTTTGTACCTTGACCAAATGTAAAAGCATTATTTTAAACTCATCTACATTATTTTATTGTAGTTAAGATATTGGTAAAACTTGACCAGTTTATCTAAACTCATCTACATTATTTTATTTGTGTTCATTTATTGTATCGACTTGTTTTGTAAAATGCTGAATCATGCTGAGCAGACATCATCATTCATGGAGCTGGTCAATCTCTTAAAACCATTGAATCCGTCTAGATGGTCAACCAACGTCCAACTGGGTGTTTTGCTACAAGATACATTAAGCTTCCAGCTTTGGTTTTCAAATGATTGATCAAAGCAACAAAGCTAGGTCAGTTTGTAACTGTGGCCCCGAGGCAGTTAATAAAAAGATGCTGGTAGATGTGTATCTTGTTTAGCAGCTAAGGTAACTGTGGCCCTACTTAGATTATTATTTTTTTTGCTTTCTCCACTAGATTGGATTTTATCTCTTTTTTTTATCTGAATTTTTAGGTCTCAAAGACCTTCGACTTGGCATGATATGTGCATCTTCAATGTCCTGTAACTGTGTTCTTGACATACTGATACAGGTGATTTGCCTATGATATTTTGTAGACTATCTTATGTTGCAAGAATGTCCTGTAACTGTGTTCTTGACATACTGATACAGGTGATTTGCCTATGATATTCTGTAGACTATCTTATGTTGCAAGAATGTCCTGTTTTTGAAGACGTTTCAAAATAAACGACTTGCTCATGCTGTCAACCAGAGCACCTAGACAGTCTGATCACAGAGCTTACTTTGACTTTTAGATAAAGGTTTCCAAGCGTGGATGATGGCAATCAGGTTCTAAATATTGGTGAATTTTGACCACTTTATCTAAACTCATCTACATTATTCATTTGTGTACCATTTATTGTATTGACTTGTTTGTACATGCTGGATCATGCTGAGCAGACAATGGTACTGACCCATCTCTTAAAGCCACCGGGTCATTCTTTTTATAAGAAGTTTCAATGGTTAAGAAACTAGCGTATTTTGTCCAACAGAATCCATGGTTCCACTCTTTACCCCTCTTTTTTAAACTAAAGTATGGCACTTCGTTCATTTTACTTAACTGTTAGCAACTCGGGTTTAATGCAATTGTTTTGTTTCCATATTTTGTTTTCTTATGTGTTTCTACTACATCTTAATTCTGCTTATCCAAGAAATCTTTAAACTCTTCATTTATAGACTGTTTGAAGTTATGAAACTTGTTTGCCAAGATCTTGTTGGGTTAATCGGGTTCGTTCACGGGTCACGGTTTAATGGGTCATCGGTTCAAACTGTTCACGGGTAGAAGTTGTGGATCATTTTATGAATTTAGCAGATTTTAGGTCTTTTCTATTTGCTTTCTTATCACATGTTTAATTGGTCAAAGTGGTGGACTTGTTTTCTGATTTTGATGCACTTCACGTAGTAGTAGTGGGTTAGGTATTGTCTTTGGAATCAAGTTTCTTTATTTCCTATTTAATGTAAAGTTTTGCTGTCAATGAATTACAAGTTTAAGCAGTAATATTTACGTGAGTTTGTGTTTCTTTGTTGTGTGGGGCCTGAACCAACAGATCTGATAGCATTGACCAAGTCAATGAACCTGAGGCAGTTATGAAAAGATGCTGGAAGATGTGTATCTTGTTTAGCAGGTAAGGTAATCGTGGCTCTACTTAGATTATTTTTTTATTGCACACTTTATCCACTCGATTGGATTTTATCTCTTTTATTTATATGTATTTATTAGGTCACAAAGACCTTTGACTTGGCATGATATGCGCATCTTCTAAAATATTGGTGAATTTTGACCATTTATTGTATTGACTTGTTTGTAAATGCTGGAGCATGCTGAGCAGTCAGTGGTACTGATCAATCACTTAAAGCCACAAAGGTCAGTTTTTAATTTTAATTTTATTAATCAACTTCCACTCATTGGTTTTAATTATGTACATTTTTTACTTCATTTTGATTAATGTTTTTCAAAGTAAAATATTCAAGATTGACTTTGATCACAGTCTTCAAAAGTATTCATACAGTGTACCTATGCCAAAACCTCCACCAAATGCTTTAAACCTTTCATCTCCGAAATTTGCACGTTTGAATGATAGCAAATCTAGTAATACTACAAATGATCACATAAATTTCAGTTTACCACCATAAGAAGGCTGAAAGATGACAGGTATTTGTATTTTGTTCTTTTCACCATACCATGCTTATTTTTTTTAATTAGTATCCTAATCTGCAGATGTACTGGGAGTTTATGCTGGAACCATGAACTAGTAGTAACCCAGCCTAGCAATGAAGACAATGTGCCCAGGCACACATGAGGTTAGGACTGTCAACACCAATCAGGTTCATTTCTTTCTTAACATCCACACATGAAGTTATAAGATATATCCGTTTTAAAAAATAGAAAGATAAGTTACCAGTACCTTATTAGTGAAATTCTATTACAGAAAGTAATACTAAGTTGATTTACGTGTCACAAAATCCTACTATGTCATCGTCTTCAGATTGATTGGTTTATATTTGATTGCATTGTTTGATTTGTTCTTTATATAGATTCCTGGTGACGAGGTTTTTATAGAAGTTCTGGCCATATATTTATAAACACTTGCTCAGGTAACTAAATGCAATTATTATCAAGAGTTTTAGTCAGCTTTTATAGAAAACTATATACATTGACCATTAACAGGACAAGAACAGAGTGTGCTAATCTTGTTGATTTTTGTTCTGAGGTACGTGGTCAACCTATTGATAACGGTTCATCTTACGGTTAAGGTTTGTTCATGCCTTGGAAAAGTGGACAACTGTATTCCTTGCAAATGGTTGCAATTTAACAGCAGAGCAAGATGGTAAACTTAGTAAGGCTGCCTTAAGGATTTCCGTGAGGGAAAATGGATAATCTTCTTGCCTCTTGTACCTTCATTAGTGTTCTCAATTTTAGTTTTATGGTTTATCATGGGTTTATTGTTCTTACTTTTAGTTTTCTGTCTCATTTGCAGTCATTGGAATATTGAAACTTGTGTGCCATGAATTGACAGCGGCGACCAATGATCCTGAGGGTAGTTATATAAAATTGCTGACAGACTTGTATCTTGTTTAACAGCGAAGGTAATTGTGGCTTCGTTTAGATTTTTTTAATCCACATTTTCTCTACTTGGTTAGAATTTGTTTGTTTTGTTTTGTTTTTCTTGAATTATCAGTTTGTAATGACTTTTGGCTTTAGCGTGATGGATGCATCTTACTAGTCCTGTAAACATGCTCTCAACATAATCATGCAGGTGATTTGCCCTATGCTATTCGGTAATTACATTTACATCAATTTATGGTAGTTTATTTTGACTATCTTATGTTGCAAGGTTGCCCATTTTCTTTTATGTGTGTGTTTTAAATTAAGAGCTTGCTCATGCTGTCAACCTTAGCACACTAGATAGTCTTATCACAGAGCTTTTACTTTGGCTTTTAGATGCAAGGATTCAAAGGATGGATGATGGCAGTCAGATTGCAAAAGCATTTAATGTTTAATGCTAGTTAAGATATTGGTGAAACTTGACCAGTTTATCTAAGGTGGGACATACGGGGTATGTTTGTTTGTTTGAACAGTTTATCGAAACTCATCTATATTATTTTATTTGTGTTCATTTATTGTATTGACTTGTTTTGTGAAATGCTGGATCATTGTGAGCAGACATCGTCATTCATGGTGCTGGACAATCTCTTAAAACCATTGAATCTGTCTAGATGGCCATCCGACGTCCAACTGAGTGTTTTGCTACAAGATACAGTTAAGTTTTCAGCTTTGGTTGTCAAATGATTGATCATTTGATTGGTCTTGAATGTTTACCATTTGTGCTTCATTATGAATCAATTGTTATAATGCACAATATTTGTGGTTGACCTTCACATTCTTTAAAGCATTCATATATGTATATATATATATATATATGCCAGAACTTGTGATGGAAGAAATCAGGTGGTGGTTTGCATTATTTCTGAATATTTTATTTGCTATTGTTAGGGTTGCTAATTTGTTGGATCACTAATTTATTCTTTCCTTGTGTTCTTATGAACCATTTATAAAGTAGGAGCAGATGACAAGCACTTGCACATTGTGAAGACAGTTCCACAATAGGTCATGGTTCAAGCAACTGCTTTTGTTTCCACATTTTAGTTTCTTATGTGTTTGTACTACAACTTTTTCCTGTTTATCCAAGAAATCTTTACTGAAGGGCTCAACTCTTCATTTACGAACCGTTAGAAGTTATGAAACTTGTGTGCCAAGAACTGACCACCTTGAACAATGATTCTAAGGCAGTTATGTAAAGCTACTGGCAGACCTGTATCTTGTTTAGCAGCTAAGGTAATTTTGGTTCCACTCAGATTTTCTTATTCTTGCACACTTTCTCCACTCGCTTGGATTTTATCTCTTTTTTTATCTGATTTATTAGGTCACAAAGATCTTCAACTTGGCATGATGGGTGCATCTTCAAGGTCTTGTAAATATGTTCTTGACATACTTATGCAGGTCATTTGCTCCATGCTATTCTGTGATTTTCTTACATTAATACATGGTAGTTTCAGTAGAGTATTTTATGTTGCAAGATTGTCCCGTTTTTGAAGACGTTTCAAAATAACCGACTTGCCCATATTGTCAACCAGACTACCAGAGCACCTAGACAGTCTGATCACAGAGCTTTTACTTTGACTTTCAGATAAAGGTTTCCAAGGGTGGATGATGGCAATCAGCTTCTGAAATATAGGTGAATTTGGATCACTTTATCTATACTCATCTACATTATTTCTGTGTGCATTTATTGTATTAACTTGTTTCTAGATGGCCATCTCCATCATCAACCTAGTCTTTTGCTACATGATATATGAAGTTTTCAGATTTGGTTGTCAAATGCTTGATCTAACTCGCAAAGGTCAGTTTTTTAATTTTAATTTGTTTTAATAAAATTTCAGTCATTGGTCTTAAATATTTACAATTTTTGCTTCATTTTGATTAACATTTTTCAAAGTAAAATATTCAAGGTTGACCTTGATCACAGTCTTCAAAGTATTCTTCCAGTGTACCTTTCATCTCCAAAATTAGCACCATTATATGCTGAAAGATGACAGGTATTTGTATTATGTTCTTTTTGCCATACCATGCTTATTTATTTATTTTTAATTAATATACCAATCTGCAGATTATACTGGGAGTTTCTGCTCAGAACCATGAACTAGTACTAACCCAGCCTAGTAATGAAGACAATATGGCTAGCCATACATGAGGTTAGTACAGTCAACACCAATCTGGTTCATTTCTTTCCTAATAAACACGCCTGAAGTTTTAAGATATTTGTTATAGAAAATAGTAAGATAAGTTACCAATACCATCTTAATGAAATCCAAATACGAAAAGTAATCCTAAGTTGATTCACATGTCACAAAAACCTACCATGTTGTCTTCATAAAGGGATCACTGCTGCTGATGAGAACATTGTTGTTCATGTAAGAAGATACTTTAATCGCAAACCTAACTACTCTTTTCTTCGTGTTTTTGGTTTTAAATGCTTTCCTGTTAGACAGTATGTTTAGTCTATGTTTAGATGGTATTTAATATTTATAATACTAGAGGGTATCTTAATGTAATATCCTACTCTATATATAGAGCTCCTTTGTAATTTTTAATTAACTCAATAAACACACGGTTTGTCTTGGTATCAGAGCCAAGAAAACCTAAACCCTAATTAACCCTAATTGTCGTCAACCACCAATCTACCATCGGCAACTGTTTTTCTCCTCTGCAACCCTAATTCCAACCACCCTCATCCTCCATGGCAACCATTATTGCTCTTACTACTGTAGAGAAAACAACACATAACTCTAACAAATTCGCCTTCACCCTCTCTCCTACTAACTACGGGTATTGGAAGGCAATGCTTGAACCATTCTTAATCTCCAATCATCTATATGGCTATGTCGATGGCACCAATAAATGTCCATCTCAACATACTGTTGCTACAGCAGAAACACCTACAGTCGAGAACCCTGGATACCAACATTGGATTTCCAATGATGCGCACGTCAGGATGCTTATCATCTCTACTATTTCAGAGTCATCTTTCCAACACGTACAAGGATCAACCTCCAAGATCTATGGTTTGCATTGGAACGTGCCTATTCTCCAAACACAGCATCTCGTGAGTATACACTCAAAACACAGCTTCTTAAAATCGAGATGAAGGGAGATGAAACCCCGGTTAATTACCTAAGTCGTGCACAAGTAAATGTTACTGCCCTTGCCAACATTGGCGAGCCCATGAAGGACAAGGACCTTGTTATGCTTGCCATCTCCGGTCTTAGGGACGAATACAACGGCCTGAAAGCGAATCTGTTGGCTCGTCATCCACCCATCACTTTTCATGAACTACATGGGCTGCTTAGTGATCATGATTATCTTCTCAGCGAAACAACAATGCCCACTGCCTCAAACCCACAAGCCTCTCTCTTCAAGCTCAGTCCCCACTCTTACTAGCATTCAATCGCACGTTCAGAACCTTCAATTATTGGCAACACAAATGGGTTACCAATTGAACCCGATTGCCCCTCCTACTACACCACCACAAGCAGCCTTTGTAGCTCGTTCCTCCAACTCGAATCGAGGTCTTAGAGGCAATTTTCGAAGCACCTTTCGAGGCACAACGAGCAATCGAACCAGAGAATCTGTTGTAAATTCTCGGCAATTTGCTTGGGCCTCCACACAAAATATGGTGTATGGTCACTGCAATCGGTGTGGCATAGGTCATCTCCCGTCTCAATGTCCGAACCAATCTGCCTCCTCAACTCGGCAACCACCTCAAGCCCATTTTACAGCCTTTTCTGATAATGGCTCAACTGCAGGAACAACCTGGTTCCCTGATACAGGTGCTACAAACCATACAACTCCAGCCTTATCAAGCTTGGACAACTCCGAGGTCTATAACGGTCATGGCTCTCTCCATGTTGGTAACGGTATGCCCTTCCCATCCTTCACATTGGCTCATCCAAAATACACTCACCTCACAAAACCTTTAATCTCTCTAATGTTCTCCATGTACCCGAAATTCAAAAGAATATGTTATCTGTCCAACAATTTTGTTTAAACAATAATGTTTTCTTTGAGTTTCATTCTTCTTTTTTGGTTGTGAAGGACGAGTCTACAGTCACTACCCTCCTCATGGGTCCAAGTGACAATGGTCTCTACTCCATCCGCCTTCCTCACTTCAAGTCACACCCGAAGCTTGCATTTCCAGCCATCAAAGCATCATCCTTCATCTGGCATCAACGTTTGGGCCATCCCCATGACCGTGTCTTTAAAACAATTATTTCTAGTTGTTCTTTACTATTATCTAATAAATTATGTTTCTCCTAATGTACTACTCGTCAATTGGGAAAGTCTTCAAAATTATCATTGTCTTCTTCCAATTTTCGAAGTAATAAAATTTTAGACTTGATATATTGTGATGTTTGGGGTCCTTCACCCACTCTTTCTATTGATGGATCTCGATTTTTCATGTTGTGTGTTGACCATCACACTCGTTATATGTGGTTCCATCCATTGGTAAACAAATCTGAGGTTTATTCTAATTTTAAAACTTTTGTTACCATGGTAGAAAGGCAATTTAATTCCAAAATAAAGAGTGTACAAACCGACTGGGGAGGTGAGTTTCGAAATCTGTCTCCTTTCTTCACCTCTCTTGGCATCATTCATCGGCGCTCTTGTCCACACACTAGCGAACAA
Organism: Flaveria ramosissima; assembly: GCA_025215565.1. Lineage (NCBI taxonomy): Eukaryota > Viridiplantae > Streptophyta > Magnoliopsida > Asterales > Asteraceae > Flaveria > Flaveria ramosissima. The sequence goes on from CM046038.1 coordinate 58,985,989, forward strand.
AATGGCTTTGTGGAGCGTCGTCATAGACATGTGGTGGAAACCAGCCTCACCCTTCTTGCCCAACCTAATCTCCCACGCCGGTTTTGGAACTATGCATTTGACACAACTATTTATCTTATTAATCGGCTGCCCTCACGCATCTCTTCCGACAAATCCCCATTTCAACATGTCTTCAACCGTAGACCCGACTACTCCTTTCTACGTGTCTTTGGCTGTGAGTGCTTCCCTCACCTCCGCCCATACAATCGACATAAAAATTGACTTTCGTACCACACCTTATGTCTTTCTTGGTTATAGTCCTTTTTGATCATGGTTATCGGTGCTTTGACACGCAAACTGGACGTGTCTATGTTGCCAGACATGTACGCTTCAACGAACATGTCTTTCCATTCAAAATTTCCCTAAATCCCCACCATCACACTTATCGTCTCCTTACACTTCGATCTACCCCTCTCCACCTCCTATTTTCACACCCTCCCCACCAAACCAATCACAACCTTCACCTCAGCCCTCTACTCCACCTAACCTCCCTACCCCCTCTAACCCATCACACTCGTCCAATTCACCAGACTCTCCCACTCCAACCACCTCTAACCCCTCACCCTCTTCGTCTACTACTCCTCTGGCCACTCCTCCACCCCGCCCTCGCCTACCTAACCTTTGTCCTAATCCAAAACAAACTCTTCCCTACAATCCGGTTGCTTACTCCACATCCACCACTTCCATACCCCTCACTGAACCAACCTCTTTCACTGTTGCCAACAAGTCTCCGGAGTGGCGTCAAGCCATGACCGAGGAGTTTGACGCGCTGCATAAGAATGGAACATGGTCTTTAGTCCCTCCTGTTCACAACACTAATGTTGTTGATTGCAAGTGGCTATACAAATTAAAAAAGGATCCTCAAAGCAAGCATCTTCGCTACAAAGCTCGCCTCGTAGCCAAGGGATTCACCCAACAACATGGGGTGGATAATCATAAGACGTTCAGTCCTGTCACTAAAGCTACTACTATCCGGACTGTTTTGTCTCTTGCTGTTATTAATAAGTGGCCCCTTCGCTAATTAGATGTCCAAAATGCTTTTCTACATGGCGACTTGTAGGAAGTCATTTACATAAAACAACCTCCTGGATTTAGAGACCCAACTAAACTGGATCATGTTTGTCTACTTCATCAGTCCCTATATGGGCTGAAACAAGCCCCTCGAGCATGGTTCAACAGATTGTCAACAACACTTCAGCAACTGGGTTTTGTCGGGTCCAAAACTGATCCATCCTTGTTCATTCTCAAATCGGGTAGCACACTAGTCTATGCCCTTGTCTATGTTGATGATATTATCATCACCGGCAACAACGACACCGCAATTGCTAATGTCATTAACCAATTGGGCTCAACTTTCGCTATGAAGGAACTTGGCAAACTCCACTATTTCTTAGGCATTGAGGTCCCACACCAGGGATGCAATCTCCTACTTTCTCAACAAAAATACATCCTGGACACACTCAATCGATCTGGACTATCTGACTGCAAACCTGTTTCTTCCCTGATGAGCACTTCTCAGATATTAACTAATGATGATAGCCCCCTTCTCTCGGACCCGACTCAGTATCGTCAAATGGTTGGTGCTCTACAATATGCAATTCTCTCTCGACCAGACATTGCCTTCGCAGTTAATAAGGTTTGTCAGTTTATGCATGCTCCAACCGAAAACCATTGGACAGCGGTTAAACGCATCCTTCGTTATCTCAAGGGTACCACACAACTAGGTCTTCTTATTCGTCATGACTCAGGGTCCACTGTGCAAGCTTTCACTGATGCACAGTGGCTGCCTAGTAATGCGTAGAACATTCATGCTTACTCTGACTCTAACTGGGCAGGCTGCCCAGTTGATCGTCGATCCACGGGGGGTTTGCTATATACTTGGGATCAAACCTTGTCTCTTGGGCTGCCCGGAAACAACGAACATTCTCAAGATCTTCAACAGAATCAGAATATAAGGCCATTGCAGACACTGTGGCATAATTGATCTGGTTAAAGGCTCTTCTACATGAACTTGGCATCTCAACAATGTCATCACCCACTCTCTGGTGTGATAACTAGGAGCTACGTATCTTTCAGCCAATCCCGTGTTCCATGGCCGCACAAAGCATGTTGAGGTGGATTTAATATTATAATTGTTATAACATACCAAACTAGTTAAAAAATGTGTTTCATAATCAAAATGTAATAAGTTATTCGTTTAAAACAAATGGTTTGTTTAAAAAATGATTGTATAAATGTTAAATTTTAAAATCAATTTAAATTTCAAATCTTAAAAATGCAATAGTTTAAAACTACTAACTTAAAAATAGTTATAAATCTCGTGACACACTTAGTTTTAATAGGGTATATAAATAAAAAAAAGTTATAGCATTACTTCTTTTTTTGTTATGTGTAATAGTTATCTTTTTTAGTCTATGCTAGTCATCATGTCCTCTGTATTGAAGATAATGGAGGATATGTTTGCGTTTAAAATGGTTGAGCAATTTTAGGGCATGTATTAGAATAAAAACAAGCCTGATAAAAGCGCAATGAGATCGTGAAGTACATTTTATCTTAGAAATGCAAGAAGGCTTGCTTGTAAATGCTGATGTTGCGAGGTGTAGGCCCTAGTAGTGAGCCCGCGGCGCGAGGGCCCTTGTAAGCTTAAGAGCATTCGCATGAGATTCTTTATCGCTGTCCATAAAATTAAATTAAAAATTTATTATTATTTCTACCTTTTCTAATTACACTATTTTTTATATCTTTTTCACTCAACCATTTAAAAAAATATTAAAGTTTTTATAAGGATAATAGTGTTTTCTCTTCTTTATTCACAATCAATCACACATATTTCCAATAATATAATAAGGAACACACGCATAATAATATAGCAAACTTACTGTGAATGTTTTAGAGAATTCACGACAAACCTTATACCTACATCTATACTTTATATAAAAAACACCATCTTTTAAATTTATTTCATATTTTCTTTAGACCTTTTCTATTTCTCATACCTGTAACTTATGGGATTTATGAGTATGTGACCTTAAATTTGAGAAAATATATTGTTTCCCTTAAAATTGAAGGGATGGTAATAGAGTATTAATGTTAGTTTAATTACACCAGTCATATAATTGCCCAAAACTAAATTTATTATACTAAATATTTATTTATAAATATTATAATGTTTGAAGTTTTGAAGCCAACTTGATACAAGATGAATAAAAGAATAAATGGACCAGTGGGATCCAAACAAGTCAACTACGAGATGCACTTAGGTCCTTCTTTCTGGTTATTTATGTGTTGTGACCTCATGACCTAGTTTGATATTGCTATTTGGCCCTAGCAAGATTAAACAAACATAGCCACCATATTTACATATTTATTTTGTTATTGTGGTTTTGATTTTATAATTGTTATAGCATACCAAACTAATTAAAAAATGTTTTGACAATCAAAATGTAATAAGTTCCAATCTTGTTTTTACATTTTATTAAACCCTTTTAAAACAAATAGTTTGTTTAGATATTTTTTAGAAACCCGTACCTCATTTACTAAACCCAATTAAAATAAATAAGTTCCAAACTAATTATATGTATTTTTGCTTATATATTAGATATTTTCAAAAACCCGTACCTTGTTTATTCTTAAGTTCATACTTGATAAAGAAATGCTAGATAGCACCAACATGGCGAATAAGGTCTATGTTGTTCTATGTTATAGGTAACGTTGTTCCTGGTGAGCTTGAAAACATTATGGCCGTTGCCCGTATGATTAGGGAAAATATTAAAGAGGATGTCGGATTAGATAGCTTGTTTTGTGTTGGTCATTATATCATGTAATCTTTTGAAGAACATGGTGGATATGTATGTGTTTGACATGGTTGGGCAATTTAAGGGCATGTATTGGAATAAATACAAGGCCGATAAAAGCGATGTGATATCATGAAGTAACTTTTTATCCCGAAAAATGCAATAAGGCTTGCTTGTAAATGCTCATGCGGCCGAACTCCATGGTATGCTCCAAATTGAGCAAAATATAGAAGGTAAGAGTACACATAAGCAAGGCTTACATGAAAAGACTTCAGTTAGAAATATTCTTGAATAGACATGAGAGGAATCCTTTGATAAACACGAATCTTGCTTAGTTGATAAACTCAAAGGCTTTTCATGCATGTTGGTGAACGAATCAAAAATCTCTTAGCACTCATACATGTTGATATATGTGGTTTGATCAGATCAAGGAGAAGAATACTTAAGGCTAGAATTCACTGATAATCTAAAAGAACGTGGAATATTTTTCACGGTTCATTAAACTTGACATATGATGTGTAGAATTAACTTATCTCATTCCCTTTAAACTTATGTTTTTATGTGTTGTGACCTCATGATTTAGTTTGATCTTGCTATTTGACCCTAGCACGTACAGGTTTTCCTTGCAAGTCTTTTGACTTCTAAAGATGTATCTCTATGTTTGTTGCATAAGGTATCTACCTTTTCTAACTACATTATCTTTTATATCTTTTCACTTAACCATTTTAAAAATATATTAAAAATTTTATAGCGATGAATAGTGTTTCCCCAAAGATATATATACGAATAATAATTTTTTTCTTTTTGTTCACAACCACTCGCATATATTCCTAGTAATATAAGGAACACACGCATAATAATATATGAACGCAACAGAAAGAAAAATGTATTAGCATAAAAAAATGACACGCATAAGCAATTCATTAGCCTTCCCCAGATGAGAAGACATAGACCCAAATATGATAATTTACCTTGTTGAACTTTCTTAATGTATTTTTAGCTACTTATTTTAGCGCAAGAGAAAGTATATTAATAGTACAACAAGATTACAATTAAAATAACTATACTTTGTGCATTTACACTATAAAGGGATATAAGAAATAGAAGCAATGTTTCATTATGCATCAAAAAAACCAGGAACATAGTGATGCATGTTTGATCAAGACCCAGGAAGATCAAAGAGACCAAAAACGCAAGAAGATCTAGAGGATCTAAGAAATAGAAGGGGTGATGTTTCATTATACTTCAAAGATTAGAGATTTTCAAAATTTTCAAGTTAATTGCAAAAAGGAGAAAATGGACTGCAAGTTTGGCTAAACAATAACAAGGTTTAAGTATTAACTTGATTAGGGGAGTAAATGTTGGAAAATCATAATCAAAAGAATCCTAAATCATATTAATTAATTTTTATTTAGAGTTAGATTAAAAAAGTCAAAATAGAAAAAGTCAAATGTGTACCCTATTTGTATGTCGACATTTGTGTGGAATTACAAAAGTATTTTGTGTGTAATTGTGTTCTTGTTTAACTCTGTGTTTCATTGAGTCCCTACACTTCTCTATGCATACTCATTGTGATTTATTCATCCATGATTGATCCTCGATCGAGGGGCCTTAACTGCAACTTAGAGTAGTATGTTGGATGTTAAACCATACTTTAAAGTTTTCATAAAACTACTATTTTCCAAATAAAAAAACTAAGATGATAAATTATAGAATACAAATCCAAAAGAAAGTTTTGTTTGATAAAATTTTACATCTCTTGAGTAAAAAATCTATGTTAAAATAAAAAAGGTTTTGAGTTGACACTTGTCATAATTTTAGATATCCTAAGCTTATTTTCTCGCTTCTATTAAATATTCACATTAACTACCAATTATATTATTTAGTTCTTTTTTGACATTAAAATAGTTTTTTAATAAATTAACAAAGAGCTCTTCTTCTAGATGAAATATCTAAAGAAATAATTTTTTGTATAATATAAGTAATTTTTATAAAATATCAAACATTTATAAAAATAAAAAATCTTTTAAAAGTACTTTTTTAAAAAATAATTTTTTATGAACCATAATAATTAAACTTCCGAGTTATAATAAGAATTTTTTTATAAAATGACTTTTCTAAAAACAGTTTGATTTACAACAAAATGCTTAAATTTTTTTATATTAATAATTTTTATTAGTTATAGGTAGTTATAATCATCTTTAATCTCAAAACATGATTTTATAATTAATAATTTTTCATTACTAACTATTTAATACTTTATTTATTAAACACGTGTGATACACAGGATATCGACATAGTGATATTATTATCCAAGCTTCACAGTTTGTACCCCCTACTATGAAATTTTTAATTATTTACAATGGTTTAAAAAAAGGACATACAAAACTTTTTATATGGTGCAGAGAAGGTTTTAATCCATAAATGATCTCATAAATTAAAGTGATTTTCCAAGCAAAACAAATTAAGTAATCCTGTTAATTAAGTATGTAGCAACTAAGAAGCATTCACTCCACATTGGTGTTGGTGTTTACGTTCTACAACTCCATTTTTTAGAGCGTGTGAACATGAAGTCTAATCAAGTATACCATTTTTGGTTTCAAAAGATGTAAAACTGCTATTAACAAATTCAGTTCCATTGTTACTACTAAATGTTTAAACAGTTTAGTTAAATTAATTTCTTAATAGGGACAACACGTTTTAACACAGGTCAATACCTTATAAATGCTCAAACTGATCTTGAAAAATCATCTACACACTTACCACCATTCATGGTCCCCTAGATCTAAATGTACCATCTTACCCATGTCTTTTGACCAACGATCACTTTAAGAAAAGAAAAAAAAAAATAAAAGAAGGGATAAGAAAAAGAAGTGGTAATGGGATCTATATGTATCCTTACATCTCAAGAGAGGACATCAACAACTGATTCTCCGCATTGCTCCGGTAAGATTGAGATGAAAACATTGTTTAAACTTATGACAAATCTCACAAGGAACAAATAAAATATTAGACATGTTTTTAAAATTGATTTTAGCACAAGTAATACCTGATCAGATGGATAACCTAAACTAGAATGCCACAAGTTCCAATCACTTTCACTACAAATACTACCATTACACACCTTGAATGGTCTAAACATATCTTCAACCAAATATAAACCATCTACTTCTTTACCGGTCATCGACATATTCCTTAACTTTAAGAAATGGGTCATCGGTTTGTTTAAACTTATGACAAATCTCACAAGGAATAGATAAGATATTACACATGTTCCAAGTTTAAAATTGACTTTAGCACAATTAATACCTAATCAGATGGATAACCTAAAATAGAATGCCACAAGTACCTATCACTTCCACTACAAATACTACCATTACACACCTTGAATGGTCTAAGCGTATCCTCAACCAAATATAAACCATTTACTTCTTTAACTTTAAGTCCCAAAAGTAGCATTAAAACTCATCAAATATAACGATTAGCTTGCTATCTCTAAGTCATAACAAATTTACTCTGAGATAACCATCACATCAAACAACACTATGTTTGTATTTGACTTGATATAACCAATTTTAGTAACTTCAGCCATAGGATCCATTTTGAGCGTTTAACTCTTAAATTATAATCAAACATGTTAACCACATTAATTAATTGTCATGTGTTGGTTAGCACCTAAATCTATAATCCAACCATGACCCTCTACAACATTAGACACACTTAAGGATGAAAACTTATTCATTTGAAACGCACCTGTCATCTTAGGCCTTAGACCTTTCTTGTTCTAATGCTACATTTTCACTAACCAAAGCCAACAAGTTGTAATTTGTTCATTAGGAAAAAGAAAGTCAGAATTAGCACTCACACCACTTGTTTTATTTCGATTCATAACACATATCGACCGTATGTCCAATAATTATACACTGAATGTATTTTAAATTTGGATTTCTCCTAAGTTTCTATTTATTTTAAATAAAAAAACTTAAATTGAAAGTAATAGACAGTGTATTATTATTAGAATTACTTCACCTTTGTGATTCTTTTTGTGAGATTATGGCAAAAGCAATTTTAACCGGTGGTAAAAGATCTCTCATTAACAGATTGGATCTAGCTATCGTCTAGCCTCACTAAAAACTCATTAGAAAAAAATTTTCTATAAATCCTTTAAAGGAACAAACTCCTTTAATTTAACTAAAGCATCAAAGTGACACCACATAAAGTTTAATAATATTTAAATACAGGTATACCAGCAATTAATTTTATGATGAAGGTTATAAATCACAGAACAATCAAGTTTATTATATCTTTCTTTTAACTCTGTCCACACATGAGCATGAGACTTTAAAAATAATTAACCCTAATTTAACTCCTCAAAATTAGAATTTAAAATCCTAGATAGTAGAATAGAGTTACATCTATCCTATTAACTAGCTAATGCATCATCAAAAGGTCTAAACACATGTCTTGTCTATAAACCCTACTTTATTTTTACTTTATAAGACAAACATCATAGCATTAGACCAAATCACATAATTTTCAGTTCTCGTTAGCTTCACTAACAATTGATCCATTGGCACTATCACTATTACAAAGGGGGTTATCAAAAATCCAAATTACTAATCAGTCAAGGAATAACAAACCAAATACCAACCAGGAGATCCAAGCACACAAACTAACAATACAAACGATTATGCAAGATGAATCAAAAAATGGAAAAACAAAAAAGAAAGAAAAAGCAACAGAACCAACAAAATTAATATGTAGAATTATATAGCAACTAGTAGAAAAGATTTAAAACAATACCAACAAAAAAAATCCAACTTATAACCACATAGAAAAATCATGCAATTTAAAGGGCACGAGAAGAACAAGAAGTATTAGGATGAGAGAGAAAAATAGACTTACAGAGTACTCTGGGTAGTAATCGAGATTAGAAGACTTACAGTCCATGTAGAAGATGAGACTTAGAATAACACCAATACATCACGAGATAATCTGAGTAGAAAATAAAGACCAAAAATATAAATATTAATTTACTTATTTTTTACATTGCAGATCCATTTCTGCTCCCTAAGCTTACGTAATTTTTTTTCATTGATCTTTATTTCATTTACCTTTGACTAATAACTGGCATATTGATATTTGCAACCAACTTCAGGAGAGTCATTTATATAATAACATTTTGAAACTTGTTAATAGTGACTTACCATTTTATATACACATGGTATAGCATGTAGCTGCCTTTTTCTTTTTTGAGGACCTCCTTCGACCACGTCTTTTGTTTATGCTAAAAGTGATTTACAAGTTATATAACACATAGTATACATTACTATTGCATGAATAGAGAGAGAAACGAGCTACAAGATATGTTGTTGGGTTTATGTGGATCCACCTAGATTTCCATTCTTGATTTGTTTTTTTGAAACATTTACATAACTCAAAATAATAATAAAAAACATACAAACTGTTAAATGTAGGTAAAAGAAGAAAAAAAAAAGAAGGTTTTGGTTACTTAAAAGTTTATAGTTCAAACAAAATAGAAACATAATAGCTAAGTGAATTGGTTAATGTCATACGCCTCTCATCCGAAGGATATGTGTTCTAGGCTTCTAGGTTGAGAGACAAATGGACATACGTTCTTTTAAATGCTTTAAGAGAGTTATAAATAGTATATTTGTTTTATTTCTTGAACTATTACGTATATATAATTTTTAATTATATTTAATGTTAAAATATTATAATCTAACTCTTTGTGTTTTTACTAACTATAATCCGTTTAATTAATGGGTTTTTAACCTATATATCTATATATATAAAAACTAAAATAAACATGAAATAATTGTAAGCCTTATCATACTATTTTTCTCATTTCTCTATAATAATAATAATAATAATGAATACTAATAATTTTACTCTTACCATTTTCAAATTAAAAATATATAATTTAATAAATAACAACGAACTTTTTTTTAAAAAATCATTTTTCTTAAAATAAAATATTTAAAAATCACAATTTTTTTATATAACAAAGTTTATACATTATTGCTTATTTTCTTAAAGTAGCTATTTATACGTAATTATAATCATATTTTATCTTTAAGCATGATATTATAATGCATAAATTTTGGTTACTAATTATTTAATATTTTATTCATTCATTCCATGTAATACACGGGGACTAACCTATATACAAAATACAATATACACATAATAAATTGAAGCTTACCCCAGCTTCTTCAAGTGTCCTTAGTAAAAAAAATTACAGAAAAAACAAATGTATCAAAATATACATTGTAACAAAATCAAACAAAACCAAATCTTAATGTAGGGGTGAGAACAGAGCCTCAAACTAATAACTAAAATTCAGCTTTGTTATAATCAGCAAGATCTAAAAGATTATGAATGTGAACATTTAAATCAACAGCAGTCAAGATTCATGTATGTGAAAAAGTGGCTCACGCATTATTATATTCAAATTCATCTTTTATTATCTTACTAGAAAAGAAAAATGTGCTATGCATGCATTACCCTCCCAGTGATCGAAAATGTGCTTGCACGCATTACCCTCCCATCATAAAGCCAAAGCCATTACATTGAGGTAAATATTTCATTGACCAATTATTGAGCTGTAGAAGTCTAAGAAATTAGGAAAAAACATACCTGAGATCACCACATCATGAGCATCGCAATCAAAGAGTCCAAACTGTCACGTAAGGTTTTTTCTGCTTTTTTTTCCTTTTCTAGTGAGATTTAAAAGCCAAGAACCACCATTTTTGTTTCCTTTTCTAGTGAGATCTAAAAGTCAAGAGTCTCATCATCGCCCTTCAACTGCTAGGAAGTGGTGGTTGTGGGGTGGGATGGCTACAAAAAAAGACATGTACACTACACTTTTTAAGTGGAGGTACCGTTAGCTATAGTATCTCCTTCTAAAAAAACGACATTCCTGTTTAATATATATATATATATATATATATATATATATATATACATATATATATATATATATATATATATATATATATATATATATATATATATATATATATATATATATATATATATATGTATATATATATATATATGTATATATATATATATATAATGAGCAATCTCGTCATTAAATAAAACTTAAAACACAACTTGAGATGGGTTCAAACTCGACACGAACTAACCTGGTACGAAACCCATTCATTTAACCCCCCTTATAAATCAGGCCAACCATCTCGACCCATAAGCAAAGTCCTTGTACCCAACTTGCCCATTTTGTGATATCTAGTAACATGAGGAGAGTGACTTTAGTGAGTATTTTATCAAAGCAGTAATGAAGAAACCAATTATAGTGAAGTAACAAGATAACAACCTGAAATAATAAAAACAAAACAGTGTCGAAGCCTGTATAGCTCCCCTGGCTAAGTGTTTGTTCCCCTGCCAAGGTAAATTTAATAACCTCTAAGCAAAAAAAGAAAGAAATGGTTAGCTTTTGAGTAAAAGGTCATAACAATTACTTGCACACGACACAAACATCACAGATAGAAGTAAATCAACCTGTAATATCTTATCAATTTTCTTTTGTTTTTACAATGTTTATCACTAAGTTTTTATATGGACCGGCAAGAGGTTTGCATCTGTTCCATTACTCTGTATATGATATTTCACATGCTAAGTATAGTGAAGGCAAGAAGGGTGTTGCGGTGACACTAATCAAAGTGAGTTTGCAACTTTTGTTCTGTACGCCCTGACATTTCATGATAACTTTTTAGCTTTTGTAGACACATATGATGTAAATTGGTTTTGTTTTTTTATGTTAGATTTTTGTTACATAATTGATAAGTTTTTTTTGTCTAAACATTATACAACTCTTCGGCTCAACTATTTTATATATGGTTTGCATCACTCAAGAGGTAACACCACAAATTTTATAAACCTTAAAAGTTTAAGATATGTCAACATCAGATAAGACATTACTCTTTCATTATTCTAGTATTTGATAGGATATGTACTTTTTTTTGTTGGCATTGGTTGTCTTGGTTTCTTATTTAGACCATGTGCAGGTTCGTCGCGGGAATGAAAGCGTTTTATTTAAAAGAATCTAAGTTTTTTGCTAAAACTTACGACTTTGCTAATGGCTCGTGGTTATTATATATGACGGCTTCATGGCATGACATTTCTTTAATGCAGTTCTTTTTCTAAACATACATGTATTTTTTTAATATTATTTCATGGGTGATTTTATTTTCCATCATTTTATTTGTGTTTATCCTTCCTTACTTGAAAAAAGAAATAAAATGTTACTTTTAATGGTATATATTTTAATTATCTAACTCGTGTAATATACAAGTTTATATAATAATCTTAGAGAAAATATTCTTTATAAATTTTGGTAATTTTAATAAATGAGATGATTTCATATTTCTTAGATTATAAGTTTAACTAGAAAAATAAATCTTACAAACGAATAGAATGCTAAGTATCAGTTAATAAAGTCATGATGTCACGATGATAAATGTGGAGCATTAGAAACAAATTTGGACGAACAAAAGTTCATTATATACAAATTATTCTATACAATTGCATACATAATAACATTATACTTACTAACACTTATATAAATTTTATATTATCTACCCATAAAAAAATTTAATTTGTTTAAGATTTCAGCTTTATTTTAATCTACCATGTTTAATAACTTTTTTAATACTACAATTGTTACCTGTGTTTATTTTTAAACGTTTTGGTGTAAACTTTTTGCCGAACCAATTTGAATTTTGTAACGTATGATAAGTTAATGCGTAAATGTACAAGTCGTCATGCAAAACTCGTTTATTTAGTGTTTTAAAGTTTAGCTTAGAAAAAAACATAATAGACTTTTATAAAAATACTACAAAAATAACAAAATATTGTAAACACATGTTGAATTTAAAATGTCGTCCCCCGTATTGCGCGTTTTATGGGTGTAGTGTGGTTTCCCTATCCTTATAGTAGCATTTGCATATTATCACTCTATTTTAGTAATTATTTTATAAATAAGATAATTTTATATTTTTTAGATAATAGGTTCAACAGGAAAAAAAAGCATTACGAATCAACAGAAATCTAAGTATCAAATAATTAAGTCATTATGTCATGATGTATGAAGCTTTAAAAAAATTGGATGAACGACCCACACAAAACTTTATTATTAAGGAGGGCCTTAATTATTCGATACAATAAAAATTAAAATAATTCACATATCAATAAAAGAGAGTAAATATGACAAATACGTAAAATTATATAAATATAAAAAAAATAAATTTCATTTTTATTAAGAATTATATTTTATATAAAATCTCACATGGCATACACATTGATATTAAAAAGTTTTTTAACACCTTTTAAAAAAGAAGGGACCCTATATCTAAATGATCTCCAATTAAAAATCAACACCCCCAAATTTTATACCGGTTGTATAGCCACATACGCATCGTATAGAAAGGTCATATAGCCCCCTAAATTTTTTTTCGTACTCAGTGTCAAATTTTAACATACACGCTGTATAGGGGATCGTATGTTATACGAGGAGTATAACACTCTGATAGTCCCCTCTAAATTTTTTTCGTTTTCAATGTCTTGAACTCTATACGTACCGTATAAAACTATACAAGATGTATAGAGATTGTTGTTTATAATAGTGTGTGTTTTACAAAGAGAATCACGTTGTATTATTAAAAATACCAAACATTGACTGTAAAAATGATTACATATAATTTCTCAAATTTAAAATAACTAACAACTAATAAAGTTTATAACAATGATTAAGTTATACAAATACTCATTTATGTTATTGAGACACCCTATTATCTTTATCTTTTTTCATGTATCTATATCTTTGTATAGTAATATATAGAGAAATTAAAATAATTTGAATGTGTCAATAACATAGTTCTATAATAAATATGGTTACAAAAAAGATAAAAATATAGAATTTTCCATCTCTTACAAAATGATAATAAACAATCATATCTTTTTAACCTGTCAAAACAAAGATTACGAAAATCTCACTAGAATATACGGTAATTATTACGGCCAAGAATCTAAGTACAACCCATTGTGCGCACAGTACCACTGGTAATGCAGGTAATGATATTGTTTCCTTATTTACTACTTGATCGATCCCCTCTAAATATGTTCAGTTTCTTGACATTCAGCCATCAACGACGCTCGATTCCGACTCATCCTCCGTCACCATCACCACCACTGACACCACCGACACCACCGCCACCACCACCATCACTACCACCGCCACCACCACCATCATCCATCACCACCACCGCCACCATCATCCATCACCACCACCGTTTTAATTAAGATTGTTATTGTGTTTTTGATCGTTCACGTTTCAAACCTGAAGACTATTTGGGGATTTCAGCATTTCGGATTCAATGGAATACAGATAAGTTCCAGTTCGATCGGTGTCTAGTTAGATTATTATCATTCTCCTTCTAAATTCTAATGCTAGTTGCTTATCTGATTATCATTCCGTCTTGTATATATTTTCGTTTTTATTTGGCTGATTAGTTCTATTCTAATGTCGGTTTATCTTAATTACTTGATAGATTGATCAAACATGAGAGGAATATGGATATCGACCATGAAACTAATGTTCAGACACCCAAATGCGATTCATACATTTGAGGTTAGTTTGATTCTTCTGTTGTTAACCTTAAATTATTTTATTATATGTAATTTGCCTATATATATTGATTTTTTAAGTTGTTCCTAAAGATCCAATTTGTTTATTGATGCAGGTTCTGGAAAGAAACTAACAAGGGAATGAATTAATATAACGTACTACTCTTCAGATTATCTTCTAGGGTTCTGGTTTACAGGGTCTTTGCGTGTTTAAGGATGGGTTTGTGATGTTTGTTTTTATGTTTAGAGGAGTATATATAAATATGTTGATTAACATGACAGATTTGTCTATATTATGAATATTCACACTGCAAGTCTTGCCAGTTGTTTAAATAGAAACCGATAATCTAACAAAATAATGGCTTTCATTTTGTTTGATGTTAGGCTTCTACTGGTGAAGAAGATGAAAGAATATCCACCCATAATGCTTTGAGTAGATCTTGATCCAAATATCAGAGGACTATGGCTCACCTCAGGTATAGTAGTAGATTATACACTAAAAGGTTGCATTCCGGATGAAATTATTATTAATTAATGCTCATTTGATTTTGGCCGTCAAAAATTGCACCAGTGACATTTGACAATGAAAGCTGAGAGGATTATACATTTGTGATGGTAAATTCATTTCACTTTAGTTGTTGGCTCTTCTCCAGGTTGCTTTTGTTTTCTTATTCTGTCTGTTAACTTCAATTTTAGATATTATCCAAAACATGTGCAGTTTTCAGCTAATCATCATTAGTTTTTTTATCCTTTCAGGTTTCACTCTTGAGGTTGTGGAGATTTGTGAATCCATGGTTCCACTCTTTACCCCTCTTTTTTAAACTAAAGTATGGCACTTCGTTCATTTTCACTTAACTGTTAGCTTTTAATGCAATCGCTTTTGTTTCCATATTTTGTTTTCTTATGTGTTTGTACTACATCTTAATTCTGTTAATCCAAGAAATCTTTTACCGAAGGGCTAAACTCTTCATTCATGGACTGTTTGAAGTTATGAAACTTGTTAGCCAAGATCTGACAGCATTGACCAATAATCCCGAGGCAGTTTATGAAAAGATGCTGGTAGATGTGTATCTTGTTTAGCAGCTAAGGTAACTGTGGCTCTACTTAGATTATTATTATTATTATTATTTTTGCTTTCTCCACTAGATTGGATTTTATCTCTTTTTTTTATCTGAATTTTTAGGTCTCAAAGACCTTCGACTTGGCATGATATGTGCATCTTCAATGTCCTGTAACTGTGTTCTTGACATACTGATGATGGTGATTTGCCTATGATATTCTGTAGACTATCTTATGTTGCAAGAATGTCCTGTTTTTGAACACGTTTCAAAATAAACGACTTGCTCATGCTGTCAACCAGAGCACCTAGACAGTCTGATCACAGAGCTTTTACTATGACTTACAGATAAAGGTTTCCAAGGGTGATTGATGGCAATCAGCTTCTGAAATATAGGTGAATTTGGACCACTTTATCTAAACTCATCTACATTATTCATTTGTGTACCATTTATTGTATTGACTTGTTTGTACATGCTGGATCATGCTGAGCAGACACTGGTACTGACCCATCTCTTAAAGCCACCGGATCAGTCTTTTTATAAAAAGTTTCAGATTTGGTTGCCAAATGCTTGATCTAACTAACAAAGGTCAGTTTTTAATTTTAATTTTATTAATCAACTTCCACTCATTGGTCTTAATTATGTACAATTTTTACTTCATTTTGATTAATGTTTTTTAAATTAATATATTCAAGGTTGACTTTGATCATAGTCTATAAAGTATTCATTAACAGTGTACCCATGCCAAAACCTCTACCAAATGCTTTACACGTTTCATCTCCAAAATTTGCACCTTTGAATGATAGCAAATCTAGTAATACTACAAATGATCGCATAAATATCAGTTTACCACCATCATATGCTAAAAGATGACAGGTATTTGTATTATTTTCTATTTACCATACGGTGCTTATGTTTTTTAATTAGTATACCAAATTTGTAGGTTGTACCGGGAGTTTCTGCTGGAACCATGAACTAGTAGTAACCCAGCCTAGCAATGAAGACAATGTGCCCAGCCACACATGAGGTTAGTACTATCAACACCAATCAGGTTCATTTCTTTCTTAATATCCACACATGAAGTTATAAGATATCCGTTATAAAAAATAGAAAGATAAGTTACCAGTACCTTATTAGTGATATTTTATTACAGAAAGTAATCCTAAGTTGATTTACGTGTTACAAAATCCTACTATGTCGTCGTCTTCAGATTGATTGGTTTATATTTGATTGCATTGTTTGATTTGTTCGTTATTTAGATTCCTGGTGATGAGGTTTTTATAGAATTCTGACCATATATTTATAAACACGTACTCTGGTAAAACTAAATGCAATTATTATCAAGAGTTTTAGTCAGCTTTTATAGAAATATATATACATTGACCGGTAACAGGACAAGAACAGAGTGTGCTTTCTTGTTGATTTTAGGTAGATGGTCAACCTACCGATAATGGTTCATCTTACAGATAAGGTTTGTTCATGTCTTGTACCTTTGTGCAGATAAGTGGACAACTGTAATATTTGCACATTGTTGCAATTTTAACAGCAGAGCAAGATGGTTGACTTAGTAAGGCTGCTTTAAGGATTTACGTGAGGGAAAATGGATAATCTTCTTGCTTTTTGTACCTTGACCAAATGTAAAAGCATTATTTTAAACTCATCTACATTATTTTATTGTAGTTAAGATATTGGTAAAACTTGACCAGTTTATCTAAACTCATCTACATTATTTTATTTGTGTTCATTTATTGTATCGACTTGTTTTGTAAAATGCTGAATCATGCTGAGCAGACATCATCATTCATGGAGCTGGTCAATCTCTTAAAACCATTGAATCCGTCTAGATGGTCAACCAACGTCCAACTGGGTGTTTTGCTACAAGATACATTAAGCTTCCAGCTTTGGTTTTCAAATGATTGATCAAAGCAACAAAGCTAGGTCAGTTTGTAACTGTGGCCCCGAGGCAGTTAATAAAAAGATGCTGGTAGATGTGTATCTTGTTTAGCAGCTAAGGTAACTGTGGCCCTACTTAGATTATTATTTTTTTTTGCTTTCTCCACTAGATTGGATTTTATCTCTTTTTTTTATCTGAATTTTTAGGTCTCAAAGACCTTCGACTTGGCATGATATGTGCATCTTCAATGTCCTGTAACTGTGTTCTTGACATACTGATACAGGTGATTTGCCTATGATATTTTGTAGACTATCTTATGTTGCAAGAATGTCCTGTAACTGTGTTCTTGACATACTGATACAGGTGATTTGCCTATGATATTCTGTAGACTATCTTATGTTGCAAGAATGTCCTGTTTTTGAAGACGTTTCAAAATAAACGACTTGCTCATGCTGTCAACCAGAGCACCTAGACAGTCTGATCACAGAGCTTACTTTGACTTTTAGATAAAGGTTTCCAAGCGTGGATGATGGCAATCAGGTTCTAAATATTGGTGAATTTTGACCACTTTATCTAAACTCATCTACATTATTCATTTGTGTACCATTTATTGTATTGACTTGTTTGTACATGCTGGATCATGCTGAGCAGATGGTGGTACTGACCCATCTCTTAAAGCCACCGGGTCATTCTTTTTATAAGAAGTTTCAATGGTTAAGAAACTAGCGTATTTTGTCCAACAGAATCCATGGTTCCACTCTTTACCCCTCTTTTTTTAAACTAAAGTATGGCACTTCGTTCATTTTACTTAACTGTTAGCAACTCGGGTTTAATGCAATTGTTTTGTTTCCATATTTTGTTTTCTTATGTGTTTCTACTACATCTTAATTCTGTTTATCCAAGAAATCTTTAAACTCTTCATTTATAGACTGTTTGAAGTTATGAAACTTGTTTGCCAAGATCTTGTTGGGTTAATTGGGTTCGTTCACGGGTCACGGTTTAATGGGTCATCGGTTCAAACTGTTCACGGGTAGAAGTTGTGGATCATTTTATGAATTTAGCAGATTTTAGGTCTTTTCTATTTGCTTTCTTATCACATGTTTAATTGGTCAAAGTGGTGGACTTGTTTTCTGATTTTGATGCACTTCACGTAGTAGTAGTGGGTTAGGTATTGTCTTTGGAATCAAGTTTCTTTATTTCCTATTTAATGTAAAGTTTTGCTGTCAATGAATTACAAGTTTAAGCAGTAATATTTACGTGAGTTTGTGTTTCTTTGTTGTGTGGGGCCTGAACCAACAGATCTGATAGCATTGACCAAGTCAATGAACCTGAGGCAGTTATGAAAAGATGCTGGAAGATGTGTATCTTGTTTAGCAGGTAAGGTAATCGTGGCTCTACTTAGATTATTTTTTTATTGCACACTTTATCCACTCGATTGGATTTTATCTCTTTTATTTATATGTATTTATTAGGTCACAAAGACCTTTGACTTGGCATGATATGCGCATCTTCTAAAATATTGGTGAATTTTGACCATTTATTGTATTGACTTGTTTGTAAATGCTGGAGCATGCTGAGCAGTCAGTGGTACTGATCAATCACTTAAAGCCACAAAGGTCAGTTTTTAATTTTAATTTTATTAATCAACTTCCACTCATTGGTTTTAATTATGTACATTTTTTACTTCATTTTGATTAATGTTTTTCAAAGTAAAATATTCAAGATTGACTTTGATCACAGTCTTCAAAAGTATTCATACAGTGTACCTATGCCAAAACCTCCACCAAATGCTTTAAACCTTTCATCTCCGAAATTTGCACGTTTGAATGATAGCAAATCTAGTAATACTACAAATGATCACATAAATTTCAGTTTACCACCATAAGAAGGCTGAAAGATGACAGGTATTTGTATTTTGTTCTTTTCACCATACCATGCTTATTTTTTTTAATTAGTATCCTAATCTGCAGATTGTACTGGGAGTTTATGCTGGAACCATGAACTAGTAGTAACCCAGCCTAGCAATGAAGACAATGTGCCCAGGCACACATGAGGTTAGGACTGTCAACACCAATCAGGTTCATTTCTTTCTTAACATCCACACATGAAGTTATAAGATATATCCGTTTTAAAAAATAGAAAGATAAGTTACCAGTACCTTATTAGTGAAATTCTATTACAGAAAGTAATACTAAGTTGATTTACGTGTCACAAAATCCTACTATGTCATCGTCTTCAGATTGATTGGTTTTATATTTGATTGCATTGTTTGATTTGTTCTTTATATAGATTCCTGGTGACGAGGTTTTTATAGAAGTTCTGGCCATATATTTATAAACACTTGCTCAGGTAACTAAATGCAATTATTATCAAGAGTTTTAGTCAGCTTTTATAGAAAACTATATACATTGACCATTAACAGGACAAGAACAGAGTGTGCTAATCTTGTTGATTTTTGTTCTGAGGTACGTGGTCAACCTATTGATAACGGTTCATCTTACGGTTAAGGTTTGTTCATGCCTTGGAAAAGTGGACAACTGTATTCCTTGCAAATGGTTGCAATTTAACAGCAGAGCAAGATGGTAAAATTAGTAAGGCTGCCTTAAGGATTTCCGTGAGGGAAAATGGATAATCTTCTTGCCTCTTGTACCTTCATTAGTGTTCTCAATTTTAGTTTTATGGTTTATCATGGGTTTATTGTTCTTACTTTTAGTTTTCTGTCTCATTTGCAGTCCATGGAATATTGAAACTTGTGTGCCATGAATTGACAGCGGCGACCAATGATCCTGAGGGTAGTTATATAAAATTGCTGACAGACTTGTATCTTGTTTAACAGCGAAGGTAATTGTGGCTTCGTTTAGATTTTTTTTAATCCACATTTTCTCTACTTGGTTAGAATTTGTTTGTTTTGTTTTGTTTTTCTTGAATTATCAGTTTGTAATGACTTTTGCCTACACTTTATCCTGTTTATTGTTTTGTACTACAACTTTATCCTGTTTATCCAAGAAATCTTTACTGAAGGGCTCAACTCTTCATTTACGAATCGTTAGAAGTTATGAAACTTGTGTGCCAAGAACTGACCACCTTGAACAATGATTCTAAGGCAGTTATGTAAAGCTACTGGCAGACCTGTATCTTGTTTAGCAGCTAAGGTAATTTTGGTTCCACTCAGATTTTCTTATTCTTGCACACTTTCTCCACTCGCTTGGATTTTATCTCTTTTTTTATC
The DNA here is from genome assembly GCA_025215565.1 of Flaveria ramosissima. Taxonomy (NCBI): domain Eukaryota; kingdom Viridiplantae; phylum Streptophyta; class Magnoliopsida; order Asterales; family Asteraceae; genus Flaveria; species Flaveria ramosissima. Next base: position 59,006,671 of record CM046038.1, read on the forward strand.
TGATTTATTAGGTCACAAAGATCTTCAACTTGGCATGATGGGTGCATCTTCAAGGTCTTGTAAATATGTTCTTGACATACTTATGCAGGTCATTTGCTCCATGCTATTCTGTAATTTTCTTACATTAATACATGGTAGTTTCAGTAGAGTATTTTATGTTGCAAGATTGTCCCGTTTTTGAAGACGTTTCAAAATAACCGACTTGCCCATATTGTCAACCAGACTACCAGAGCACCTAGACAGTCTGATCACAGAGCTTTTACTTTGACTTTCAGATAAAGGTTTCCAAGGGTGGATGATGGCAATCAGCTTCTGAAATATAGGTGAATTTGGATCACTTTATCTATACTCATCTACATTATTTCATTTGTGTGCATTTATTGTATTAACTTGTTTCTAGATGGCCATCTCCATCATCAACCTAGTCTTTTGCTACATGATATATGAAGTTTTCAGATTTGGTTGTCAAATGCTTGATCTAACTCGCAAAGGTCAGTTTTTTAATTTTAATTTGTTTTAATAAAATTTCAGTCATTGGTCTTAAATATTTACAATTTTTGCTTCATTTTGATTACCATTTTTCAAAGTAAAATATTCAAGGTTGACCTTGATCACAGTCTTCAAAGTATTCATCCAGTGTACCTTTCATCTCCACAATTAGCACCATTATATGTTGAAAGATGACAGGTATTTGTATTATGTTCTTTTTGCCATACCATGCTTATTTATTTATTTTAATTAATATACCAATCTGCAGATTATACTGGGAGTTTCTGCTCAGAACCATGAACTAGTACTAACCCAGCCTAGTAATGAAGACAATGTGGCTAGCCATACATGAGGTTAGTACAGTCAACACCAATCTGGTTCATTTCTTTCCTAATAAACACGCCTGAAGTTTTAAGATATTTGTTATAGAAAATAGTAAGATAAGTTACCAATACCGTCTTAATGAAATCCAAATACGGAAAGTAATCCTAAGTTGATTCACATGTCACAAAAACCTACCATGTTGTCTTCTTAAAGGGATCACTGCTGCTGATGAGAACATTGTTGTTCATGTAAGAAGATACTTTAATCGCAAACCTAACTACTCTTTTCTTCGTGTTTTTGGTTTTAAATGCTTTCCTGTTAGACAGTATGTTTAGTCTATGTTTAGATGGTATTTAATAGTTATAATACTAGAGGGTATCTTAATGTAATATCCTACTCTATATAGAGCTCCTTTGTAATTTTTAATTAACTCAATAAACACACGGTTTGTCTTGGTATCAGAGCCAAGAAAACCTAAACCCTAATTAACCCTAATTGTCGTCAACCACCAATCTACCATCGGCAACTGTTTTTCTCCTCTGCAACCCTAATTCCAACCACCCTCATCCTCCATGGCAACCATTATTGCTCTTACTACTGTAGAGAAAACAACACATAACTCTCACAAATTCGCCTTCACCCTCTCTCCTACTAACTACGGGTATTGGAAGGCAATGCTTGAACCATTCTTAATCTCCAATCATCTATATGGCTATGTCGATGGCACCAATAAATGTCCATCTCAACATACTGTTGCTACAGCAGAAACACCTACAGTCGAGAACCCTGGATACCAACATTGGATTTCCAATGATGCGCACGCCAGGATGCTTATCATCTCTACTATTTCAGAGTCATCTTTCCAACACGTACAAGGATCAACCTCCAAGATCTATGGTTTGCACTGGAACGTGCCTATTCTCCAAACACAGCATCTCGTGAGTATACACTCAAAACACAGCTTCTTAAAATCGAGATGAAGGGAGATGAAACCTCGGTTAATTACCTTAGTCGTGCACAAGAATATGTTACTGCCCTTGCCAACATTGGCGAGCCCATGAAGGACAAGGACCTTGTTATGCTTGCCATCTCCGGTCTTAGGGACGAATACAACGGCCTGAAAGCGAATCTGTTGGCTCGTCATCCACCCATCACTTTTCATGAACTACATGGGCTGCTTAGTGATCATGATTATCTTCTCAGCGAAACAACAATGCCCACTGCCTCAAACCCACAAGCCTTTGCTGCTCTCTCTTCAAGCTCAGTCCCCACTCTTACCAGCATTCAATCGCAGGTTCAGAACCTTCAATTATTGGCAGCACAAATGGATTACCAATTGAACCCGATTGCCCCTCCTACTACACCACCACAAGCAGCCTTTGTAGCTCGTTCCTCCAACTCGAATCGAGGTCTTAGAGGCAATTTTCGAAGCACCTTTCGAGGCACAACGAGCAATCGAACCAGAGAATCTGTTGTAAATTCTCGGCAGTTTGCTTGGGCCTCCACACAAAATATGGTGTATGGTCACTGCAATCGGTGTGGCATAGGTCATCTCCCGTCTCAATGTCCGAACCAATCTGCCTCCTCAACTCGGCAGCCACCTCAAGCCCATTTTACAGCATTTTCTGATAATGGCTCAACTGCAGGAACAACCTGGTTCCCTGATACAGGTGCTACAAACCATACAACTCCAGACTTATCAAGCTTGGACAACTCCGAGGTCTATAACGGTCATGGCTCTCTCCATGTTGGTAACGGTATGCCCCTTCCCATCCTTCACATTGGCTCATCCAAAATACACTCACCTCACAAAACCTTTAATCTCTCTAATGTTCTCCATGTACCCGAAATTCAAAAGAATCTGTTATCTGTCCAACAATTTTGTTTAGACAATAATGTTTTCTTTGAGTTTCATTCTTCTTTTTTGGTTGTGAAGGACGAGTCTACAGTCACTACCCTCCTCATGGGTCCAAGTGACAATGGTCTCTACTCCATCCGCCTTCCTCACTTCAAGTCACACCCGAAGCTTGCATTTCCAGCCATCAAAGCATCATCCTTCATCTGGCATCAACGTTTGGGCCATCCCCATGACCGTGTCTTTAAAACAATTATTTCTAGTTGTTCTTTACCATTATCTAATAAATTATGTTCCTCCTAATGTACTACTCGTCAGTTGGGAAAGTCTTCAAAATTATCATTGTCTTCTTCCAATTTTCGAAGTAATAAAATTTTAGACTTAATATATTGTGATGTTTGGGGTCCTTCACCCACTCTTTCTATTGATGGATCTCGATTTTTCATGTTGTGTGTTGACCATCACACTCGTTATATGTGGTTCCATCCATTGGCAAACAAATCTGATGTTTATTCTAATTTTAAAACTTTTGTTACCATGGTAGAAAGGCAATTTAATTCCAAAATAAAGAGTGTACAAACCGACTGGGGAGGTGAGTTTCGAAATCTGTCTCCTTTCTTCACCTCTCTTGGCATCATTCATCGGCGCTCTTGTCCACACACTAGCGAACAAAATGGCTTTGTGGAGCGTCGTCATAGACATGTGGTGGAAACCGGCCTCACCCTTCTTGCCCAACCTAATCTCCCACGCCGGTTTTGGAACTATGCATTTGACACAGCTATTTATCTTATTAATCAGCTGCCCTCACGCATCTCTTCCAACAAATCCCCATTTCAACATGTCTTCAACCGTAGACCCGACTACTCCTTTCTACGTGTCTTTGGCTGTGAGTGCTTCCCTCACCTCCGCCCATACAATCGACATAAAAATGGACTTCCGTACCACACCTTGTGTCTTTCTTGGTTATAGTCCTTTTTGATCATGGTTATCGGTGCTTTGACACGCAAACTGAATGTGTCTATGTTGCCAGACATGTACGCTTCAACGAACATGTCTTTCCATTCAAAATTTCCCCTAAATCCCCACCATCACACCCATCGTCTCCTTACACTTCGACCTACCCCTCTCCACCTCCTATTTTCACATCCTCCCCACCAAACCAATCACAACCTTCACCTCAGCCCTCTGCTCCACCTGACCTCCCTACCCCCTCTAACCCATCACACTCGTCCAATTCACCAGACTCTCCCACTCCAACCACCTCTAACCCCTCACCCTCTTCGTCTACTACTCCTCTGGCCACTCCTCCACCCCGCCCTCGCCTACCTAACCTTTGTCCTAATCCAAAACAAACTAATCCCTACAATCCGGCTGCTTACTCCACATCCACCACTTCCATACCCCTCACTGAACCAACCTTTTTCACTGTTGCCAACAAGTCTCCGGAGTGGCATCAAGCCATGACCGAGGAGTTTGACGCGCTGCATAAGAATGGAACATGGTCTTTAGTCCCTCCTGTTCACAACACTAATGTTGTTGATTGCAAGTGGCTATACAAATTAAAGAAGGATCCTCAAAGCAAGCATCTTCGCTACAAAGCTCGCCTCGTAGCCAAGGGATTCACCCAACAACATGGGGTGGATAATCATAAGACGTTCAGTCCTGTCACTAAAGCTACTACTATCCGGACTGTTTTGTCTCTTGCTGTATTAATAAGTGGCCCCTTCCTAATTAGATGTCCAAAATGCTTTTCTATATGGCGACTTGTAGGAAGTCATTTTCATGAAACAACCTCCTGGATTTAGAGACCCAACTAAACTGGATCATGTTTGTCTACTTCATCAGTCCCTATATGAGCTGAAACAAGCCCCTCGAGCATGGTTCAACAGATTGTCAACAACACTTTAGCAACTAGGTTTTGCCGGGTCCAAAACTGATCCATCCTTATTCATTCTCAAATCGGGTAGCACACTAGTCTATGCCCTTGTCTATGTTGATGATATTATCATCACCGGCAACAACGACACCGCAATTGCTAATGTCATTAACCACTTGGGCTCAACTTTCGCTATGAAGGAACTTGGCAAACTCCACTATTTCTTGGGCATTGAGGTCCCACACCAGGGATGCAATCTCCTACTTTCTCAACAAAAATACATCCGGGACACACTCCATCGATCTGGACTATCCGACTGCAAACCTGTTTCTTCCCTGATGAGCACTTCTCAGATATTTACTAATGATGATAGCCCCCTTCTCTCGGACCCGACTCAGTATCGTCAAATGGTTGGTGCTCTACAATATGCAATTCTCTCTCGACCAGACATTGCCTTCGCAGTTAATAAGGTTTGTCAGTTTATGCATGCTCCAACCGAAAACCATTGGACAGCGGTTAAACGCATCCTTCGTTATCTCAAGGGTACCACGCAACTAGGTCTTCTTATTCGTCATGACTCAGGGTCCACCCTGCAAGCTTTCACTGATGCACAGTGGCTGCCTAGTAGTGCGCAGAACATTCATGCTTACTCTGACTCTGACTGGGCAGGCTGCCCAGTTGACCGTCGATCCACGGGGGGTTTGCTATATACTTGGGATCAAACCTTGTCTTTTGGGCTGCCCGGAAACAACGAACATTCTCAAGATCTTCAACAGAATCATAATATAAGGCCATTGCAGACACTGTGGTAGAATTGATCTGGTTAAAGGCTCTTCTACATGAACTTGGCATCTCAACAATGTCATCACCCACTCTCTGGTGTGATAATCTAGGAGCTACGTATCTTTCAGCCAATCCTGTGTTCCATGGCCGCACAAAGCATGTCGAGGTGGATTTTCATTTTGTTCGAGAACAAGTGGCACAGGGGCAGTTGCACGTCAAACTCATTTCCACAAGTGATCAGATTGCTGATGTCTTTACAAAGCCATCCTCTTAGAGATTCCTATTCTTATGATCCAAGTTGCAGGTTGTTCCCCGCCCTCAATTTGCGGGGAAATGTTATACAATATGTTTAGTCTATGTTTAGATGTTATTTAATATTTATAATTCTAGAGGGTATCTTAATGTAATATCCTACTCTATATATAGAGCTCCTTTGTAATTCTTAATTAACTCGCTTGTGTTACCCTTGTTTCGCACCACTAAACCATCAACTAATTTCAAGCAACAATATAACTTCACAACCACTATATAAGCAAAACTCAAGTCCTCACTATTTTTGTAATCTTCATAATGCCATAGTCTCTCAATTTAGATAATTTAATATAACCTTTTAGCTCCATATATTGGAAAAACCTCAACATAATAATACCCATTATACACTATGCAGAAGCAACTAAAAAAAGGGCAGTATCATCCTCTCTATTTTGAAGAACAATGATTTTTTTTTTTGAAAATATTTTGCCATTTATGGACCACTTTGCCCTTTATGGATTGTTAGCCATTTTTGGTTTGTTGGCACAATTAAACTAATAACTTAACAAAATATTTGTTTATTATACAAAGATCAAACCAAGAAACCAAAAACCTTAGGTTTCTCCACATTAGAAATTAATCGCCTCAAGACATGCATTAGTCGATCGGTCTAAAATCTGAACCAAAACATATACGTAGGTGCAGTTAGTTTGATTACTAAATGAACCTGAAAGTGTAGCTAGTTATTGGCCATTTTGCAGACCAATTTCGGACCAGGTCATTGACTAAGTTTACTCAAAATGAATCATCTGAGCAAGCATGTTGCAGTCCAGTTTTAGACCTAAAAGAACACACAGGTGGCACGGGTAATGTAAAAGGAAAACAGATTACCATTGTTGTCGACGAATTCCACATGCTGCTACTCGGCTCCAGGAGCACGTCTTCCACAATCACGCCACATAACCATCATCTGATGTTTTGAGGCCAGCCGTGACCACCAAAGAACCCCACCACCAACCTCAGAACCTCAATACCTTGGTCAATCTCCGCGTTCTTGATGTTGCGGGAATGTCAAGTGTTGTTGGCCTCGATTAAAAGGGCGACGATGATTTGTGGCCGATTCCGCAAGCTCTGAACTGGGAAGCACACTCTCCCTTTCCCTCGTCCATGCAGATTACATATTTGGAGTTCCCTTTCTTTCTCGCCATCGTTGTAAAATCACACAACGCAAGTGATATTTTTAGCATGTATTAACTATTTTACGTTATTGGAAAACAAACCCTCTGGTAACTAATTTGTAACTTCTTTTACAATCATCAATGCATAGAGTACAACATTTGAAAGCAAACTCACTTCATATTATTAGGTTTTAAAAGCATTTGCTCATGGAGATGGGCATTTGTTAAGGAGGGTTTACTTTCACTCAAACATTCAAGAATTCAATAGGGTTGAATGTTGGTGCCCACTTAAGGAAGCATCAGGACCGTTATCATCATCGTTGTCATGTGGATCCACCATTGTTGAAGGGGGATCAAGCAATTGGGAGGTACCAAAGGCATGCGTAGAAGAATGCTTATGATGTTTCCCGCCAGTGAGTTTAATCCCTTGGTTTCTTGATCTTGTGAAGAATCAATGTGATGATCACACCTACCAATGGTTGCAACAAAAATCTTGATCAAGATTCTTTGGTGGAGGTTCTTTGTGTATAGATTTAAATGATGAAGAATGAAAAGAGAAATATCTTAAAGATAGTTTACCAGTTTTAAGTTATAGCACCATCTATGGATATCACGTATTGTACACACTCTTATTTCTACCAATCAAATTTATTATCCAACATTAACTATATACAAATCTCTAATTTTGTTTTGTATGGTTAGTTGTATCTTTAGCATTCTTGGTTGTACCCCACTTGGTTTTAGTTTCTTTTTTTTTTCTAATCTTTAATTTTTTTTACTTCCAACCCCATACTTTTACATCTTTACAATTTAACCCCAACACTTTTTACTTTCAACTTTGGTTCCTATACTTTCTACCTTTTATAAATTTTTCGTTTTTCATTTTGGTCTAAGTTTTGCGAGTTAACACGTCATAATGTGCATATGTGGTTCAACATTTTTATGCCTATTTTTTTCTAGTTTAACGACTTCGTTGTAACGTGCAGATCCTAAATCGACTTAGTTATTGTTTTCTATGTTTTATATTTCACGTGTGTAGTTCAATGTTTCTACGTCTATTTTTCTTTTCATTAAGTTTTATTTTTTTCTGTTTTTTATTTCTTTTTATACGAGTTTTTCTGGCGTTAAGGGTTGTTGGCCGTGGTTTGGCATTAGCGTTGCTTGACATGATTTTACGTCCACGTTGCAACGCGATGGGCATAATACTAGTTGTACTTAAATATGAACACAAGGAGCAAGATGTACAAAAGACGTATGTTCCACCGCACGGGATAATATCACCTAAGAGATTAAAACATAATCCAAGATTGTAAAATAATTCGGTGGTAGATACGGTGTAATAGTGTATTGCAACAAAGTTTTGAACATAAATTGAATACCACAAATTCTAGAATTCTATTATCTTTAACTGAGTATATGTTTTGTCATATTAAAAAGACAACTTTTTCCTAAATATATGAAATATTTTATTACAACAATGTGCCCAAGTGCGTTATAATGATTAGTCTAACTTTGCAGACATAATGAGTTCCGTTTAAGACAGGATGCTTTGGGGGCGTGAAGGGTGGGGCGCCACCCATGTGGTTGGCCACCTGGTCTCAAACACTGCAACACAGGAGCACTATCAGGGGCATTATGAGGTGGGCGTGAGGGTAGTTGTGGAGGGGAAATGAGTCGTTAGGACTATTGTTTCCAAAAAAACAACCGATTTTTTGGGTTTCAATCCCTTTCCACTAAATCGCACCATTGTAGGAACTACACTCTTTGGTGTTTCGGGGTGAATAGTGTAAGGATCAACCTCTCTTACCGTTGGTTCGTATATGCTACATTCTTGCTATCTTATTGCTTAAGGTTGAGGATGTTAAACTGAGGGTTATGATATGTTTATACATGTCACAGTTATGTTTAACGAGTGTAATGTGGTTCTACTATCCTTTAATTAGCCTTTGTATATCATCACTCTAATTTAGCAATTTTTTTATAAATAAGATAATTTCATTTTTTTCGGATAACAAGTTTAACAGATAAAAAAAATCTTACGAATCGCTAGAAATCTAAGTATCAAATAATTAAGTCATTACATCATGATGATAAATCTAGAGCTGTAAAAAAATTGGATGAATGATCCACACAAAAGTTCATTAGTGAGAAGGGCCTTATTTATTCAAATACAATACAAATAAAAATAATTGGCAAATCAATAAAAGAGAGTTAAATATAACAAAAACGTAAAATTATACAAATATAAAAAAAATTAAAATCATTTTTATTAAAAAATATATTTATTTAAAATCTCACATGGCATACAGATTGATACTAAAAGGTTTTTAACATTTTTTAAAAAGAAGGGACTCGATATCTAAACGTCCTCCAATTATAATTCTACACCCCTAAATTTTATATGTGTCTTATAACCACATGCACATTGTACATGGGGTCATATAGCATTATATGAGGCGAAAACTCATTTGATAGCCCCTTGAATTGTCAATCGTATTCAATGAAAAATTTTGATATACACGTTGTATAGGGGATCGTAAGTTATACGAGGAGTATAGCCTCTAACAACCCCCTCTAAATTTTACTCGTATTTAATGTTTTCGACTTGATACGCAGCGTATAAAACCATACAAGATGTATAGAAGATGTTGATTTATAATAGTGTGTTTTTAAAAAAAGAATCACATTGTATTATTAAAAATACCAAACATTAAATGTACAAATGATTACATATAATTTCTCAAGTTTAAAATAACTAACAACTTACAAAATTTATTATAAAAAATGCGATTATAAGAAAAGCTAAAAATATAGAATGTTCCATCTCTTATAAAATGATAATAAACAATCATATCTTTTTAACCTGTCAAAACAAAGATTACGAAAATCTCACGAGAATATACGGTAATTATTACGGCCAAGAATCCTAGTACAACCCATTGTGCGCACAGTACCACTGGTAATGCAGGTAATGATATTGTTTCCTTATTTACTACTTGATCCCCTCCCTATAAATATGTTCAGTTTCATGACATTCAGCCATCAACGACGCTCGATTCCGACTCATCCTCCGTCACCATCACCACCACTGACACCACCACCGCCGCCGCCACCACCATCACCACCACCGCCACCGCCACCATCATCCATCACCACCACCGCCGCCACCACCATCATCATCCACCACCACCACCACCACCGCCACCACCAGCATTATCCATCACCACCACCACCACCGCCACCAACACCATTATCCATCACCACAACCATCATCCACCACCGTTTTAATTAAGATTGTGATTGTGTTTTTGATCGTTCACGTTTCAAACCTGAAAAGTATTTGGGGATTTCAGCATTTCGGATTCAATGGAAGTACAGATAAGTTCCAGTCGGTTTGTTAGCTGCTTATCTGATTATCATTCCGTCTTGTATTTTTTCGTTTTTATTTGGCTGATTAATTCTATTCTTTATGACGGTTAATCTTAATTACTTGATAGATCGATCAAACATGGCAGGGATATCGACCATGAAACTAATGTTCAGACACCCGAATGCGATTCATACGTTTGAGGTTAGTTTGATTGTATTGTTGTTAACCTTAATTTAGTCTATTATATTTAATTTGACTATATATATCGATTTGTTGAGTTGTTCCTCAAGATCGAATTTGGTTATTGATGCAGGTTATGGAAAGAAACTAACAAGGGAATGAATATAACGTACTAATCTTCAGAAGATTATCTTCTAGGGTTCTGATTTATAGGGTCTTTGTGTGTTTAAGGATGGGTTTGTGATGTTTGTTTCTATGTTTAGAGGAGTGTATATATATATGTGTGTTAATTTAATCAATATTTAATAGTATAGAATACCATGAATGTTGATTAATATGATAGATTTGTCTGTATTATGAATATACACACTGCAAGACTTGCCAGTTGTTTAAATAGAAACCGTTAATCTAACATAATAATGGCTTTCATTTTGTTTGATGTTAGGCTTCTGCTGGTGAAGAAGATGAAAGAATATCCATCCATAGTGCCTTGAGTAGATCTTGATCCAAATATTAGAGGTAAAAAGGTTGCATATATTCCCAATGAAATTATCATTACTTAATGCTCATTCGATTTAGGCTCTCATAAGTTGCGCCAGCGACATTTGTCAATGAAAGCTGAGAGGATTATACATTTGTGATGGTAAATTCATTTCACTTTAGTTGTCGGCTCTTCTCCAGGTTGCTTTTGTTTACTTATTCTGTCTGTTAATTTCAATTTTAGATATTAGTTGAAGAGCTTGACATGTTGCAAAAACATGTGCAGTTTTCAGCTACATGATCAGATGTTTTGATGATAGGAAATATGATTATACTCGGATAAAGAAGCTAATCATCATTAGTTTTTTTTATCCTTTCAGGTTTCACTCTTGAGGAATCTGCACTTCAATGTATGCTTCAATGGTTGTGGAGATTTGTGAATCCATGGTTAAGAAACTAGCGTATTTTGTCCAACAGAATCCATGGTTCCACTCTTTACCCCTCTTTTTCAAACTAAAGTATGGCACTTTGTTCATTTTTACTTAACTGTTAGCAACTAGGGTTTAATGCAATTGCTTTTGTTTCCATATTTTGTTTTCTTATGTGTTGTACTACATCTTAATTCTGTTTATCCAAGAATTCTTTTACTGAAGGGCTAAACTCTTCATTTATGGACTGTTTGAAGTTATGAAACTTGTTTGCCAAGATCTTGTTGGGTTAATCGGGTTCGTTCACGGGTCACGGTTTAATGGGTCATCGGTTCAAAGTGGTGGAAGTTGTGGATCATTTTATGAATTTAGCAGATTTTAGGTCTTTTCTATTTGCTTTCTTATCACATGTTTAATTGGTCAAAGTGGTGGACTTGTTTTCTGATTTTGATGCCCTTCACGTAGTAGTAGTGGGTTAGGTATTGTCTTTGACTTTTAGATAAAGGTTTCCAAGCGTGGATGATGCCAATCAGGTTCTAAATATTGGTGAATTTTGACCACTTTATCTAAACTCATCTACATTATTCATTTGTGTACCATTTATTGTATTGACTTGTTTGTGTACCATTTATTGTATTAACTTGTTAAGAAACTAGCGTATTTTGTCCAACAGCATCCATGGTTCCACTCTTTAACCCTCTTTTTTTAAACTAAAGTATGGCACTTCGTTCATTTTACTTAACTGTTAGCAACTCGGGTTTAATGCAATTGTTTTGTTTCTATATTTTGTTTTCTTATGTTTTTCTACTACATCTTAATTCTGTTTATCCAAGAAATCTTTAAACTCTTCATTTATGGGCTGTTTGAAGTTATGAAACTTGTTTGCCAAGATCTTGTTGGGTTAATCGGGTTCGTTCATGGGTCGCGGTTTAATGGGTCATCGGTTCAAACTGTTCACGGGTAGAAGTTGTGGATCATTTTATGAATTTAGCAGATTTTAGGTCTTTTCTATTTGCTTTATTATCACATGTTTAATTGGTCAAAGTGGTGGACTTGTTTTCTGATTTTCTTTGGAATCAATATTTTCTATTTAATGTAAAGTTTTGCTATCAATGAATTACAAGTTCAAGCAGTAATATTTACGTGAGTTTGTGTTTCTTTGAGTGTTGTGTGGGGCCTGAACCAACAGATCTGACAGCATTGACCAATTCAATGATCCTGAGGCAGTTATGAAAAGATGTTTAGCAGCTAAGGTAATCGTGGCTCTACTTAGATTATTTTTTTTATTGCACACTTTCTCCACTCGATTGGATTTTATCTCTTTTTTTATCTGTATTTATTAGGTCACAAAGACCTTCGACTTGGCATGATATGTGCATCTTCTAAAATATTGGTGAATTTTGACCACTTTAGGTAAATTCATCTACATTATTTCATTTGTGTACCATTTATTGTATTGACTTGTTTGTAAATGCTAGATCATGCTGAGCAGACAGTGGTACTGATCAATCTCTTAAAGCCATTGGATCAGTCTTTTTCTACAAGATATAAGAAGTTTCAGATTTGGTTGTTAAAAGCTTGATCTAACTCACAAAGGTCAGTTTTCAATATTAATTTTATTAATCAACTTCCACTCATTGGGATTAATGTTTTTCAAAGTAAAATATGCAAGGTTGACTTTGATCACAGTCTTCAAAAGTATTCATACAGTGTACCTATGCCAAAACCTCCACCCAATGCTTTACACCTTTCATCTCCAAAATTTGCCACTTTGAATAATAGCAAATCTAGTAATACTACAAATGATCACAGAAATTTCAGTTTACCACCATAAGAAGGCTGAAAGATGACAGGTATTTGTATTATGTTCTTTTCACCATACCATGCTTATTTTTTTTAATTAGTATGCCAATCTGCAGATTGTACTGGGCGTTTCTGCTGGAACCATGAACTAGTAGTAACCCAGCCTAGCAATGAAGACAATGTGCCCAAGCACACATGAGGTTAGGACGGTCAACACCAATCAGGTTCATTTCTTTCTTAATATCCACACATGAAGTTATAAGATATCCGTTATGAAAAATAGAAAGATAAGTTACCAGTACCTTATTAGTAAAATTTTATTACGGAAAGTAATCTTAAGTTGATTTACGTGTCATAAAAACCTACTATGTCGTCGTCTTCAGATTAATTGGTTTATTGTTTGATTTATTTGTTTATTTAGATTCCTGGTGACGAGGTTTTTATAGTTCTGACCACATATTTATAAACGCGTACTCAGGTAAAACTAAACGCAATTATTATCAAGAGTTTTAGTCAGCTTTTATAGAAATATACATACATTGACCAGTAACAGGACAAGAACAGAGTGTGCTTTCTTGTTGATTTTAGGTACATGGTCAACTACCGATAATGGTTCATCTTACAGATAAGGTTTGATCATGTCTTGTACCTTTGTGCAGATAAGTGGACAACTGTAATCCTTGCACATTGTTGCAATTTTAACAGCAAAGCAAGATGGTAGACTTAGTAAGGCTGCTTTAAGGATTTCCGTGAGGGAAAATGGATAATCTTCTTGCTTCTTGTACCTTCATTATTGTTCTCAATTTTAGTTTTATGGTTTATCATGGGTTTATCGTTCTTACTTTTAGTTTTCTGTCTCATTTGCAGTCCATGGAATATTGAAACTTGTGTGCCATGAATTGACAGCCGCGACCAATGATCCTGAGGTTAGTTTAATAAAATTGCTGACAGACTTGTATCTTTTTTAACAGCGAAGGTAATTGTGGCTCCGTTTAGATTTTTTTTTCTTCCACATTTTCTCTACTTGATTAGATTTTGTTTGTTTTGTTTTGTTTTTTTTAATTGTCAGGTTGTAATGACTTTTGGCTTTAGCGTGATGGATGCATCTTAATAGTCTTGTAAACATGTTCTCAACATAATCATGCAGGTGATTTTCCCTGTGCTATTCGGTAATTCTTTTAAATCAATTTATGGTAGTTTATTTTGACTATCTTATGTTGCAAGGTTGCCCATTTTCTTTTATGCGTGTGTTTTAAATTAAGCGCTTGCTCATGCTGTCAACCCTAGCACACTAGATAGTTTTATCACCTAGCTTTTACTTTGGCTTTTAGAAGCAATGATTCAAAGGATGGATGATGGCAGTCAGATTGTAAAAGCATTTAATGTTTAATGCTAGTTAAGATATTGATTAAACTTGACCTGTTTATCTAAGGTGGGACATACCGGGTATGTTTGTTTGTTTTGTTTGTTTGACCAGTTTATCTAAACTCATCTAGTGTTCATTTATTGTATTGACTTGTTTTGTAAAATGCTGGATCATGCTGAGCAGACATCGTCATTCATGGTGCTGGTCAATCTCTTAAAACCATTGAATCCGTCTAGATGGCCATCCAACATCCAACTGAGTGTTTTGCTACAAGATACATTAAGTTTTCAGCTTTGGTTGTCAAATGATTGATCAAAGCAACAAAGGTCAGTTTTTATTTATTTAATTATATCAATCAACTTCCACTGATTGGTCTTGAATGTTTACCATTTATGCTTCATTTTGAATCAATTGTTTTATTGCACAATATTCGTGGTTGACCTTCACATTCTTTAAAGCATTCATATATGTATATATATATATGCAAGAACTTGTGATGGAAGAAATCAGGAGGTCGTTTGCATTATTTCTGAATATTTTATTTGCTACTTTTAGGGGTGCTAATTTGTTGGATCACTTATTTATTTTTTCCTTGTGTTCTTATGAACCATTGATAAAGTAGGAACAGATGACAAGCACACTTGCGTGTTAAAAAGACATTTCCAAGCTTGACTAAGTTAAAGCCTCACGTGCTCATGAGCATGCAATTTTATTTATCTGTTTTTAGTGAGTGGGGTGTTTATTATTATTATTTTTATATTATGCAGTAATGTAGGGAGAATAAGTCAAAGTTAGTGGGTAGAATTAGTTGTGGTCTTCCTTTAGTTTCTGCTTTATTTGTGGTGGAGGTTAACGTTGAGTAGTATACATTCATTATATATGCGTATGTATTGTTTCGTTTCGTAGGGATATTATCAGAAAAAGCTCGAATCTTTTTGAGTATACAGTTCTTGTGATAGAACCCAGAAATCAAACAAAGGTAAGTGATAGATTTAATTGCTAGAATCGAAAGGTTACAAGATAGAAGACCCAATTCGAGATGGGTTAATCACCAAGAAAATAGGTATAGATACCCAGTTTAGATATACATAAACATTGACAATCTCCTCCTGGTTAAAACAGGAATATAAAGACAACAGCCTCCTGACAGTTTTCTCCCACTTCCTGCAGTTTCTCCCTCTCTTATATTTTGTATATTCTCCCTCCATTCACTTTCCCTCCATCCAAATTTCCCTTCACTTAGCAGCAGGTGGGCCTGCCCCGATCCATTCGACCCATTCTGACCCAATCCCCTTCTTAGATTCATATCAATGCAACCTGCCCGGAAAATCGACTTGCCCTCAAGTCGGGTGACAAAAAACAGAGTTGGCCACTCATTCAAGTGTTCCTCAAAAGGTTCGATGGTGAAATGGTGGAATGTTACAGAACTTGGGATATCATGTTGGGTGCCGTCAATCCTTTGAACTCGTTCCGGAGGCCTAGATTGTTTTCCGAATTGTTCTTGCCCAATCATCTTGACATGTGGCCACAGCCACTTGATTTGAAGTTTGTTGTAGGGATGAAAGGTATGAAGTTCCATACCCATTTGAAAGCTCAAACCTTCTTGTTCCTGAAATTCCGGATACAGCCATGGCAGCACAATACTGAAAACATGCTCAGATCCATCATAATTGTCGCCCCCAGCTTTATCCATTAAGGTTTGAACCCCCCTGTCTTTTACTATATCCACATCACCAGCTTCATGTTTGGTTATAGCAAATAAATTTTCATTTTTGTTTGTTGAGTCAGCTTCAGCTTTCTGGTGAAGCTTCTTGTCCATCCAAGCCTCCTTGATTTCTGCAAAATCACTATTCAATTGCGACACTATGGACTCTATTCGGGTTGCAATTGCGGCTAATTGGGCAGCAACAAGGTCAGGGTGAGTGTTTCTCTAGGTAGATGGTACCATCAAAATTTCCCGGCAATGGAACCAAATGTTAGAACCCAGAAATCAAACAAAGGTAAGTGATAAATTTAATTGCTAGAACCGAAAGGTTAATAGATAGAAGACCCAATTCGGGATGGTTAATCTCCAAGAACATAGGTATAGATACCCAGTTTAGATAAAATAAACATTGACAATCTCCTCCTGATTAAAACAGGAATATAAAGACAACAGCCTCCTAACAGTTTTCTCCCACTTCTTGCAATTTCTCCCTCTCTTATATTCTGAATATTTTCCCTCCATTCACTTTCCCTCCATCCAAATTTCCCTTCATTTAGCAGCAGATGGGCCTGCCCAGACCCATTCTGACCCAATCCCCTTCTTAGATTCATATCATCTTGTGTTTAAGTCTCTGGTGTTTGTGTGAATTTCCAAACGTCTTGATTGCTCTGTTTTTCACATTGCGCGCACATGGTAAAGATAGTTCCACAATAGGTCATGGTTCAAGCAATTGCTTTTGTTTCCACATTTTAGTTTCTTATGTGTTTGTACTACAACTTTTTTCTGCTTATCCAAGAAATCTTTTACTGAAGGGCTAAACTCTTCCTTTACGAACCGTTGGAAGTTATGAAACTTGTGTGCCAAGAACTGACAACCTTGACCAATGATCCTAAGGCAGTTATCAAAAAGCTGCTTGCAGACCTGTATCTTGTTTAGCAGCTAAGGTACCTTTGGTTCCACTTAGATTTTTTTATTCTTGCACACTTTCTCTGCTCGCTTGGATTGTATCTCTTTTTTTATCTGATTTATTAGGGTACAAAGATCTTCAACTTGGCATGATGGGTGCATCTTCAAGGTCTTGTGAATATGTTCATGACATACTGATGCAGGTCATTTGCCCCATGCTATTCTGTAATTTTCTTACATCAATACATGGTAGTTTCAGTAGAGTATTTTATGTTGCAAAATTGCCTGTTTTTTGAAGACGTTTCAAAATAACCGACTTGCCCATGTTGTCAACCAGACTACCAGAGACCTAGACAGTCTGATCACAGAGCTTTTACTTTGACTTTCAGATAAAGGTTTCCAAGGGATGATGGCAATCAGCTTCTGAAATATAGGTGAATTTGGACCAGTTTATCTAAACTCATCTACATTATTTCATTTGTGTGCATTTATTATATGGACTTGTTTGTAGATGCTGGATCATGCTAAGCAGACAGTACCACGAAACAGTACAATTCGTGGTACCAGTGGGTTATTCTAGATGGCCATCTCCATCATCAACCTAGTCTTTTGCTACAAGATATATGAAGTTTTCAGATTTGGTTGTCAAATGCTTGATCTAACTCGCAAAGGTCATTTTTTATTTTTAATTTGTTTTGATAAAATTCCAGTCATTGGTCTTAAATATTTACAATTTTTGCTTCATTTTGATTAAAATTTTTCAAAGTAAAATATTCAAGGTTGACCTTGATCACAGTCTTCAAAGTATTCATCCAGTGTACCTTTCATCTCCAAAATTTGCACCATCATATGCTGAAAGATGACAGGTATATGTATTATGTTCTTTTTGCCATACCATGCATATTTATTTATTTTTAATTAATATACCAATCAGCAGATTGTACTGGGAGTTTCTGCTCGGAACCATCAACTAATACTAACCCAG
This sequence comes from Flaveria ramosissima, assembly GCA_025215565.1. Taxonomy (NCBI): domain Eukaryota; kingdom Viridiplantae; phylum Streptophyta; class Magnoliopsida; order Asterales; family Asteraceae; genus Flaveria; species Flaveria ramosissima. The sequence continues at coordinate 59,024,651 of CM046038.1, forward strand.
CTTAGTAATGAAGACAATGTGGCTAGCCATACATGAGTTAGTACAATCAACACCAATCTGGTTCATTTCTTTCCTTATAAACACACCTGAAGTTTTAAGATATTCGTTATAGAAAATAGTAAGATAAGTTACCAATACCTTGATGAAATCTAAATACGGAAAGTAATCCTAAGTTGAAATCTAAATACATGACTACTCTTTTCTTCGTGTTTTTGGTTTTAAATGCTTTCCACATCTCCGTCCATACAATCGACATTAAATAGACTTTCACACTACACTATTTGTCTTCTTGGTTATAGTCATATTCACCATGGATATCGATGTTTCGACATCAAAATCGAACTTGTATGTCTCTAAACATGTTCGTTTCAAGAAACATGTCTTTCTGTTTCACCCATCGTCTACACCACTACAATTAAACTCGTTCCCTTCTTACATCTCTATCTTTCCCACTCTACCTCCTCACTTAACCCCCACCCCTGATTCACCCCTTATATTCACCACTTGACACTGAACTCCACATTTCGTCCAACCAGACTCTCCTGACGAGCAGTCTCCTGCTCAGTCCACCTCTAACTAGCCGCATACTGCTTAAACTAATCCGCCCACTACACCCATGTTCGCCTCCTCAAATGACTAGTCTCTTACAGACTAGACCTGCGCAACCGATCTTCATCTCAACCCAAAGAAAACCAATCCCTACAATCCTTCCGCCCATCAAACCTTGGTCACTTTAGATCATTTCATTGTACCAACCTCTTATACCGTTGCCAACAAGTCTTAGGATTGGCCTCATGTCATGACCGAGGAGTTTGAAGCGCTCCACAAGAATGGAACATGGTCTTTAGTCGATCCTGTTAAAAACACTAATAATATTGATTGCAAATGGCTATACAGGTTAAAAAAGAATCTTCAAGGCACACTTTTTTTTATATAAAGCTCGTATTGTGGCAAAGGGATTTACTCAACAACCTGGGGTGAATTATCATGACACGTTCAATCTTGTCATCATAGCTACAACCATTAGAACTATCTTGTCTCTTGATGTTACCAATGATGGTTCCTCTCGCCAATTAGATGACCAAAATGGGTTTCTACATAGCAATTTAGAGGAAGCTATTTACATGTAAAAACCCCAGGTTACAAACCGGATCACGTGTGTTTAAATCATAGATCATTATATGGGCTTAAGCAACATGGTTCAACCGATTGTCAATAGAACTTCAACGACTAGACTTTGATCCAAAACTTCATTACGTATTGGGTATTTAGGTCATATATCAAGGACGTAATGTATAACTAAAGTACGCTCCTTATAAAGAATCAACATCAACCATTAGACTGAAAAGCATCTTTAAAGATTTTGTATGTAGTTCGTGAATTGAATAAATAATTATGTCGATTTTTTACATAGTTTAGCTTCCCGTAAAAGTGCTTATTTTAAATATTTAAGATTAAATAATTCTCATCATAAAATGTCTTTCGATTATCTTTTTACTTTCAAGTATTTACAATAAAGTTGATAAATGCTAATATCATTTTCTATAAATCCCAATATAAACAAATTTGTTTATAAAAATTTAATTTGTTATATTTAATTTTGTACATTTTTAAGCTATATATAAAATGAATTGACAAGTTAATAAGAAGATTTATTTGGACCAAATAAAAATAAAATAAAATAAGCTATAAAGTTTAAACGAAATCATGTTTCTAATTAGAGCTAAGTTAGATTTACTCCTTGTGGTTTATTAAAAATAACTATTTTCCTTCAAAAACTTTATACCATCAATTTATTTTCAAAAGCTTCATAAGTTGTTTCATTTTCAGTCTTAAGTTTTATTAGTTGTTTCAAATTTATCCAAAATAATAAAACTTTTGGAGTTAAATTGAAACAACATGTGAAACATTTGGAGGTCAATTTATGTTTTTAATCTTTTGAAGAAAAATGATTATTTTAAGAGTTAATTACATAAATGGTCCTTGTGGTTTATTCAAAATAACAGGCTTGGTACTAAGGGTTTTTTTGTAATAGGTTAAGGTATTGTGTTTTAGTTTTGTAACAAGTTAATGTATTAAGACTAACAGACGTTAGTTATTCTGTTAAATTTTAATAAAATGACTAAAATAACCTTTGAGGGATTACTTTTGTAATTTTACTTCTTTCTTTTATTCAGGGACCATTATTGTAATTAAATATAACTTAACAAAACCCCCCTTTCCCCATCAGCCACCATCACAACCGTCTACTTACCATCACCACCGTCTACCTACCATCAGTCCATCACCACCATCTATCCACCACCACCATCTATCCCCATCAACCACCATCGCCATTATCTAGCCACCATCGCCACTGTCTATCACCATCGGCTTGTCCTATTGTTCACAATAAACCAGCACCGAAAACCCTAAAATCATTTAAAAGGGTAAAACCACCACCATCTGGCCACCATCGCCGGCCACCATCACCACCTGAAATTGATGTGTGAATGATGGTGGGTATGAAATTGGATGTGGTTGGAGCTTCAATTTGGAGTATTGTACTTCAAATCGGAAGTTCACAAGAAAATGGGAAAGGGGAAGTTAATAGGGATCGACGATGGTAGTGTTGGTGGTTGATGACGGGTGATCGGTTGGAAGATAACATGAGAAAGGGCCGACGGTGGTGGTTTTAGCGGCTGGTGGTGGGTGGCCGCTTGGTAGTTAACTGCGGAAGGAAAAGGGGATTTTGTGATGTGGGTGACGGTGATGATGATGAGCGTATCGAGACAGAGATGGATGATGGTGGTTTGAGGACAGTGATAGCTAGTGGTGATGACCACGGGTGGTGGCAGGCGGTGGTGGCTTGCGGTGGTGGCAGGCACTGATGTCCGGAGGTGGTGGCATGCACTAATGTCCGGCGACTGTGGTGGTGGTGAAAGTGCGTTATTTTGTGATGTATTTAATAAATATTTATATGTATATATCTATGTGTGTGTGTATATATATATATACACAGATAGAGAGAGTTATATATAAATATATTTTTTTGGTTAATTTACATAAATAGTCCTAAAATGTAAAAAGATTAAAATGCTCTTAAATCTAACAGAAAATTTAACGTCCGTTAGTGTTAATGCCCAAATTTGTTATGAAATTAAAATTGAATACTCAAACCTGTTATTTTTTTTGCTTAGTACCCAAACCTGTTACTTCGGATAAACCACAGGGACTATCTATGTAATTAACTCTTATTTTAATCAAAGCTTAAGGAGCAAAACGAAAGTTAACTCTTATAATTATTTTATATTTTAAGAGATCTAAAGTGAGATCATTGTCCAATTAAAGTTTTAACACTCTTTCTTTTTTTCAAACACTTACTATGAAATACGTAAACTATCCAATATTTGTGTAACTAAAACCCAGATTTTGGTTTATAGTTTGCATTCCTAACATATTTCATTTGATCTTAATGATTATGCATCTTGCATTTAGTGTATGGAGGTAATCGTTAATGCTTGTATAGACTATGGAGGTAATATGTTGTCAACACACTCATGCATGTGATTTGTCATATGAAGTGTAATTGACCATACATACTCGAACGATAAGCTCTAATTTGTTCAAACCTTAAGTGTAATTGTCATATACTAAAATATGGTAATTTGTTCATTTTACTTATATTGTTTAATTATATCGTATTCTTCCATAATATGATTTCTTATGTGTTCCAACTGCAGCTTGATTCTAAGAGATTATTGCGAGGAAAATCTGAAACCCACATAAGAAATTGTTGACCCATAAGGGGTGTTGACCCAATGTCTACCTTTCACCAATTTACCAAACGGTGACAAATATTAAAGTAATTAATAAAAGTATATGGAAATTCTATCATCTTTCATCTCATTGTTTATGAGTTGCGTTTTGATGTTATACGGACTTAAGAAAATTTTTAATGTTAGTTTCTTGAAATAATCATCTATGTTAGAAATTATATCCTTAATTTTAGAAAGCTGCGGACTAAATATGCAGTATGCTAGTATGGGCCTAAACACATGTGGTAAACTTAATCGAAAATACTAATATTCTATGTTAGTTATTTATCTCAATAAAATGTTTTCATTAAAAATATTAATTATATATATATTCTAATTACCAAGTGGTATGTATATATTTCTAAGCGGTGGCAGAACTTGAACATTCTCGTAGAGGGGGCGGGGCGAAATTAATATTTTTAAGGGGGCGAACTCGATATTTATTTAAAAATTTACACTAGCGGATCTAAATACACTACTGGACTAAAATTTACACTATCGGGTCAAAATTTTACACTACGAAAAAATTTACACTACAAGACTAAAATTAATATTTTTTAACCCACCCCCCACTAGACTTCGTCATTGTTTCTAAGCATAAAGTACAACCATCTAACTTTTTATTTTAAACCCAATAATTTTACATTTAATACGATTTTAACCTTTGTAATTTTTTCACTTTTAACTTTAGTTCCCTGTAGTTTCCAATTTTTATATAATTTTATTATAAGGTCGCATGTAATTCGACGTTATTATGCCTATTTTTTTCCCGTTTAACGGCGCGTTGCAACTACGGTCTTAGATAGACTTATTTATTGTTTTTAATGTTTTACGTTTCACGTGCGTGGTTTAACGTTTTTTAATCTACTTTTTGTTTGTTTTTTTTATTGTTTTTATTTTTTTTATAATATGAGATTTTTCGATGTTGGTGGTCACTGACGGATATGTGACATTAGTCTTACTTGATACGGTTTTAAGCCCCCACAAACTTAATACTAGTTAGTAACTAAAATTTATTTAGATACTAATTACTTCCAGCAAGAAACTAGAAGATAGGAGAACAACCTTACAGTTTCATATTAAACCTTGCACATAAGATTTATTCACACTTATGCACCTGATAGTATATACTTTCCTCAATCCAACCCCTCATCTTTCAATATATTTCAATAAGACCCCTGTAACAGAACATGTTTAGGCCTGGGCCATGAAAGACGTCATCTTCACCCAACAATAACATTCACCCTTACTCTCAACGCCACGCTTCTACTCACTTCACGCCATCTTCTTTCTTTATGCCAATCTTCACTCATCTTCCTACCTTCACTGTGTGTTCTTGGTGTTGTGTGTGCACCTCTGAATCCATCACAACACAGCTAAATGGCTTCTTTGATCATCCCCAAACATCAAACCCCTCATCAAAATGCAATCTTTTTCAACAACAAAGGGAGAAACTTCAAGAAGATCAATCAGACCCTGGTTCCTGTGATTAAAGATCGTTCCTTTATGCTTTTCTTTTGAAGTTTTCTTTGTGGGTGTTCTTGATTTGTTTTTCTTTTGATGGGTTTTTGTGTAAATTAGGTTGCAAGATTGTTTGGGCCTTCGATGTTTGAAGCTCCGAAGTTGAAGGTTTTGTTTATAGGTGTTGATGGGAAGAAGCATCCTGGGGATCTTCCAAGAATATACACACTTACACATAGTGATATAACTTCTAAATTGACACTCGCAATCTCTCAAAATATAAATAATTCTCAGGTAATTTGATTGTTTTTTGCTCTGATTTCAAAAACTTCGATGAATTATTGAATCCCTTTTGTTGATTACTTGCTTCATGGGCTACTATTTTATCACGTTAAAAAACAGAGGATTATTGTATTTTTTTTTCTTTTTTTTAAAGCAAAAAAAACAGTGACTATTGCTTCTATAACACGTCACCTGTGAGATGTTATTATGGCTTGCCAGGTTATATTTAGAAAATTTTAATGTTATTATGGCTTGCCAAGTTATATTTTGAAAATTTTAATGACTCTGATTTACACAACATAAGTGATATATTTCGTGTGTTAATATCTTACTCATAAAGAAAAAAACAAACGTGTTCGATAATATCTTACTCATATAGTAGGGTTTGAAATTTTTAGAGTGAAAAACTTTACTTTTATTCTATAGTTTAAGAGGTAACTCCTAGAGAGTGTGTTATATTGATAAATATGTTTAATGTTACAACGATGTTAACATATGAAACCTCGAAGACTAAAATTACCGGCTAGTAAAACAATATTATTACTGCTATCGGTTGTAAAGTTCTAGTTTCGGTCACTATATATTGAAATCAATTATTACTGTTACAGTTGCAGGGTTGGTATAATAAATTATATAGAGATGAAGTTGTAGCAGAATGGAGGAAAGTGAAAGGGATCATGTCTCTTCATGTTCATTGTCACATAAGTGGTGGCCATTTTCTTCTTGACTTGTGTGCTCGCCTTAGGTTCTATATTTTCACCAAAGAACTCCCTCTGGTAACTAATTAGTAACTTCTTTTACAATCATCAATGCATAGAGTACAACTTTTGAAAGCGAATTCTCTTCCTATCATTAGGTATTAAAAGCATTTGCTCATGGAGATGGGCATTTGTTAAGGAACTACCCAGAGTTGCAAGAAGCTTCTGTTTGGGTTTACTTTCACTCAAACATTCAAGAATTCAATAGGGTTGAATGTTGGGGGCCACTTAAGGAAGCATCGGGACCGTTATCATCATCGTCGTCATGTGGATCCACCATTGTTGAAGGGGGATCAAGCAATTGGGAGGTACCGAAGGCATGCGTAGAAGAATGCTCATGTTGTTTCCCGCCAGTGAGTTCAATCCCTTGGTCTCATGATCTTCTGAAGAATCAATGTGATGATGACACCCACCAATTGTTGCAACAAAAATCTTGATGAAGATTCTTTGGTGGAGGTTCTTTGTGTATAGATTTAAATGATGAAGAATGAAAACAGAGATATTTTAAAGATAGTTTTAACAATTTTAAGTTATAGTCCCATCTATGGATATGACATATTGTACACACTCATATTTCTATCATATCAAATTTATTATCCAACATTAACTATATATTAATTTCTAACTATATCATCTATGTTCCACCGTAAAGGATAATATCACCGAACAGATGCGTTTCAAAACATAATCAAGATGGTAACATTATTCGGCGGTAGATATGGTGTAATAATGTATTGCAACAAAGTTTTGAACTTAAATTGAATACCCGAAATTCTAGAATTCTATTATCCTTAACTATAAGGATCTCATCCTCTTTTGTCGTTGGTTCGTATATGCTACATTCTTGGTATTTTATTGCTTAAGATAAGGATGTTAAAGGGAGGGTTACGATATGTTTATACATGTCACAGTTATGTTTTATGGGTATAGTGTGGTTCTACTATCCTTTTAGTAGCATTGCATATCATCACTCTACTTTAGTATTTTTTTTTATAAATAAGATAATTTCATATTTTTCAGATAATAGGTTCAACAGAAAAAAAATTAGAATCAATAGAAATCTAAGTATCAAATTATTAAGTCATTATGTCATGATGTATGGAGCTTTAAAAAATATTGGATGAACGACCCACACAAAAGTTCATTAGTGAGAAGGGCCTTAATTATTCGAATACAATAAAAATAAAAATAAGGACAAATCAATAAAAAAGAGTAAATATAACATATATGTAAAATTATATAAATATAATTTTTTTTTTATTTTTATTAAACAGTTAAAATTTATATAAAATCTCACATGGCATACACATTGATACTAAATTTTTTTAACACATTTTAAAAAGAAGGGACCCGATATCTAAACGATCTCCAATTATTAATCAACACCCCCAAATTCTATACGGATCGTATAACCATATACGCTCATATAGGGAGGTCATATATCATTATATGAGGCGTAAAACTCATCTAATAGCCTCCTGAATTTTCCCGTATTGAGTGTCAAATTTTCATATACACGTCGTATAAGGAATCGTAGGTTATACGAGGAGTATAGCACTATGACACTCCCCTCTAAATTTTTCTCGTTTTCAGTGTTTTGAACTCTATACGAAACGTATAAGACTATACAAGATAGATAGAGATTGTTGATTTATATTAGTGTGTGTTTTACCAAAATGAATCACATTGTACTCTCGAAAATATCAAACATAAAATGTACAAATTATACATATAATTTCTCAAGTTTAAAATAACTAACAACTTACAAAATTTATTATAAAAAATGCGATTATAAGAAAAGCTAAAAATATAGAATGTTCCATCTCTTATAAAATGATAATAAACAATCATATCTTTTTAACCTGTCAAAACTCAAAACAAAGATTACGAAAATCTCACTAGAATATACGGTAATTATTACGGCCAAGAATCCAAGTACAACCCATTGTGCGCACAGTACCACTGGTAATGCAGGTAATGATATTGTTTCCTTATTTACTACTTGATCGATCCCCTATAAATATGTTCAGTTTCTTGACATTCAGCCATCAACGACGCTCGATTCCGACTCATCCTCCGTCACCATCACCACCACTGACACCACCGCCACCACCACCATCACTACCATCATCCATCACCACCACCACCATCATCCATCACCACCACCGCCACCATCATCCATCACCACCACCACCGTTTTAATTAAGATTCTTATTGTGTTTTTGATCGTTCACGTTGCAAACCTGAAAACTATTTGGGGATTTCAGCATTTCGGATTCAATGGAAGTACAGATAAGTTCCAGTTCTCATTCTCCTTCTAAATTCTAATGTATTTTCGTTATTATTTGGCTGATTAATTCTATTCTTTATGACGGTTAATCTTAATTACTTGATAGATCGATCAAACATGAAACTAATGTTCAGACACCCGATTGCGATTCATACATTTGAGGTTAGTTGACTTTGTTATTGATGCAGGTTTCGGAAAGAAACTAACAAGCTAGGGAATGAATATACGTACTGATCTTCTAAGGTTTTGATTTACAGGGTCTTTAATTGCGTGTTTAATTATGGGTATGTGATGTTTGTTTTTATGTTGATTAACATGACAGATAGATGTTTTGATGATAGGAAATATGATCATACTCGGTTAAAGAAGCTAATCATCATTAGTTTTTTTTATCCTTTCAGGTTTCACTCTTGAGGAATCTGCACGTCAATGTATGCTTCAATGGTTGTGGAGATTTGTGAATCCATGGTTCCACTCTTTACCCCTCTTTTTTAAACTAAAGTATGGCACTTCGTTCATTTTACTTTAACTGTTAGCAACTTGGGTTTAATGCAATCGCTTTTGTTTCCATATTTTGTTTTCTTATGTGTTTGTACTACATCTTAATTCTGTTTATCCAAGAAATCTTTTACTGAAGGGCTAAACTCTTCATTTATGGACTGTTTGAAGTTATGAAACTTGTTTGCCAAGATCTGACAGCATTGACCAATGATCCTGAGGCAGTTATGAAAAGATGCTGGCAGATGTGTGTCTTGTTTAGCAACTAAGGTAATTGTGGCTCTACTTAGATTTTTTTTTTTGCACATTTTTTCCACTCGATTGGATTTTATCTCTTTATTTTATCTGATTTATTAGGTCACAAAGGCCTTCGACTTGGCATGATATGTGCATCTTCAATGTCCTGTAAATATGTTCTTAACATACTTATGCAGGTGATTTGCCCTATGATATTTTGTAATTCTTTTACATCAATATAGGGTAGTTTAAGTAAAGTATCTTATGTTGCAAGAATGTCCTGTTTTTGAAGACGTTTCAAAATAAACGGCTTGCTCATGCTGTCAACCAGAGCACCAAGACAGTCTGATCACAGAGCTATTACTTTGACTTTTAGATAAAGGTTTCCAAGCGTGGATGATGGAAATCAGCTTCTAAAATATTGGTGAATTTTGACCACTTTATCTAAACTCATCTACATTATTTCATTTCTGTACCATTTATTGTATTGACTTGTTTGTACATGCTGGATCATGCTGAGCAGACAGTGGTACTGACCCATCTCTTAAAGCCACCGGGTTAGTCTTTTTATAAGAAGTTTTGGATTTGGTTGTCAAATGCTTGATCTAACTAACAAAGGTCATTTTTTAATTTTAATTTTATTAATCAACTTCCACTCATTGGTCTTAGTTATGTACAATTTTTACTTCATTTTGATTAATGTTTTTCAAATTAATATATTCAAGGTTGACTTTGATCATAGTCTAGAAAGTATTCATTAACAGTGTACCCATGCCAAAACCTCTACCAAATGCTTTACACGTTTCATCTCCAAAATTTGCACCTTTGAATGATAGCAAATCTAGTAATACTACAAATGATCGCATAAATTTCAGTTTAAGACCATCATATGCTAAAAGATGACAAGTATTTGTATTATTTTCTATTTACCATATGGTGCTTATGTTTTTTAATTATTATACCAAATTTGTAGGTTGTACCGGGAGTTTCTGCTGGAACCATGAACTAGTAGTAACCCAGCCTAGCAATGAAGACAATGTGCCCAGTCACACATGAGGTTAGTACTGTCAACACCAATCAGGTTCATTTCTTTCTTAATATCCACACATGAAGTTATAAGATATCCGTTATAAAAAATAGAAAGATAAGTTACCAGTACCTTATTAGTGATATTTTATTACAGAAAGTAATCCTAAGTTGATTTACGTGTCACAAAATCCTACTATGTCGTCGTCTTCAGATTGATTGGTTTATATTTGATTGCATTGTTTGATTTGTTCTTTATTTAGATTCCTGGTGATGAGGTTTTTATAGAAGTTCTGACCATATATTTATAAACACGTACTCTGGTAAAACTAAACGCAATTATTATCAAGAGTTTTAGTCAGCTTTTATAGAAATATATATACATTGACCAGTAACAGGACAAGAACAGAGTGTGCTTTCTTGTTGATTTTAGGTAGATGGTCAACCTACCGATAATGGTTCATCTTACAGATAAGGTTTGTTCATGTCTTGTACCTTTGTGCAGATAAGTGGACAACTGTAATCCTTGCACATTGTTGCAAATTTAACAGCAGAGCAAGATGGTTGACTTAGTAAGGCTGCTTTAAGGATTTACGTGAGGGAAAATGGATAATCTTCTTGCTTCTTGTACCTTCATTATTGTTCTCAATTATAGTTTTATGGTTTATCATGGGTTTATTGTTCTTACTTTTAGTTTTCTGTCTCATTTGCAGTCCATGGAATATTGAAACTTGTGTGCCATGAATTGACAGTCGCGACCAATGATCATGAGGGTATTTTAATAAAATTGCTGACAGACTTGTATCTTGTTTAACAGCAAAGGTAATTGTGGCTCTATTTAGATTTTTTTTCTTCAACATTTTCTCTACTTGATTAGATTTTGTTTGTTTTGTTTTTTTTTTGTTTTTTCTGAATTATCAGGTTGTAATGACTTTCGGCTTTAGCGTGATGGACGCATCTTAATAGTCTTGTAAACATGTTCTCAACATAATCATGCAGGTGCTTTGCCCTGTGCAATTTGGTAATTCTTTTATATCAATTTATGGTAGCTTATTTTAACTATCTTATGTTGCAAGGTAGCCCATTTTCTTTTGTGTGTGTGTTTTAAATCAAGGGCTTGCTCATGCTGTCACTCCTAGCACACTAGGTAGTCTTATCACAGAGCTTTTACTTTGGCTTTTAGATGAAAGGATTTAAAGGATGGATGATGGCAGTCAAATTGTAAAAGCATTTAATGTTTAATGCTAGTTAAGATATTGGTAAAAGTTGACCAGTTTATCTAAACTCATCTACATTATTTTATTTGTGTTCATTTATTGTATTGACTTGTTTTGTAAAATGTTGAATCATGCTGAGCAGACATCGTCATTCATGGAGCTGGTCAATCTCTTAAAACCATTGAATCCGTCTAGATGGTCATCCGACGTCCAACTGGGTGTTTTGCTACAAGATACATTAAGCTTTCAGCTTTGGTTTTCAAATGATTGATCAAAGCAACAAAGGTCAGTTTGTATTTTTTTAATTATATCAATCAACTTCCACTGATTGGTCTTGAATGTTTACCATTTGTGCTTCATTTTGAATCAATTGTTATAATGCACAATATTCGTGGTTGACCTTCACATTCTTTAAAGCATTCATATATGAATATATATGCAATTGTTATTGTATTGACTTGTTTGTAAATGCTGGATCATGCTGAGCAGACAGTGGCACTGATCAATCTCTTAAAGCCACTGGATCAGTCTTTTTCTACAAGATATGAGAAGTTTCATTTGGTTGTTAAATGCTTGATCTAACTCACAAAGGTCAGTTTTTAATTTTAATTTTATTAATCAACTTCCACTCATTGGTCTTAATTATGTACAATTTTTACTTCCATTTTGATTAATATTTTTCAAAGTAAAATATTGAAGGTTGACTTTGATCACAGTCTTCAAAGTATTCATACAGTGTACCTATGCCAAAACATCCACCACATGCTTTACACCTTTCATCTCCAAAATTTGCACCTTTGAATGATAACAAATCTAGTAATACTACAAATGATCACATAAATTCCAGTTTACCACCATAAGAAGGCTGAAAGATGACAGGTATTTGTATTATGTTCTTTTCACCATACCATGCTTATTTTTTTTAATTAGTATACCAAATTTGTAGGTTGTACCGGGAGTTTCTGCTGGAACCATGAACTAGTAGTAACCCAGCCTAGCAATGAAGACAATGTGCCCAGCCACACATGAGGTTAGTACTGTCAACACCAATCAGGTTCATTTCTTTCTTAATATCCACACATGAAGTTATAAGATATCCGTTATTAAAAATAGAAAGATAAGTTACCAGTACCTTATTAGTGATATTTTATTACAGAAAGTAATCCTAAGTTGATTTACGTGTTACAAAATCCTACTATGTCGTCGTCTTCAGATTGATTGGTTTATTGTTTGATTTATTTGTTTATTTAGATTCCTGGTGACAAGGTTTTTATAGAAGTTCTGGCCATATATTTATAAACACGTACTCAGGTAAAACTAAACGCAATTATTATCAAGAGTTTTAGTCAGCTTTTATAGAAATATATATACATTGACCAGTAATAGGACAAGAACAGAGTGCGCTTTCTTGTTGATTTTAGGTACATGGTTAACCTACCGATAATGGTTCATCCGGCATATTATTTTATTTGTGTTCATTTATTGTATTGACTTGTTTTGTGAAATGCTGGATCATGCTGAGCAGACATCGTCATTCATGATGCTGGACAACCTCTTAAAACCATTGAATCTGTCTAGATGGCCATCCGGCATCCAACTGAGTGTTTTGCTACAAGATACATTAAGCTTTCAGCTTTGGTTGTCAAATGATTGATCAAAGCAACAAAGGTCAGCTTTTATTTTTTTATAATATCAATCAACTTCCACCGATTGGTCTTGAATGTTTACCATTTGTGCTTCATTTTGAATCAGTTGTTTTAATGCACAGTATTCGTGGTTGACCTTCACATTCTTTATAGCATTCATATATGTATATATATATATATGCAAGAACTTGTGATGGAAGAAATCAGGAGGTGGTTTGCATTATTTCTGAACAGTTTATTTTCTATTTGTAGGGTTGCTAATTTGTTGGATCACTAATTTATTCTTTCCTTGTGTTCTTATGAACCATTTATAAAGTAGGAACAGATGACAAGCACTTGCACATGGTGAAGACAGTTCCACAATAGGTCATGGTTCAAGCAATTGCTTTTGTTTCCACATTTTAGTTTCTTATGTGTTTGTACTACAACTTTTTCCTGTTTATCCAAGAAATTTTTACTGAAGGGCTAAACTCTTCATTTACGAACCGGTGGAAGTTATGAAACTTGTGTGCCAAGAACTGACAACCTTGACCAATGATCCTAAGGCAGTTATCAAAAAGCTGCTGGCAGACCTGTATCTTGTTTAGCAGCTAAGGTAATTTTGGTTCCTCTAATATTTTTTTTATTCTTGCACACTTTCTCCACTCGCTTGGATTTTATCTCTTTTTATATCTGATTTATTAGGTCACAAAGATCTTCAACTTGGCATGATGGGTGCATCTTCAAGGTCTTGTAAATATGTTCATGACATACTGATGCAGGTCATTTGCCCCATGTTATTCTGTAATTTTCTTACATCAATACATGGTAGTTTCAGTAGAGTATTTTATGTTGCAAAATTGCCCCGTTTTTGAAGACGTTTCAAAATAACCGACTTGCCCATGTTGTCAACCAGACTACCAGAGCACCTAGACAGTCTGATCACATAGCTTTTACTTTGACTTTCAGATAATGGTTTCCGAGGATGGACTTGTTTGTAGATGTTGGATCATGCTGAGCAGACAGTACCACAAAACAGTACAATTCGTGGTCCTAATCAACCTCTTAAAACCACTGGGTTGTTCTAGATGGCCATCTCCATCATCAACCTAGTCTTTTGCTACAAGATATATGAAGTTTTCAGAGTTGGTTGTCAAATGCTTGATCTAACTCGCAAAGGTCAGTTTTTAATTTTAATTTGTTTTAATAAAATTTCAGTCATTGATCTTAAATATTTACAATTTTTGCTTCATTTTGATTAATATTTTTTTAAAGTAAATATTCAAGGTTGACCTAGATCACAGTCTTCAAAGTATTCATCCAGTGTACCTTTCATCTTCAAAATTTGCACCATCACATGCTGAAAGATGACAGATATTTATTTGTATTATGTTCTTTTTGCCATACCATGCTTATTTATTTTATTTAATTAATATACCAATTTGCAGATTGAACTGGGAGTTTTTGCTCGGAACCATGAACTAGTAGTAACCCAGCCCAGTAATGAACACAATGTGTCTAGCCATGCATGAGGTTAGTACAGTCAACACCAATCTGGTTCATTTCTTTCCTAATAAACACACTTGAAGTTTTAAGATATTCGTTATAAAAAATAGAAAGATAAGTTACCAATACCTTATTACTGAAATTCAATTAATGAAAGTAATCCTAAGTTGATTCACATGTCACAAAAACCTACCATGTCGTCTTCTTAAAGGGATCACTACTGATGAGAACACACTGTTCATATAAGAAGATACTTTAAACATTTTAAACATTATTATTTTTTCTTATTTCTGATTAGTGAAAGGAAGTTCTTACCGCTTCTGCTTAACTTTTTTCTGTTTGAAAATTAGTATATTGCTACCTATGTATTGAAGAGGGAGAAGATGACAAGAAAGTTTCTCCATTGCCATAAGCGATTCATTGTGGAGCCTGTGCCCTTGATGTCAACAGGTTCTTTCTATTAGCCGACTATATTTGTATAGAATATTTTATGATTATTGTATTTTAATATTGTATCTTTCCTATATTTATCCTTTCGTAGTTTAGCTCTAGTTTGTTATGCATTGTATCTTGTATTTATATGGATCGACATCAATGAAATGAGATGAGGAATTCTGGGAATTAACATGGTATCAGAGCAAGGTTCTATACCCCAATTCTTCTTCTTTTTTCCAGCCGCCTCTGCTGTTCTCCTTCTTTTTGTGATTCTTTCAGCCATAGCTGATGCCACTGAAGGCACACCCAAACCAGATGCTAAAGAAGGAACCTCTAAACCTCCACTCACCACCCTCCACCCGGTCTATACAGTGACCAACATTCAACACAAAGTTCGTGTGTTAGAAGGGACCAAAGTCTTATACTCATCCTGGGTAAAATTGTTCCAGTTACATGCTCGAGGATACAAGGTTCTCGATCACATCGACGACACTAAACCACCGGCCAAAGAAGACCCTGCGTTCGAGAACTGGGCTGAGGTTGATGCAATCGTTCTCCAATGGATCTACGGAACATTGTCCGATGAACTCCTCGCCCGTGTTCTTGAACTGGATTCCACTGCTCTCGAAGCCTGGATCAGAATCAAGAACATCTTTCTCAACAAAAAGGGATCTCGGGCTGCTGCTTTAGAACATGCCTTTACGAATCTAACTCTTCGATCCATGCCCAATCTCGAGTCATATTGCCAGAAATTAAAGGAACTAGCCAACTAGTTGTCTGATGTTGAGAGTCCGGTAAGTGAAAACCGATTTGTTCTCCAGTTGGTTCGCGGCCTACCGGCTGAATTTGACACAGTGGCTTCTTACCTCGATCAAAGTCTTCCATCTTGGGAGCCAGCCTGCAACATGCTGCAGCTTGAAGAACACCGGCAATCTGCTTGTGACTCCTATCACCCTACGGGAATGGCTGCTACTACCTCCTATGACCCACCATCATCGACACCTAACCGTCACCCGACCACCCGCGGAAGCAGCAAATCCGGTCAGCAGCGACGATCAGGTCCACTGAAGGCTGAAGCAGAACCATGGCGCATCTCCACCTTCAAGACAAACTACTTCTTGGGTTGGACAGTCTTCTGGTTACCTTTCTGGACCCCCAAATTACTGGCCTCCTTGGTGGGCCATGCCACCGCCCTGCCCCTATCCCACTCAACCTGGGTGGGCCTCCCTGTGGCAGCCCAACTCGACCCGGCAACAACCCTCTAGGCCCAATTCTTCTCGGCCTTCTGGACCAGGCCCACGCTCCTCTAACAGCTCTCCTCAGGTTCACATCACTGATTTCAATCCTCTGGAACCCACTGATATTCGGGAGCAACTCATCATCTTAGTGCTGATCCAGGTATATGTTCCTCCACTCCCACTGTTCCTACCATCAAGTCTATATTTGTTGTAATGGTCAACATGTGCCTATTCTTGGATCAGGTAATATCGTTCTCCCAAACTCCCACTCCAACCTTTGTCTTAACAATGTTTTATACACACCTCATATTATAAAAAAAAGAGTAAATTACCATTTGCATCCCTGATGTTTTTTCATTTTAATCACTTGTATCCCTGCAGTTTCAAAGTCTTGATTTGCCCCCTAACATTTCCTTTTTATCTCCATTTGAGTCCAAAACACTAATGGCGTTAGATTTTTCATAGTTAATTTTTGTAAAATGACAATATTACCCTTATTTATTAATTCACATACCCCTCATCCTCACCCCACCCCTTATCTCTCTTCTCTCTATATCTTTTCCATTTCTACCACCACGGCAACACTACCGCCGCCGCCGCCGCCGCAACCACCACCTCATTGACCACAACCACCGCCACCCCTATCTCTTCTCTTTCTCTCTCTCTCTCTCTCTCTCTCTCTCTCTATCTCTATCTCTCTTTTTGTCTCCTTTCATGTGTGTGTGTGATCGGGTGTGCGTGTGATCGGTAGTCCACAACCACCATCGATGTGAAATCGCAAATCTAGATAAGATAGGGCCTGTGGTGGTGGTGATAGGGGGATGCGATGGTGGTGATGGGGTGGCTGCATTGGTGGTGATAGGGGTCGTGATGGTGGTGATGGGGTCGCGATGGTGGTGATAGGGGTTGCGGTGGTGGTGATGGAGTCGCGTTGGTGGTGATGGGGGTGGGGATGATGGTGATGGTGGTCGCGGTGGTGGTGATGGGGTGGCTGCATTGTGGTGATGGGAGTCGCGATGGTGGTGATGGGATCGCGATGGTGGTGATGGGGGTCGCGGTGGTGGTGATGGGGGTCGCGATGGTGGTGATGGGGGGTTGCTGTGGTGGAAATGGTGGTCGCGGTGGTGATGGTGATCGCAGCGGTGGTGATGAGTGTCACGGCGGTGGTGATGGGTGGCTCTAATAAAGGGAAAAGAGTGTGTGGGGGGGATTGTGGTGATAAGGGATGTGGAAGTGGTGACAGGTGGTTGTCGTGGTGGTATCGAGGGTTGTGGAGGTGGTGATGAGGCTGTGAAGGTAGTGATGGGTGTGTTGGTAATGAAAAAGAAGATGGTGATGAATGGGCCCCACAAGTTTTTTTATTATTTAATTCAAGGGGTAGTTTATTCTTTCAACAATAACTATAACACAAAAACTAATTGTGTTAGTTATCTTGACTCAAATTGAAATAAAAATAAAATGAAAGACACTCAAATGAAGATAACATAAAACGTCAGGGGGCAGACGACAATTTTGAAACTATAGGATGCAAACGGTTAAATGAAAAAACGTCATGGATGCAAATGGTAATTTACTCTGTAAAAATTCCCATTTCTGTTAAACAATTCACCATTGATAATTGGATTTCTGTTGAATTTGATCATGTTGGGTTCTCTGTGAAGGATTTCAAGACTGGGAAGCTCCTGATCCGTCACAACAGTGACATCCATCTCTACCTTCTCACCGCCCCTGCTCAAGCGTCCACACCATCATCCTTTTTGGTCACTTCGGCTCAAGACTTTTGGCATGATCGGCTGGGCCATCTACCTAACTTATGTTATTAACATCTTTGTGTTATAGTTTATTCTCTTTTTAAAGTTTGAGGTTGTTGCCACACAAAAAAAATTTCACACATAATTATAATTAAATAAATCGAATGAATATTTCATAATTATAATTGAATGAATCGAATGAATATTTCATTGATATCTCGAGAAAATATAGATTACAAAGTACCTAACTATTCCTCTAAACTAGGAAGAAATTTACATGACTAAAATAAGATATACATCACATGTACAAAATATATATCACTTAATATGAAACATACATAATCCGACATATACATATCTGTTAATACGCCCCTTTAGTCGAAGCAAGAGCCGGTCAAATGCAAAATCTAGATTGTAACTTTTCAAATAACTTTCGTGATAGTCCCTTCGTGAATATATCTACATACTGAAAATCAGCAGGGATACGAAGAACCCGAATACTGCCCGAACATATATTTTCTCTAACAAAATGGATGTCAATCTGGATATGCTTCGTACGCTGGTGTTGAACAGGATTATGAGAGATAGACAGGTGGAACATTGTCATAGTATATAACAGTGACATGAGTTATCGGGAGATGTAATCCAAGTAATTGATTACATATCCATGTTTCAGCAACAGTATTCGCAACTCCCTGATATTTCGCCTTGGTACTTGACCGGGACACTGTTGGTTGGCGCTTAGACGACCACGAAAGATTATCACCCAAAAACGCACAATATCCAGAAGTGGATGAAAAGGCATCCATTTCATTAAGGTTAAATGAGAATCATGAGGAGCGTGCATGAAAAGACATATTTGTTGGACCACGTAGGAAATGGACCGGCCCGGTAAATGTGAAATATTAAAGGGCACCAACAAGACTATTGTAAAGGGAACCATAAGGTAACAATTCTCCAGATGTGGCAGTTAACTTGGAGTTGGTATCAACAGGTGTAGAACAGGGTTTACAGTGTTGCATGTTGGCTCGGGTAAGAACGTCTTTAGCATATGTTGCCTAAGATAGGAAGAGGCCACCATGTGATTTTGTTACTTGGATGCCTATAAAATGATGAAGCTATTCGAGATCAGACGTGGAAATTCCTAAGAATGAGTAGAAATAGTGGACTGCAGTAAAATAGGGTTAGATGTTATTAAAATAATATCATTCACACATAAGAGCAAGTAAGCCATATCCAAACCCTTTCTATATACGAACAATGAGGTATCACCGATGGTGGATTTGAAACCACACCGTTGAATATAAGTGGCAAAGCGATGATACCAGGCACGAGGAGCTTGTTTCAACCTGTATAGTGACTTTTTAAGTTGGCAGGCGTGCAGTGGCGGAGCTTGAAGTATTTCGTAGGGGGGCGGGGGCGAAATTAATTTTTTAAGAGGGGGGCGAACTCGATATTTATATAAAAATTTACACTACCGGGCCAAAATTTTACACTATCGGGATTTTAACACTACGGACGAAAAATAGCCCCCCTCCCTCCGCGCGGCCCCTATGATGCTCCGCCAGTGCAGGCGTGTGTAGGGTTCGTCTTGACAACAAAACCAAGGGTTGAAACATATATACGGTTTCATGTAGATCACTTTGTAAAAATGCATCATTGACATCGAGTTGATGGAGGAGCCAAGAATGTGAGGTAGCGAGACTAAGAAATATGCGAATGGTGGTGGGTTTGATCACCGGGCTAAAAGTCTCGTCCCAATCGATACCTACATGATGGGATTTTCCATTGACAACCAAAAGGTCCTTGTATCATTGTAAAGTTCCATTAGCATGATATTGGTGGTGGTATAACCACATGCATCGGATACCATGTGTGTCCGAGGGTCTAGGCACTAATTCCCACGTGTTATTTGCCATAAAAGCCTTGTATTCATCGATTATAATTGAACGTCAGTTGGGGTCGAGACTTGGAAGGGGAGAGATGGACAAGGTGGTGGTTCTATTAAGGTTGAATGGGTTGAATGGGGTGAGGCTGCCGATTTTGGAACGGGGTAATCATCGGGTGAGAGGGGTGGTGGGGGAGGGGGTAAGGGAGGTGGTGCAAGTGGTTGGTTGGGGGGGATAGGAACTGGCTATTGGGTGTTGGTCAGAGGAGGATATAGGGTGGATGCGGAAGGTGAGGTGGGGGAGGGGTGGGGCAGTCAGTCGAGGTTTGCGGCACTAAGTGAGAGTATATTGAAAGGGAGTAGTTGGTGGAAGTGGAAGTGGAATTAAGACACGAAAATCTTTTTATGTTTAACCAAATGACAAGAATTGCAACAAAAGTACTTTTGAGTTTATTACGAGAAATCAAATTGCGAGAAAAACTGAAAAAATCCATGAGATGAGTGCCCATGTGACCAAGTCGATCATGGCATGTATCCGAAATCAAAGATGCAATGGATGTAGAGGCGGATGGTGATGTGTTGGTGTTGAACGAGTAGAGTGGAGTGGTACTATTATGACGACCCAGGATCTTTTTTTATTCTTTTAGTCCTTCACAGGAAAAACAAACGGGTCGAAAGAAACAGACACAATTATCAGTGGTGAATTTTCAGACCGAGATATGCTTTTTAATAATGTTAGGAACATAAAGAATGTTTTTTTCAGGTGAATGGGTTTGGTGGGGAATGAAATATGATGTGACCCGATCTAGCGCCCTATTACCGTTCTCGACATACACAATTTTAATAGAATTAACACAGGGAATATAAATATTACTCGGATTGGTAGTTAGGTGAGCAGTGGCACCAGAGTCCATACACTATTAATCGTCCCCCGAGTCCATGGTCATGGACTGAAAGGCAACTCCAAGGTCGGTTGGGTCCATAGGGTTCAGCTTCGAAAGATGGGCTTGTGCCGGGGCCTAGTCAGAAGAAGGCTGGTGTGGCCGAGTAGTGAGCTGAAAAACAAGCGGCCAAGCTGGAGGAGCCCAACCCTATTAGGTTGGGTAGGGGTAGGGTGGAAATATTGGCCCACCAGGGAGCCCAATAGGCAAGAGGTATAGTCAGCTAGGTGTTGAGCCGAAGCAAGGGATTGGGCTAGGTGGACGAGTGAGAAAGCCGATGAGAGAGGCTAGTGTCGGGCTGGAGTGTGTGGTTGTTGGGGCGGCGTGATGAGTTGCGGCCACCACATGGCTGGGAATCACGGCGTTGGAAACAACAGCCACGACTGGAGGAGTTCTCGAGAGTGATTCACGAGCTGTTTGGCGTTGAAGTTCGAGTTGAAGCATGCCGCAAACAGCCTCCTAGGTGAGGAAGGTCTGGTTAATGTAAAAGCCAACGACATCAAACTCGAGTAGAAGCCCTCGAACCGATTGTAGCACGAGGCATTGGTCAGTAACCAACCTCTCCACGTCCCCTAATTGATTTGCAAGGTCTTTCAGCCGCTGAGAGTATGCTTCAAGACTTGGCATGTTACGTGGGGTGAGATTGGAGAACTCATGTTCGAGGGCGGCAACCCTCTAACATTTTTATGTTATTCACCCGAAGTTTAAAAGCATTGCCCCCTTGTCATCTCAAATAATTATTGTAATTCGTATCCAAAGTAAAACATAATATATATTTGAATACGTTAAAAGAACTATACAACAAAAAGCAAAGTTTTCTTTTTCTTCAACATGTTCTTACGTACATCACAACAAATAATACAAATGATACAACTTAAATGTCAAAAAAATACATGCCGCAAATCCTATTACTCGGCAAAACATCGACGCCACATTGAGGTCGATTGATTAATGGAAGTTAACGTTGGCTTGGTAAGTCAGTCCAAGGTTCCAATTTGCTGGGGCCACATTGTAAGCGGTTATGGTCTGTTTGGTTGTGTACGAGGTTAACCTAAAAGACAAGGCTTGACCACGAAGTGTTGCAAACGCTTGATATGATGCTCCCCAGTTATGGCTCATGCTTATCCAAGCCGTCTTGGTCCCTTTGACCCACATGCTTTTGATGTCACCCGCACCACCAACGTTCATCACGTAGACTAGCAGCCAGTAACCATTGCCCTGGAATGAAAATCTAAGACCACCTTTCCTCGTGCAAGGTACCCTACAAAAGCAATAAATTAACTTTTTTTTGAACGGTTAACTCACGGGCTCTCAAAGTTTACTCATAAATCTATACTTTTGTTCTCTATAAGATTTAAACCCTTAATCACTTGACAAATATTATTTTACACATCTTGATACTGTCAAACCAGATTCTACAAGCCCTTTGCTAGAGGATAAATTTAATTATTTTAGGTAAATTAATGACACTAATGTGGATTGTACTTAGTGCATTAAATAACTGTAATTAATGATTAGCATACCTACGATACATAACAGGGACAATGCCGGCTTTCCATTGGGCTATTTGCATGAAAGCGGGTTTGGCCATGTCGAAATGGGTTCTTGGCGGGTTGCACCATCCGCCGTTGTTGGAATCCTTAGACCAGTTTGGGGGGCAGAGGTTCGTGGCAGTAACGGTGGCAATGCCTCTAGAACACCATGGAGATTTGACACATCGAATTTGGTAGCATTGTCCACATGCGTAACCATTATTAAACATAGTGGAGCTTAATGCGGCTGTGTTCGTGCCATATCCGTTAGTCATCAAGTTTCCGTATCCGCAAGCACCTCCTATTATAATCCAAAAGATTTGTTAAAAGGTACTTTAAACATACATAAAAATTAGGATTATTTCGACGAATATAAGGAAAACCATTTTGGTGTGGGCTAACCGCAGAACTAAGAAGGTTTAAGAGGGTCCACTTCTGATTTATTGAAAAACACCATAATTTGCTATTAAAGAAATTAAGTTAAAAAACAATTTACTTTAAAAAAAACACCAAATTTAATGCAAGATAACATGAATTTGAGATGAAAACATAAACTTTTACTCAATATGTTTAAAATTTTAGTTTCTGATACGGGGAAGTCTCCTTTTTTGTACATATAAAGATAAGTAGTACCCATGGTTGAAGATGCCGACTCATCTCCATAAAACGTGGCATGGGCGAGGGTCCACGCACTCGGGCGGTACACAATCGGTGCACGAGGGATAGCATACGCAGCTCCAACCAAAACCGAGCCAAACGTGATGAATACTGTGATTATAAGGAAGAGGCAAAATATTTTTGAATGATGAAATGAAGCCATTGTTTTGAGCTTATTTGGCCTATTGACTGAGAAACGGTAGAGATATTTATAGGCCCAAAATAGTGCTATAAAAGATTTGGTTTGTGACCCTCACGAAGAGTTGTGTTTAAGTCAACTTTGACTGTTTCTATTAAAATAAAACGATATTACTTGTACATGTAGAAATAAGGTTTGTACAAACCGAAATTTAGTGACAACGTGCGAGCAGGTTTTATTGTTATTATAATGACAAAGCATGAGTTGTTTGGTGACAAATTCCGTAAAATTGTTTATCCCAAATGGGCTTACGTTATATCTTTAGAGAATATGATAATGACTATAAAATCATAATGGATAATCTTTCTAAGTTGATTCGAACTCGAACTCAAGATGATGACGATCTCCACAGCACTAATATCACATCGCATGTATATCTGATGATAGTTTGACCCGAAACATGTACTATGACATTCTTTAAGATACAACTATTATAGTGGTAAATTTTCATATGAAACAAGATTGATCAGGATTCTCTTATGAAAAATGGGAAAGAAACACTAATGTAGTTACCAAATACGGATGGATTTCCTATAAATTTAATCGGAAATTAAAAGAAAACATACTTATGATGAAATTGGCAATAGGAAACCATTAAGTTTTCTAGTGTCTTGAACTCTTAATAAGATAGATATAATTATTCAATAACTGCCTCAAAAGTGGAGTTTGACGGCTACCCTATCAAAACGGTGAGAGTAAAAACCCTTAAATTTGTTGTTAAAAGATTTCAACTTATAATTTTATTATTTTTTATCTTATTCTGATCTTATTCACATCTTTTTAATATAAGTCAAAGTAATTATAACAATTTCTATATCTTTTCAAATATGAATAAAAGCGAAAAGTACTAAGTAAAAGACCGATAGGTACCGAAGACCTAGCGCACTGGTGATATAATGTTGTCATTTGTAAAAATATTGTACTTTTAAATTTTTGTAAGTATAATATCTTTTAAAATTTTATAGGTGTAATATGAATTAAATTTGATGGTAAAAAAATAATGTTTGAAGAAAAAAAAAGGCCAACAATACCATAATTTTATAAATAAAATAAATATTAGTTTTCATTTTTATCTATTACGTTTGGACCAGGGCAAATGAAATCCGAAATCTAAAATTGGGCCAAAGGGGGCAAAATTAGGGCACAGCTTATCCCAACGCACCATTGGAATCCACTCACTCTCTGCAGGATTATCGTTCTCTTCCTAAAAGGTACTGTTTCCTTGTGAATCCCACAAATCTGCTTCTTATTCTGCATCATCATGCTTTTCGTCACATTTCGTTGTGTAGTAAGTTGGTTTTCAACCGTAAATTTCGATGAATGTGTTGTATGTCGCCGGCATCTGATTAATGCTTTCACTTGCAATGCCGTTAACCAAGTTACTTGCTGGTAATACACGGTACTTTCCGTTATCTGTATGCGTGTTGATGGACAACTGTTAGCATCAATTTAGGGTTTAACAGTTGTTTCAGTAGAATTTGCATCGTCATTGAACTGATCGACAAAATAGGTATGGAATTAGGGTTTGACTTAGAATAGAGCAATTCTCTATGCGTACAGTAGTAAGCTTTTTTTTTTGAAGGACTTTAACTTAATCCAACTATACTCACGTACAGTAGTAAGTGTATTGTTTATGTAGTAGTATATGATTTGGGTCTGATGATGGGTTGGTGGAGGAGATGGCTGTGACTTTTAAGTTGGTGTTTTAAGTTTCTACTTTATGCTGTTGGCGGTGATGGCACTTTATGATCTTGTGTTTAAATGTGTGTTATGCTATGTTTTGATATCAGGAGAGGAAAAGATCATGTCTGTTGATAATTCTGTTGTTGATTCTTCGGTGACTGATTGGAAGCTTGATGTAGAGAATAAGAACAATCAAGGTATTATCAGTTTATCACTGAACTTAATCGCTGTTATAAAGAATCTTGGTATGAGGTTTAACAAATCTATGTTGGTATGCCAAGCCGCATACTATATATGTGCAGTTAGTCACACATGAAAATTGTTGAGTTAGGTTGAGTATCATTAAGTCTATTCTCACTAAATATGGTAAAATTTGATCATTTGTTGAATTCTTCTTTTGGTAAAAATGAATGAGCTAGAATGTTGTTATAGAGAGTCCAAATGAAAAAGTAGACAAGGATGCCTGTCATTCTGGGGCAGAAGATCAAGACCATTCCTGCGAACAGGTCGGGACCTCAAATACAAATAAAAGGAGTAAATCCAGTGATACAAGATATTTCATCATAAAGAGTTTAAACCATGAAAATATCCAATTATCAGTTGAGAGAGGAATTTGGGCTACCCAAGTGATGAACGAACCGATCTTGGAAGAAGCTTATCATGTAAGTTCATTGTCATTTGTGTCAGTATTTTCAAGAACCTTTCAAGAGTGCATATGAATGTCTTGCAGAGTTCTGGTAAGGTGATATTAATATTTAGTGTCAATATGAGTGGCTACTTCCAAGGGTATGCCCAAATGACGTCATCGGTTGGTTGGAGAAGAGACAATGTATGGAGCCATGGATATGGCGGAAACAAACCATGGGGTCGCAGCTTTAAGGTAAAATGGCTGCAGTTGCATGATTTGCCTTTTCAGAAAACTCTTCATTTAAAGAACCCGTTGAATCAATACAAACCGGTTAAAATCAGTAGAGATTGCCAGGTACGTTTAATGTCATACATGCATACATACATTCATGCATATACATATATACGCACATATATCATGTTTTTTAATGCATTTGTTTCAGGAGTTGCCCCAAGATATTGGAGAAGCTCTTTGTGAACTGATTGATGGGGAGAGTGGAATGGATGAAAACCAGAGTTTTTGTGGTTTACAAGATGTGGGCCCCATGCATTTAGGACCTTTGATCTATCCTTCATTGTTCTACCAGCATGCAACACAGCAAAACTCGTTTATTAACAGAAGCGTTGCTGATGTGGACATTGGCGGTGATGGTTCTTCGTTATATGATGGCTGGGATATGTCTGCAGAAAGCAGCTTACATGCTAATGCTCTTACTGATGATGATATTCTTGATATGGTATATTACGTTTTTCCTTATTTACGATAAACATGCATTGTTGAGTTTGTATATGACATTTTCTTTTCCGTAAAGTTATGATGGTCTCATTGTTCTTGCGCTGATGCAGACATATGAAGAGTACCTCGAAGCCCATGGCAGAGGCAACCGGATATCACATCAATCGGTCAGTAAGGTTCTTTATGTTTGTTTTGTGGTTCGTAATTGTTTAACATCAATCGTAAACTTCTTCCTATTCATTTTTTGTTCTCATATTTTAATGTCGCATCATATCAGTCAGTAACAAGATAGGTTGAACAGGTAAATGAGTCTTTCCGGAAAAGTCAAGATTCATCTGTTAGCAAAGTGAACGATGATGACTCGTAAGCATCTTTCTTAATGCTTTCAAAAGATCCAGAATTTACTGCAATTGTGTGATGACTTTATTTTCATTAATTGTTTCAGTTATTCACGGTCCCGTTCGAAGAAGAGGGGCCGTCATCATGATGGTCATAGTCATGATGATGATCATAGTCATCGTCACCATTCCTCCCCCAAATGAGAGTAGGATGATACTAAAGATGTTTTACTGTTATGTAAAGAACCTTTTAATTGATAAGATGTGTAAACTGAATTTGTTAATGAATATGTAAATACATGTTCAACTGTGTAAGCTCCTATCATATCTCACATTTTTTAAGCTCAAGATAATATAGCAGTGGCCATCGGAGGTAAGTAATTTATTTATCTTTGCCATTTATCGAAGTTTGATATTGTGAAAGTTATAATATTTCTTTTGTATTTATTTCTTAACAATTCTACATTATTGGTTGCGTTTCAGACTATTCTGTACATAGTCACATAATTGCTATGATATGCTAATATCAAATTAGTTTTTCCCAATAGCTTTTTTGTAGAAATTATATGATGATGATATGCTCTTAAATTTAGACATTTCACGTCTCGTATATGCATATTTTTGTCATTTTATAAGTCTCAAACAAGAAATTTAAGATATCGAGGTACTTGGATAACCTGTAAAATTACTAATATTTGGATATAATCTTTAAACATATTATTATTTGGATTGTCTTAATAAAAACTTTAAATGATTGGCATATGTTATCCCTGCGTTATATAGAGGCGTATATTGAATCGATCCTAATTTGAAATTCTGAAAAATAATTAGTTATATACTTATATAGGGTTAACTTCATCAAAAAGTTGAACTTTAATTTAATCTTTTAACATATGTTTTAATAAGTGACAATATGAAATGTGTATATACATATGCCGTTCAAAAAAATAGAAATAATAATAA
Organism: Flaveria ramosissima; assembly: GCA_025215565.1. NCBI lineage: Eukaryota > Viridiplantae > Streptophyta > Magnoliopsida > Asterales > Asteraceae > Flaveria > Flaveria ramosissima. The sequence goes on from CM046038.1 coordinate 59,052,336, forward strand.
AAGAAATGTGCATGTAACAAAAACAAATAATTGGAAAGGGAAGAGCTAAAGGATTTTTTTCCCAAGAAAATCAATCCTGTATTAAAAAATATTGTCTGATAAAGGTAAAGTGGTCATATGACCTTAAGGTTACATTTTTAATCATGAAATACGTTCATCATGCCAAAGTTTGACCCGATAGTCCAACACCCACTCGAATCTTGCATACACAAGGGAGTTTCATGAACTGGGCTTGCCATTAAAGTCATAAATAATTAATAAGTACATACATGATACATCAAGACCACAAATGTGATGTTGACATACCACCAATATGGAATTCAACAAACCCTGTCAAAAACAAACCTTTAAAAACAATCTACACCACTAATCTTCATCACATCTACTGTCTGATTCAACTCTGATGGCTTCCTCAAGCACCTCTGCAACAAGCTTTGATCTTCAACTGTTAAAGTTACTCAGTGAGAGATGTAACTGTATGCATATAACTGTAACTTGTGCTACAACCTTTGAGCTTCATCTGCTGTTAATTCCAATTAACTGACAACTACATATGATCTAATACAGCAGGGACACAACAATACCCATACCCATGTCATGTGAACCCATCTGGGTTTGTTTCCATCAAGCTTTCTGGCAAAACCAACTATGATCAGTGGCGCGAACAGATGGCGTGCCTCATAGAGAGCCATGGTATGCGAGGTTTCATCGATGGCGGTTTTAAAAGGCGCGATGGGGGCAGCTACGAGGAATGGAAAAGATCTGATATGCTTGTTAAAGGATGGATGTTCGGTTCGCTAAGTGAAGATGTTATGGGCACTGTTGTTGGACTCCACACAGCTGCGGATGTATGGAAGAAGCTAAACACTACTTACAGTACTCCGGCAGCGGCTGCTTCCACCGCCACTGGTGCCGGAGGCACCAGCAAAGGCAAAGGTATTGTTGGAGATTTGAATAGACAAATTTAAAATTTTAACTACTCAAAGTTTATTGTTAACTGTATCAGAAAGACAGCAAACAAGAATGTTATTGTTTAAGATAATCTGAAGAGGAAATTAATATGTTATTATATGCTTAAGTCATTACATATCTAAATATGTTGGAAACTGAAAGTAACTGTAAAAGACAAACCGCCTATGATGGTTTGTCACATGATGTTTCTGTCAGTTACTTATGGGCTAGTAACCTGACAACCTCAGATGTAGCTCAAGTTATGTCTGTTTTAAGTTGAACTCTTTTCTAGTTTGTTTGCTTATGTCTAGCTAGTTCAAGTATGAGTCTGTAGCTACTAGATCAGCTTTTTATTACTATATTTCGCCATAAAAAACTTTTCTTGTGGCACTAGATCTTGCAGAGTACATACCGTTGTACAGATCAATAATCGAAGGTGACTGGGAGACAGCCGAAGAACATTTCAACAAGGACAACAACACATTGAGTGCTAAACTGAATGTTGCAGGCCATAGAGCACTCCACATTGCCATTTCATCAAGTGAAAACATTGAGTTTGTTGAGAATCTCTTAAAGGAGATAGACCCAAACTCACTTCCATCTATGGTGAATAACTTTGGACAGAACCCACTGCACTATGCTGCAATGGTCGGGAACACCGCGGCTTCAAAGATGCTGGTGGAACTGAACCCACATCTGCTATTCATTTCAGACAAAAAGGAATACTTACCGATCCATAGAGCAGTTTTCAGTCCTCACAGACTCACTTTTCTGTATTTGCTTGAGGTCTGCAAGCAACATATTCGGCTTTCTCGACAAGAAGGATATCACAGTCCCTTCGAGGGCAGGAATGGTGCTCTGCTTCTTACTGGTGTAATTAATCAAGGAATTCTTGGTGAGTTTCTGAATACAGCTATCCATTCGTGGCTTATATGTTAACCGTCGAGTGAGTGTAGATGTTACATGTGTTTATTAACAGATGTAGCGTATGAGTTAATTAAGGAGCACCCGGATATGGCCAGAACAAAGTACAAGGATGTCGACTCTCCATTAATGTGTATCGCCGGAAAGTGGGACTTATATTATAGCGGAACCCAATACAACTTCTACAAAAGATTTGTATATTCTTGTTAGTTTCTTCACTTGCTAGAGTAGTTCATTGTGAATCATAATTTACATCAGATCAACTATTGAAATCTCTCTATATGCAAAGATTAATTTAAAGATATGTTGATATCCATATTATTAATTGCTGTCGTTTTTCGTTTTCAAGATGTACCAACAGATAACATCTGCAGCAATGCTGATAAGGTCCAAGATATTGAGAATCAGGAGACATACAAGGACTCAAAATGCAGAAGGAGCTGCTTCCACATTGGTTTGCTTTAAACTTTGTGTTTCTGGAAGCCTGTTTATCTGTTAGCGCGTTTAATCTTCAATGAAATTATATAAGCCAAGCGTGTTGTTTAGGCAATATTCTTTTATGTTTGTTCTTACTTATAAAACTGATTTCTTATGTAGTTCTCCAGAGGATTTATGTCAAATTTTGGGAATTTACACTACTACATGGTAAGGAATCTACTGTTTCTTTGAAGTATTACTATGATTATGAACCTGTGTCTGCTTGAAAATTTGCAGTTATGTTACTTCTAAGCATAAATAACAGGTTTCTGTTACGTTAATCATAGTACCGCACATCAAGCGCCTCAAGGAAGATAAAGTGAAGCACAATACGGTTCTAATGTTACTCAAATGTATATGCGAAGAAGTTGGTAAAACAAACAGACACAGCGAAATGGGAGACCACTATTTCAAGGCAACTAATGTGGCAGCAACAAATGATACACCAGAGGCAATAGAAGAAATGGTCAAGTATTTCCCCCAAGCAATTTGGTCCAACACAAACGGTTACTATATTATTCAGATCGCGATAATAAACCGCACTGAAAAGGTTTACAACTTGCTGGTACATGAGATGAACATCAACATGTTTTTACACAAAGTAATGAAAGACAAAGATGGAAACAATCTGTTGCATTTGGCTGCACAATTAGCCCCTATACACAAACTCAATGTGGTCTCCGGTGCAGCTCTGCAAATGCAAAGGGAGTTGCAGTGGTTTCAGGAAGTCGAGAAGTTTGTGGAACATAAGTACAAGGAAGAAAAGAACAAAAAACATGAGACGCCGATTATGGTGTTCAGAAGAGAACACAAGGAACTGAGAAAAGAAGGCGAAGAGTGGATGAAAAAGACAGCAGATTCATACACAATAACAGCTGCACTCATTGTTACAATAGTTTTTGCAGCGGCCATTACTGTACCTGGTGGCAACAATAGTGACACTGGAAAAGCAGTTTATTTAACAAGATCAAGTTTCATCGTATTTGCAGTCTCGGATGCAATCTCATTGTTCACATCCACCACTTCACTGTTGTTGTTTCTATCAATTCTCACAGCGCGCTATCGCGATGAGGATTTTCTCTACAGGTTACCAAAGAGATTGATACTCGGCCTTGTGATGTTATTTTTATCTGTAACATCACTTATGGTAGCCTTTAGTGCAACTTTGTATATTGTATCGGGTCGGGAAAAGCAATGGATTTTGATCCCCATAGCTGCATTAACATGTCTTCCAATTGCTTCATTCGCGACGTTACAGTTTCCGTTGCTCGTTGAGCTCATTTCTTCAACATATGGCCACGGAATCTTTGGTAAACAAAATGATCATAAGAAAGCCAGAACTTGACTTGTGTTCTTTGTATGTATTCGTTTTCGTATTAAATGAGTCGTCACAAGATACAATGATCATGTGTACAATTCAATGTCTTTCAGATTTAACTTCATCTACACCTATTACTATACTTCTACATTGGTTTAATTACATCACTTTGTTTTACTACTAATCAGGGTATCTTTTAGGGTTAAGAATAGCTTAAGATGTACAATGAAAAACAATACCTAATATTAAGAGATTTTTAAGTTTCATAGGTTATGGGTTTCATACGAACCTAACATAAAATTCATGGGTTTTGAGTTTAATCTATAATCTATTATACGAGTTCGGGTTAGTTTTGGTCGAAAGTAACGGACTCATTTAGTAGGCCCATACGAAATCCAACTGAAATTGCACGAGACATTTAAAACTGAATGTTTTAGGGCCGTAGCTAGCCCATACTATTGGGCTTCGATGAAACAGAATGTTTTAGGCCCTTGTATAAGATAAAATCATCCCCTTAGATTTTTGTCTATATTAATATTTCTTTACGAATATTTGTCATAAAAAAGTAGGTTATACAATTCGAGTTTTGTAAGAAATAAAATAAAATTTATATGTTTATTATTGTGTTATCTGTTCAGCCTAAATTTATAAATTACAACATACGGGTCGTGGAAGGTAGCACACAAAAGAATTAAATGATAAATCAAATACAAAATTAACCTATATATATAATTGAATTGAAAGATAAAAAGTGAATTTTGGTCAATTAAAAGTGTCGACTGGTCAAAGTTAATATATGTTCTGTCATTACACATATATATTTTAATTTATCAAACTTGTATGTAGAGCTTGTAGCCAATGGTGTAACTAATTCTTTTCATGGGGTCAGGAAATTATCGAGGGTCGTTTTCTATTGTTAAATATTAGTTTTCTTTGGTATGAGTCAAATCGATTCAAAAATCAAAATTTTGAATTTGGAATTCAATTCAGATGCTAACTAAATAGTAAGTTCAATTTTCCATTTCAAGTTCGATTTTAATATTGAACACTACTAATAATAGTAGATATTTATTGAGAAACTAAACAATGGCATAATCATACATGACAGAAACATATACGATGACTCAATCAAAATAAAAACCGAATTGATCACAGAAAAAGTAAATACACAAAACCAATAAGAATCATATAAAATTGGTTAATGTATAATATCTTCGTATATTAGATTATAATACTTAGATTAAGTAGCATCATTGAGCTAAATGAATGCTTTAGTTAATTCTAATCAAGTTATTGAAATAAACCTTATGTATCAAAAGTTCTTAATCAAATAAACTGCACGGTCCAACTTTACGAGTTATGAGTTATGACGTCAAAAGGAGAGTAAAAACGTTAGCCTACTAACTATGACCGTTATCACAAACCTAAGCTTTTATTTCTTTTCTTCTGTATCAGCTATGGACCTATGGTGTTAAGTGATAGAGGCAAAACCGCTTAAGCCTAAGATTTTAGGCCCGAAAGTTTTAGTTCAAATTAATATCACAAGAGTAAAAAATTTGCCGACAAAAAAAACATAAGATTTTACTATATATGTTCCACCTCCTTTATTCTCTCTCTCTTTTTTTTTTTCTTTTTCAAAGCTTGTAGATTTTCATCTTTCTACTCCAGCTTTAGGGGCCAACTACAAAATCAAAAGGGTCCTAACCTAAATTATTGAAGAAACATTGACTTTTATATATGTTAGCTTAATGTGTGTGGGGGCCTAACATCATATAGATCAGCCCCTCGGTAGATCTCTATGAAGCATGTAAGGGGCCGAATTTGATTGATAGTAAACTTATCTGCACACAATGATTCTTAACTTAACTGGTTAAAATGAGTTACTCATGACATGTAAATAATAAAAGGTTATGGGTTCAAGTCTCATTCTGTTAAGCTAGATGGTTTTTTCAGCAATATGTTTCCTCCTTAGGGGTTTTTTCAGCAATATGTTTCCTCCTTAGGAGGTGCGGTCCCAAACAGAAAACGAATAAATGAGCTTGATTAATATAACACATATCTTTCGAAACAGGTTAATACTTTTGTCGTTTAAAAAAATAAAGTAAACTTATTTTGCAAGTGGGAGAAGAACTATTATTTTTTATGTTGTTGGAACATAATAATAGCATTGATGGGCCGATGGCTACAAAATTTTAGTCAGAGATGGTATTTAAGGGTTGCAAGTGGTAGTTGCTAGTCTTTTTGACTTTTAAATTTTAATTACACACGACCATGAATAGTGAATTATCTTCATTGGGTTGCTTGCCATAGTGCATTTCAATAATGTCACTTGGTATTTTTCTTAAACTAAAAAATTAATTAAGTTTTGATAATTGATTCAATTTTATCGACGACGTTGCAATTTTGTAAAAGACTATTTATAAAGCTTGTTTCCTATTTAGTGTTTATTTTTATCAAGTTGACTTAAATTAAACGACTATAATTTTTTTGTATTATTTATGTTCTTTTAACATTTACCTACTAGCTATAACTTAAAGTTGAAACATCATTAAATAATAATTAAGTTTTAAATATTTTTCATTTACTTTACTTAAATTAACATTTAATAAACAATTATGAGATATTTTCATTTTATTAACATTTAAGGTTTACAATGTAAATGGTATACGAGTCCTTTAAACACACACTGTTTTGTAAATTAATATTTTAGAGCATTCACATCTCATTCTTTATATATTTGAAAGTGTATTCTTTATGTTTTAGATAATGGTTGTAAGTGTAGGATAAAAAAACATGTTACTGTCATCAATATATTTAGCAAGACAATGTTCATCTCTATTAATTTTTTTAATGAAATTGGTTGTGACTACAAGAAAGTGAAAAATTAATGATAAAAGTATAAAATAATATTATTTAATTATAAACAAGAAATAAAAAATAATGATTGTAAAGTAATTATAAAAATAAAGATAAAAAATGAAATGTGAATGATTATTATAGTAAAACTATAATCTTTATCTAGAAATATTAAATGTACCTTTTTAACTTATAAACAAACTACCTCAGTGTTAAACAATCTACAAAAAACAGCTCAATTGAATCAACAAATTAATCGTATCATTAAAAGGAGAAATGTAGGAAACACGAAAAAGAGAACATTGACACAAAAGTCTCGTAGCTAAGCTAAGAATTATTATTTCCAAAAGAAACCTTTAATTAATCCATGGAATGCAGAAAGACACACAAGAAAACACCGGCGTAAAGAAGAAAGACAACGTCTGAAGGCATTGTTCTAAGATCAATAACTATTGTTAACTAATTATGTATAATATTATAACAAACGATTAAAGGTACTATAATTATTTATTATTTATATACTTTAATACAGACACGTGATTTAATTTACAATTTAAATTTATAAACAAAAGGTCTCAATCACATATAGTAAACAAGAAAGTTATACAATTAAAAACGACTAACCGGAGATCTTGTAGGCTTTTTAGAAAATCTACTGATGGTGACTAGGAAGGGAAATGACTGTTAGATCTTAAATAATATAAAGCTAGAAATAATGGTATCCATAATTGCTATAACAAGTAATAATTATATATATTACTAATTATTAATTTCTTTATGCATTTAGAGTTGTACTTTATGTGTTGTACCCTTAGTTTTTTTTTATACTTATTTTTTTTTACTTTTACCTCTAATACTTTTACATTTTTATTACTTTCAACTTTGTCCCCTACATTTTTCATCCTTTATAATTTTTCGTTTTACGAATTTTACGATTTAGCACACCGCAACATGGGTGTGTGGTTTACACTTAATTTTTCTCCTTTAACGGTCCCGTAACAACACACAGGTGTTAGATCAACTTAACTTTTAATGTTTTACGTTTCACATGCGTGATTCAATGTTTTTACGTCTACTTTCGTTATGTTTATATTTTTCGTTTTTATTTATTTTTATATACGAGTTTTTCCGGTGTTAGTGGTCGCTGATGATGGTTTGTCATCGGTGTTATGGCTCGGTTTTACGTCCTCCACCGCAACGCGGGGGCTTAATACTAGTTACATTTAAAAAGTAAAAACCATCCCGTTTCTTACAAATATTAGATGAATTAGAGGAAATTTTAATATTTTTAACAAATTTTCTACACGTGTGTTCAAGGGATTATACTCATATACTAACAACTAAGGGATTGTTTGGTTGCCTCTTAATAATCATTAAAAGGCTATCTTTTAATGATTCATAACCTTTTAATAATTAAAATGTAACTCAAATACTGGATGATTAAGAGGTTAAGTTTGAATGACGTCTTTTAAGCTTTTAGCATTAGAGTTATTTTTTAATTATTAAAAAATACTCTTTTAATGATCATTTATAAGCTATCAAACAATTCTTAAACCAAACAATGACTCGCTTTGTGACTCTATATATTTCTAATTAACAAGATTTTATTTTTGGGTTTTTATAATGGAAAATAGCATAAGAATCATCTTTTTCCTAATATATTATCTTAATATTAGCATCCCAACGAATCAACAAAACGTGTAAATCATTAAAAAGGTTTTTTTAAAAACATGTCACGTCACATTGATAATGGAAAGAAAAAAAATGTAGTTGGTTATAAGTGAAGAAAAAGAAAATGTTATTGTTAATTTTTATATTTAAAGAAATAATATTCAGATTTATAAAAATTTTAATATTTTTTAAAGTGATTGTTAATAACGGGAGAGAAAAAATATAATAAATGTATAAAAAAGTATTAATTAACAAAAAAATAAAATATAATATTTTTGAATTAATGTAATTATAATGATAGAGATAAAAAAACATGATATGAATACTTTTAAGGGTTTAATTAGCAGGTTACTAACGACTGGTAATACATTACTTGTTACCCACCGCCTCATTCCATACATGCGAGTAAATTTTAATTTTTGATCTATCAATGACAAGCCATATCATGTGTCACAATCTTTTTTTCCGAACATATTTCTCTATTTATATAATGTCATGCGGCATAAATACGCAAGAATATAGGCCTTTTCCTTAGATCTTTTGACTTTATATGCAGGAATTTTCAACTAAAAGAAAATATAGTATTACTAGTCTATAGTCCCGTGTACCACGTTAGAAACAATAAAATTAGATTAAATTTGTTGAATAATAAATTATAAATTGTGGGTTGCAAATAAAATTTATCGATAAATACAAAAAAGAGAAAATATAATGTGTTATTAATCACAAAGTCATAGTTTGTTATACTAATTTAAATGCTTAAAATAATTATTTATTTTATTTGTAAAATAGATTTGAACGGGAAAATAAAGAGAGAAAACACAAGAAATTGCCAAGTGACTAAAAAGTTATTCCCATAATATTATACCAAGTGTCTTATATAGTTATATGTTAGCGCTTTGTTATAAATATAAACATAGATTATTCTTATTAAATTTTGTATTACGTAAATCTAAGTTACTCATCCATCGGCCTTATCGCGTTCTTTTTTCTTTAGATTCATGACTTTATGTCTTTAGGTCATATTAAAATTATATTCATCTCCTTCAACTCGATCGGTGATGGATAATATGCGTCGTGTGCATTGCATCTCATCATTGGAAATTGGGATGCGAAAAAAATAAATTATTTTC